>SJYX01009772.1:207634-267174 GCA_006410675.1 Oreotragus oreotragus
TTAGCCACCTATATGTCTTCTTTGGAAAAATGTCTGTTTAGGTCTTTTGCTCACTTTTTGATTGGCTTGTTTGTTTTCCTGGTGTTGAGTTGAATGAATCTCCTATATATTTTGAAGCTTAATTCTTTGTCAGTTGTTTCAGTTGCTATTATTTTCTCCCATTCTGAAGGCTGTCTTTTCACCTTGCTTATCATTTTCTTCATTGCACAAAAGCTCTGATGTTTAATTAGGTCCCATTTATTTATTTTTGTTTTTATTTCCATTTCTCTAGGAGATGAGTCACAGAGGATCTTGCTGTGATTTATGTCAGAGAGCATTCTGCCTATGTTTTCCTCTAAGAGTTTTATAGTTTCTGGTCTTACATATGGGTCTTTAATCCATTTTGAATTTGTTTTTGTGTATGGTGTTATAAAGTGTTCTAGCTTCATTCTTTTACACAGTTGACCAGTTTTCCCAACACCACTTGTTGAAGACACTGTCTTTTTTCCATTATATATTTTTGCCTCCTTTGTCAAAGCTAAGGTGTCACTAGGTGCATGGATTTATCTCTCTGGACTTTCTATTTTGTTCCATTGTTCTACATTTCTGTCTTTACACAGTACCATACTCTCTTGATGAATGTAGCTTTGAAGTATAGTCTGAAGACAGGAAGGTTGATCCCTCCAGTTCCATTCTTCTTTCTCAACATTGCTTTGACTATTCAAGGTCTTTTGTGTTTCCATAAAAATTGTGAAATTATTTGTCCTAATTCTGAGAAAAATACCATTGGTAGTTTGATAAGGATTGCACTGAATCTATAGATTGCTTTGAGTAGTATAATCTTTTTCACTATATTGATTCTTCCAATCCATGAAGATGGTATATTTCTCTATCTATTTATGTCATCTTTGATATCTTTCATTAGTGTTTTATAGTTTTTGATATACAGGTCTTTTGTTTCTTTAGGTAAATTTGTTCCTGAGTATTTTGTTCTTTTCATTGCAGTGTTGAATGGGATTGTTTCCTTGATTTCTCTTTCTCATTTTTCATTGTTAGTGTATAGGAATACAGAGGATTTCAGGGTATTAATTTTATATCCTGCAACTTTACTATACTCATGGATTAGCTCTAATAATTTTCTGGTAGCATCTTGAGGGTTTTCTGTTCAGAGGATCATGCCATCTGCAAACAATGAGCTTTACTTCTTCTTTTCCAATCTGGATTCCTTTTATTTCTTATTATTTTCTGATTGCTGTGGCTAGAGCTTCCAAATCTATGTTGAATAGTAGTGGTGAGAGTGGGCACCTTTGTCTTGTTCCTGATTTTAGAGGGAATGCTTTCAGCTTTTTGCCATTGAGGATAATGTTTGCTGTGGGTCTGTGGTATATGGTTTTTATTATGTTGTGGTATGTTTTTTCTATGCTTACTTTTTGGAGATTTCTTATCAGAAATGGGTATTGAACTTTGTCAAAGGTTTTCTCTGCACCTATTAAGATAATCATATGGTTTTTAATCTTTCAATTTGTTAATATGGTATATCACATTGATTGACTTGTGAATATTGAAGAATCCTTGCATCCCTAGAATAAAGCCCATTTGATCATGATGTATGATCTTTTTAATATGTTGTTGGATTCTGTTTGCTAGAATTTTTTTGAGGATTTTTGCATCTATGTTCATTAGTGATGTTGGCCTGTAGTTTTCTTTTCTTTTGATTTTTTGCTGTTGTTGCATCTTTGTCTGGTTTTGGTATCAAGGTGATAGTGGTCTTGTAGGATGAGCTTGGGAATTATCCTTCTTCTGTAAATTTCTGTAAGAGTTTTAGTAGGATATGTGTTATCTCTTCTCTACATTTTCAGCAGAATTCACCTGTGAAGCCATCTGGTCCTGGACTTTTGTTTGTTGGAAGATTTTTGATTACAGTTTCAATTTCTGTGCTTGAGATTGGTCTGTTCAAATTTTCTGTTTCTTCCTGGTTCAGTTTTGGAAATTGTATTTTTCTAAGAATTTGCCCGTTTCTTCCAAATTGTCTATTTTGTTGGCATATAGTTGCTCATTGTAGCTTCTTAAGATCATTTGTATTTCTGTCTTGTCTGTTGTGATTTCTCCATTTTTATTTCTAATTTTATCGATTTGAGCCTTCCTCCTTTTTTTAATGAGTTTAGCTAACAGTTTGTCTATTTTTTTTAATCTTCTCAAAGAACAAATTTTAGTTTTGCTGATTTTTGCTATACTTGCCTCCATTTCTTTTCCATTTATTTCTTCTCTGATTTTTATGATTTCTTTCCTTCTACTACCTTTGGTTTTGTTGTTGCTGTTGTTGTTGTTCTTTTTCTAGTTGTTTTAGGTGTAAAGTTAGGTTATTTATTTGAGGTAGGCTTGTATTGCTATGAACTTCTCTCTTAGCACTGCTTTTACTGAATCCCATAAGTTTTGGGTTGTTGTGTTTTGATTACATTTGTTTCTACGCATATTTTGATTCCTTCTTTATTTCTTCAGTGATCTGTTGGTTATTCAGAAGTATGTTGTTTAGCCTCCATATGTTTACGTTTTTCATAGTTTTTTTTTTTCTCCCTGTAGCTTATATCTAATCTTACAGCACTGTGATCAAAAAAAATGCTTGAAATAATTTCAATTATTTTAAATTTACCAAGTCTAGATTTGTGTCCAGTATGTTATCTATTCTGTGCATGTGTTCAAAGAATGTTCCATGTGCACGTGAGAAAAAAGTGAAATCCCTTGTTTCTGGGTGAAACGCCCTGCAGATATAAATTAGGTCTAATTGGTCCAATCTGTCATTTAAAGCTTGTGTTTTGCTGTTAATTTTCTGTCTGGCTGATCTGCCCATTGGTGTGAGTGGGGTATTAAAGTCTCCCACTAATATTGTGTTGCTGTTAATTTCCCTTTTCAAGTTCCCCTTGTTAGCATTTGCCTTATTTATTGAGGTACTCCTATGTTGGGTGCATCAGTTCAGTTCAATTGCTTAGTCATGTGATTCCATTGACTGCAGCATGCCAAGCTTCCTTGTCCATCACCAACTCCTGGACTTGCTCAAACTCATGTCCATCAAGTTGGTGATATACTTATAATAGTTAAAACTTCTTATTGCATTGATCTCTTGATTATTATGTATGGTCCTTCTTTGTGTCTTATAGTGGTCTTTAAAGTCTGTTTTATCTGATGAGTATTGCTACTCCCAGTTTCTTTTGGTCTCCATTTGAATGAAATATCTTTTTCCAGATCCTCAGTTTCCGTCAGTATGTGTCCCTAGGTTCCAGGTGGGACCCTTGTAGACAGCATATATAGGGGTTTTGTTTTTGTATCCATTTGGCCAGTCTTTGTCTTTTGGTTGGAGCATTTAAGCCATTCATGTTTAAGATAATTATTGATAAGTATAATTCTGTTACCATTTACTTTATTGTTTAGGGTTCATTTTTATAAACCTTTTCTGTGTTACCTGTCTAGAGAAGTTCCTTTAGCATTTGTTGAAGAGCTGGTTGGTGGTGCTGAATTCTCTCAGCTTTTGCTTGTCTGTAAAGAATTTGATTTCTCCTTCAAATACGAATGAGATCTTTGCTGGGTAATGTAGTATTGGTTGTAGGTTTTTCTCTTCCATCACTTTAAGTATATCTTGACATTCCCTTCTGGCCTGAAGAGCTTCTATCAGCTATTATCCTTATGAAGATCCATCTGTATGTTATTTGTTGCTTTTCCCTAGCTGCTTTTAATATATGCTCTTTGTGTTTAATTTTTGTTAGTTTGATCAATATGTGTTTGGTGTGTTTCACCTTGGGTTTATTCTGTTTGAGACTCTCTGGGCTTCTTGGACTTGAGTGGCTATTTTTCCCATTCTAGAGACTTTTTAAAAAATATATAAATTTGTTTATTTTAATTGGAAGTTAATTACTTTACAATATTGTATTGGTTTTGCCATACACAATGGAGTATTACTCAGCCATTAAAAAGAATACATTCAGAGACATTTTTTACTATTATCTCTTCAAGTATTTTCTCACAGCCTTTCCTTTTGTCTTCTGCTTCTGGAACTCCTAGGATTCAAATGTTGGGGCATTTAACTTTGTCCCAGAGGTCTCTGAGGCTATCCTCACTTATTTTTAGTCTTTTCTTTTTTCAGCTCTGCTTCTTTTATTTCCACCATTCTGTCTTCCACCTCACTTATCCTTTCTTCTGCCTCAGTTATTCTACTGATGATTCCCTCCAGGGTGTTTTAAATCTCAGTTATTGCATTGTTCATTACTGATGGACTCTTCTTTATTTCTTCTAGGTCCTTGCTAAAATTCTCGATCCATGTCTCTAGTCTGTTTATCTATAACTCCATATTCTTTTCAAGATTTTGGATAATATTTACTATCATTCTAAATTCTTTTTCAGGTACACTCCCTATCTCCTCCTCTTTTGTTTGGTTTGATGGGTTTTTATCATGTTCCTTCATCTGCTGTATATTTCTCTGCTTTTTCATTTCAGTTAGTTTGCTGTGTTTAGGCTCCCTTTCCTGCAGGCTGGAGGGTCATATTTCCTTTTAATTGTGGAGTCTTCTCTCTGTGGATGAGGTTGGATAAGTGATTTGTGAAGGTTTCCTGGTTGGGGGAATTTGTGTCTCTGTTCTGGTGGATGGAGCTGGATCTCTTCTCTCTGGAGGGCAATGCAGTGTCCAGTAGTGGGTTTTATGGTGTCTATGGGTTTGGTATGACTTTGGACAGCCTGTCTCTTAATGTTCAGGGTTGTGTTCCTTTATGTTGGAGGATTGGCATGAGGTGTCTGGCACTGGAGCTTGCTGGCTCTTGGCCATAATGTAGGTATGGAGGTGTTTGGGTGGGCTCTCACCTATTAATGTGCCCTGGGGTCAGGAGTTTTGTGGTACTCCAAAGTTCTGTGATTGAGCCTCCTGCCTCTGGGTTTTGGTCTCCCTCTTACAGCAGCCTTAAGATTTCTCTGTCCACACACTGCAGAAGATAAAACCCCAAGGTTAATGGTCAAACAGCTCTCCACACTCGGGAACACCCAGAGAGATTCAGAGTTATATGGAGAAGAAAAGAAGGAGGAGGGCGGTGGACGTGGCCAGGAGGACAAAAGGGGGAGTCAGAAAGGAAAAGAGCAATCAAGCCAGTGATCAAATCCCTAAGGGAGAATCGACACTAAAAATTAGACTATGAAAGGTACAAAATTAATAACAAACATCAAAAAGCAAAGATTAAAAACCTAGAATAGAGATGAGACTCTCAAAAGTACAATAAAAAAACAGAAAATAAAATCGATCACAAAAATTTTTTTTAATCTGGAATTTGTTTTAAAAATGAGGTTTAAAAAAAGAAAGTTAGTAGTAGGCTATAAAAATGAAAGTTAAAGGAGTAATCAAGAACTAAAATTTAAAAAAATTAGAAAAACGATAATCATAAAAATATATCTAAGAATTTCTCTGGAGCCATTGTTGGCAGTGTGGGGTCAGGTCAGTGTCAAAGAGCCCCTTGCTTTTTTCTTGTTCTTGTTCTTTTTTTTAATTTAAATTTATTTATTTTAATTGGAGGCTAATTACTTTACAATATTGTATTGGTTTTGCCATACATCATCATGAATCCACCACTGATGTACACGTGTTCCCCATCCTGAACTCCCCTCCCTCCTCCTTCTCTGTACCATTCTTCTGGGTCATCCCAGTGCACCAGCCCCGAGCATCCTGTGTCCTGCATCGAACCTGGACTGGCGATTCATTTCTTATATGATATTATACATGTTTCAATGCCATTTTCCCAAATCATCCCACCCTCTCCCTCTCCCACAGAGTCTCAAAGACTGTTCTATACATCTGTGTCTCTTTTGCTGTCTCGCATACAGGTTATCGTTACCATCTTTCTAAATTCCATATATGCGCTAGTATACTGTATTCGTATTTGTTCTAAGTCTCATATGCACAGTGTAAGCATTAACTGCAGAGTTTGAATCCGTTGCATCTGATAGTTCCCGGGCGGTTCCCCCTTCTTTCTTTGTTTTCTTTGCCCTCCTCTGATTGCAGTTCTCTTCAGTGTCTAATCTCTGCCCTGACATGAGTGGGCAAAAGTGGCCATTTATTCGGGCTCCCTTGCTCAGTTGTGCTGTGGAGATGGACTGAGACCGCAAGCAAACACCACCGGCACGTGTGGTGGGTGGATGGCCCCCAGTGGATGGACCACACTGGGGTTGCCATAGCTCAAGGGCGTGTGCACGTCCAGGTCCAAGCCTGGGAAGGCTTCCATGTGTTCCGCAAGGATACCATCAAAGGTGGGCTGTGTGTCTCGTGCTCGTCCCAGGTCCAGGCCGCTCAGGGTCCCGGGTGCACCATGAAGGCGCAGTCCCAGATGGGCTATGCATCTCCCTGGGTGTCTGGGTTCCTCCGCCAGCATTCAGAAGTTTTCTTGTGGTAGTTGCTTCTCTTGCAGGTGATTTTTTGATGTGTTTGTGGGGGAGAGAGTGGTCTCCCCATCCTATTCTTCTGACATCCCCCTGACGGCTTTTTTCTTTTCTTTTTTTTACTTTAAGTAAGGTGTGAGGGTAAATATGCACACAGGGCAAGCTGTGGTGGCTCAGTAAGTGCTTAACAAAACCAACATCTGATAAAACACATCGTCATACATCATAATGCATGAAAATACCATAATTTTCAGAGTCCTCCCTTTAATGATTCAAAAGTAAATCATGTGAATAATTTACTTAATAGTAAAGCTTTAGTAAAACCAATTAAGAAACAATTTTGCTTTTTTTAAAAAAGTCATGTACACGTGTACACCCATGGCTGATTCATGTTAATGTATGGCAAAAACAACTACAATATTGTAAAGTAATTAACCTCCAATTAAAATAAATTAATTTAAAAAATCAATTTCCAGTTCCCATTGTTACAACCTTCAGAATTAATGTTGATTTATGTCAAGATCACCTAAGCATTTTCAATGGACTGAGTATCAGAAGGGCCAGTACAAAGCTGTAAACATTTTATGAAACTCAGAAATGTTGATGTCTAATTTCATTTAGAGCTAAAGTTCTACTTTCTACTTCATTTCCACTTGCCTCACTTTTAACACCTACATACAGCAGCACCCTGATTTTTCCTTTAATTTATTTGTGTCTCTGACCTCAGTATCCCTTAACTTTTTACACCCAAACCTCTTTTCATAGATCATGTTTAAACATGCTGCTGCTGAGTCACTTCAGTCGTGTCCGACTCTGTGTGACCCCATAGACGGCAGCCCACCAGGCTCCCCCGACCCTGGGATTCTCCAGGCAAGAACACTGGAGTGGGTCGCCATTTCCTTCTCCAATGCATGAAAGAGAAAAGTGAAAGTGAAATCGCTCAGTCTGTGCGACTGTTAGCGACCCCATGGACTGCAGCCCACCAGGCTACTCCATCCATCGGATTTTCCAGGCAAGAGTACTGGGGTGGGGTGCCATTGACATGAGTGTTGGCCAAACTGATTCTTAACAATTTGTCCTTCCATCCTCACCTTAAGCCTTTCCCTACAAGGGCACTCTTGTCTGATTTGAAGGATGTTTGTTCCTTGTTCAGCCAATAAGTTGTGTCTGACTCTGTCACCCCATGGACTGCAGCACATCAGGCTTTCCTATCTATTACTATCTCCCAGAGTTTGCTCAAACTCATGTCCATTGACTCGGTGATATCATCCAACTACTTCATCCTCTGTTGCCCCCTTCTCCTCCTCCCCTCAGTCTTTCCCAGAATCAGGGTCTTTTCCAATGAGTCGGATCTTTGCATCAGATGAACAAAGTATTGGAGCTTCAACTTCCAATGAATATTCAAAGTTAATTTCCTTTTGGATAGACTGGTTTGATCTCCTTGCTGTCCAAGGGTCTCTCAGGAGTCTTCTCCAATACCACAGTTCAAAAGCATCAATTCATTGGCACTCAGCCTTCCTTATGGTCCAATTCTCACATCCATACATGACTACTGAAAAAACCATAGTTTTATCTATATCCTCCTTTGTCAGCAAAGTGAGGTCTCTGCTTTTTAAGAAACTGTCTGGGTTTGTCATAGCTTTTCTTCCAAGAAGCAAGTGTCTTTTAATTTCTTGGCTGCAGTCACTGTCTGCAGTGATTTTTGAGTCCAATAAAATAAAACCTGTCACCGTTTCCATTGTTTCTCCATCTACTTGCCATGAAGTGATGGGATTGTATGCCATGATCTTAGTTTTTTGAGTGTTGAGTTTTAATCCAGATATTTCATTCTCTTCTTTCACCTTCACCAAGAGGCTCGTTAGTTCCTGTTTATTTTCTGCCACTAGGGTGGCATCATCTGTATATCTGAGGTTGTTGATATTTCTCCCAGCAATCTTGATTCCACTTTAGAATTCATCCAGCCTGGCATTTCACATGATGTACTTCACATATAGTTAAACAAGTATAGGTGTAGGTGAAGGTGAAGTCGCTCAGTCGTGTCCGACTCTTTGCGACCCCGTGGACTGTAACCTACTAGGCTTCTCTGTCCACAGGATTCTCCAGGCAAGAATACTGGAGTGGATTGCCATTTCCTTCTCCATAAACAAGTATAATGACAATATAAATCCTTGACATACTCCTTTCCCAATTTTGAACCAGTCCTTTGTTCCATGTCAAGTTCCAACTGTTGCTTCTTGACCCACATACAAGTTTCTCTGGAGACAGGTAAGATGGTCTGATATGCCAATCTTTTTAAGAATTTTCCACAGTTTGTTGTGATACATGTAGTCAAATGCTTTAGTATAGTCAATGAAGCAGAAGTAGGTGTTTTTCTGGAATTCTCTGCTTTATATATCATCCATTGAATGTTGGTAATTTGATCTCTGGTTCCTCTGCCTTTTCTAAATCCAGCTTGTACATCTGGAATTTCTCAGTCTATATACTGCTGAGGCCTAACTTGAAGGATTTTTAGCATTACTTTGGTAGCATGAGATATTAGTGCAAAGGTATGGTAGTTTGACATTCTTAGGCATTGTTCTTCTTTGGGATTAAAATGAAAACTGACCTTATCCAGTTCTTTGGTCACTGCTGAGTTTTCCAAATTTGCTGACATATTGAATGCAACAATTTAACAGCATCATCTTTTAGGATTTGCAATAGTTCAGCTGGAATTCCATCATCTTCACTAGCTTTGCTCCCAGTAATTCTTCCTAAGGCCCACTTGACTTCACACTCTACGAAATGAAGCATAGCAGCTGATCAAATGCTTCAACATTCCTTAAATTATTATTTTGGATAAATGTCTCTGTTCACATTTCTTCTTAATTTTGTAAGTAACTCTTGATGGTTTAACAAGATCAAATATGCCTACTGTTACCTCACCTAATCCCCATTGATTGGTTTTGATGACCTGGAATCCTATATTGTAAAGAATTCCAAGGGGACGTCCTGTAAGAACATCGGCTGTGGTCGATTATTGAGGTCCACTATGGGATAATGCTTGTAAGCATGGTGTAACTTTGCCAACTACATCTGCCGGCTCCCCTGTATCAGTGTATTGGTCAGTCTCTTTTACCTGCTGAGTTTCAGGAGAGATCCTTAATTACATAAGGTAGAGAAGTTTATGAAAAAGGAAAATCCCAAAGTAGAAGTCATTCTAAATATAAAGCATTAATGTGCCATGATTTTGATTTCTGTACTCAGATCGAGCCCTGAATACCTACCTAAAACACTTATTCATAGGCAATCTTCTCTTTTCAAAAGGAAAAGGAAAAGTGCCAGAATAGACACAGCAATACTTGTTTCTCAAAGCTTATCAGTAACAAGAAAAAAAAAAAACCTATAGGGCACCAGTCTACAAGCAACTTGTTCACAATTATTTTTACAATTGTTGTCGTATTGTAAAGAAATTTTTAAAAAATGAAACCTGCATTGAGTATGTTGTTCTTAAGTAGACACAGAAATGCACAAAACTTTTTGGAGCAGTTGCTTTAATAGGTTCTTCCTCCTATTCAATTTCTCTAAATATTAGAAATATTTAATGCTTTCCCCTTAAGCCATTTCTCTTATTTTTTAACTTGGTAACTTCAATATTCCACCTGATTATCTAGTTGAATGATGAAAAGACATCTTTTTTTTTTTTATTAGTTTAGAATTTCTTGTCAATCTTCATAGAACCAGTCAACTTCAGCTTCTTCAGTATCAGTGGTTAGGGCATAGACTTCGATTACCGCAATGTTGCATGTTTTGCCTTGAAAGTCAATCAAAATCATTCTGTCATTTTTGAGATTGCACCCAAGTACTGCATTTTGGACTAATTTGTTGACTATGAGGGATACTCCATTTCTTCTAAGGGATTCTTGTCCATAGTAGAAAATATAATGGTCATCTGAATTAAATTCACCCAATCCTGTCCATTTTAGTTCACTGATTCTTAAGATATTGATGTTCACTCTTGTCATCTCCTTCTTGATCAGGTCCAGTTCACCTTGATTCATAGACCTAACATTCCAGGTTGTTATGCAGTAGTGTTCTTTACAGCATTGAACATTATGTTCACCATCAGACACACCCACAGCAGAGTGTTGTTTTCACTTTGGCCCAGAGGTTTCATTCTTTCTGGAGCTAAAAATAATTGCCCTCCACTCTTCCCCAGTAGCATGTTGGACACCTTCCAGCCTGGGGAGCTCATCTTTTGGTGTCATATCTTTTTGCCTTTTTCTACTGTTCATGGGGTTCTTGCAGCATGAGTACTGGATTGGTTTTCCACTTGGAAAATTCTTAAAGAGATAGGGCTACCAGACCACCTTACCTGCCTCCTGAGAAACTTGTTTGTGGATCAAGAAGCAAGTTAGAATGCTACATGGAACAAATGACTGGTTCAAAATTGGGAAAGGACTATATCAAGGTCAGAGTACACAAAGTGAAATGCTGGGCTGAATGAGTCACAGGCTGGAATCAAGGTTGCCAAGATAACTATCAACAACCTCAGATGTGCAGATGATACCACTCTAATGGCAAAAAATGAAGAGGAACTAAAGAGCCTTTTGATGAAGGTTAAAGAGGAAAGTGAAAAAGCTGGCTTAAAACTCAACATTAAATAAACCAAGATCATGGCATGTAGTCCCATCACTTTATGGGAAATAGAAGGGGAAAAATTGGAAGCAATGACAGATTTACCTTTCTTGGGCTCCAGAATCACTACAAACGGTGATTGCCATGAAATTAGATGTTTGCTTCTTGGAAGGAAGGCTATGACAAACCTAGACAGCATATTAAAAAGCAAAGACATCACTTTGTTGACAAAGGTCCATATAATCAAAGCTACAATTTTTCCCATAGTCATGTATCATGTATGGATGCGAGAGTTGGACTGTAAAGAAGGCTGAGTACCAAAGAATTGATGCTTTTGAATTGTGGTGCTGGGGACAACTCTTGAGAGTCCTTGGACTGCAAAGAGATCAAGTTAGGCAATCCTGAAGGAAATCAACTTTGAATATTCATTGGAAGGACTAATGATGAAGCTCCAATACTTTGGCCACCTGGTGCAAAGAACTGACTCATTAGAAAAAACCATGATGCTGGGAAAGATTGAAGGCAAAAGGGGAAGAGGGTGGCAGAGGATGAGAGAGTTGGATGATATCAAAAACTCAGTGGATATGAACTTGAGCAAATGCTGGGAGATAGTGGAGGACTGGCATGCTGCAGTCCATGGAATTGCAGAGTTGGACAGGACTTAGTGACTGGAAAAAACAATCTCATTGAATAGTAAAATTTAGATTCTGGAATGTTCTCCCTAAACTCTTAAAACATCCCAAGGTAAATTACCATTTGCAAATGAAAGTTTATTTTTTATGTTAACTTTTTATATTAATGAGAGTACAGTAGTCCAATCACTAAGCTTGTTCATTTTGCCTCCATTTTTTTCTTCTTTCCATCTCCAAAGCACAGGGGCTGTTTTGGTCCACAATTCCTAACAATAATCTTTGAAATTTATCTTTCTTTTGAGATTTTCCTTTGTTTCCAATTCATACCATTGACAGATATTTAATTTTAAAGCATCAGTTCAGTTCAGTCACTCAGTCGTGTCCGACTCTTTGCGACCCCATGAACTGCAGCACGCCAGGCCTCTCTGTCCATCACCAACTCCTGGAGTTCACTCAGAATCATGTCCATTGACAGTGATGCCATCCAGCCATCTCATCCTCTGTTGTCCCCTTCTCCTCCTGCCCCCAATCCCTCCCAGCATCAGAGTCTTTTCCAATGAGTCAACTCTTCGCATGAGGTGGCCAAAGTACTGGAGTTTCAGCTTTAGCATCATTCCTTCCAAAGAAATCCCAGGGCTGATCTCCTTCAGAATGGACTCGTTGGATCTCCTTGCAGTCCAAGGGACTCTCAAGAGTCTTCTCCAACACCACAGNTGAGCAACTGAACTGAACTGAACTGAACTGAATGGTCTAGCAGTTTTCCCTACTTTCTTCAATTTGAGTCTGAATTTGGTAATAAGGAGTTCATGACCTGAGCCACAGTCAGGCCCTGGTCTTGTTTTTGTTGACTGTATAGAGCTTCTCCATCTTTGGCTGCAAAGAATTTAATCAGTCTGATTTTGGTGTTGACCATCTGGTGATGTCCGTGTATAGAGTCTTCTCTTGTGTTGTTGGAAGAGGGTGTTTGCTATGACCAGTGCATTTTCTTGGCAAAACTCTATTAGTCTTTGGCCTGCTTCATTCCGCATTCCAAGGCCAAATTTGCCTATTACTCCAGGTGTTTCTTGACTTCCTACTTTTGCATTCCAGTCCCCTATAATGAAAAGGACATCTCTTTTGGGTGCTCGTTCTAAAAGGTCTTGTAGGTCTTCAGAGAACTGTTCAACTTCAGCTTCTTCAGCATTACTGGTTGGGGCATAGACTTGGATAATTGTGATATGGAATGGTTTGCCTTGGAGACGAACAGAGATCATTCTGTTGTTTTTGAGATTGCATCCAAGTACTGCATTTTGGACTCTTTTGTTGACCATGATGGCTTACTCCATTTCTTCTGAGGGATTCCTGCCTGCAGTAGTAGATAAAATGTTCATCTGAGTTAAATTCACCCATTCCAGTGCATTTAATTTTGCTGATTCCTAGAATGTCGACGTTCACTCTTGCCATCTCTTGTTTGACCACTTCCAATTTGCCTTGATTCATGGACCTGACATTCCAGGTTCCTATGCAATATTGCTCTTTACAGCATCGTACCTTGCTTCTATCACCAGTCACATCCACAGCTGGGTAATTTTAAAGCATAGTTATAATTTATTATTCCCCTATTCAGAAACCTGTGGAGATTGCTCATCATCTACAGAATACAGCCTAGAATTCTCAAGCTGGCATTCTGGATCCTCTGTAAAGCATCACAGGGCTAACTATCTTATCTATCTATCCACCCATCCATCTGCCTCCCCTGCCCTCTTTGTTCCTCCCATCCATGTTTATCCCTTCACTCTTCCACAAATAGTTAGTGCATGATTATTATGTGTTCAGCCCTGTGCTAAGCCTTGGGAATACTAAGCCAAATAGCTTAGTTACATCCTGAATCAGTCTAATAAAATAGATATGTATACATAAAATTTCAATACAATACAGTGAGTGCTATTAAAGAGTTAAGGATAAAGCGTAATGGGAATACAAAGGAAGAATCAGTTAGTTCTCTGGAGGACAGAAAAGGATTGTTTGATAAGAGCATGCAAATTGTGACACTGGCTATGAGAATCAAAGGGTGAAAAAGAGCTCCTTTTGTCTATACTTCTCCCTCTTTCCCCACATTTTGTGCACTTTCTAAGTAGACTAGATTACTCTTTTCTCTGTTAACACATCGCTAAAGTACATCTGATCATATTTTTTTCTCTTCACCCTGGAGAACTCCTTTCTCATCTGTACCGGGTTGACTAGTATCTCTCCCAATATTTGTGTTCATTCAAAACCTGAGAATGTGACCTAATAGGGTCTTTGCAGATGTAATTTGCCTGGCTCTAGAGATGAGATCATGCTGAATTTAGTGGGGGCCCTAAATCTAATGATTAGCATCTTTACAAGAAAAAGTGTATCCTGAGATACACTGAGGGGAATGTCATGTGAAGATGTAGTCAGAGATTAGAGGGATACCACCATAAGCCAAGGAAAATGAAGGATTTCTAACAATCACCAGAAGTTGGAGGCATGAACAGATTCTTCCTCCCAGCTCCAGAAGGAAACAAATCTGCTGGCACCTTGATTTTACACTTCTTTTCTCCTGAACTGTGAGAGAATAATTTTTTTGTTGTTTTTAAGCCTCCTAATTTATTTGCTTTGGCAGCCTGGAGAAACTAATGCACCATTTTAATTCCTTGAAGATCTTCTCAAATGACACATTTTCTATCAATATTTTTACTATTGCTTCTTCCCCACTAACAAATTAGATGTGATTTCTTTTTTCTTTGAATTTTATTTGTGACTCTTCTGGAATATCACATTTTACCCTGCATTTACATTTTTTGTGGCCTTCCTTATTCAGTCAGATTACAAGCTTTTTGAATGACATTAATGTAATTTATTCATCTCTTATTTTATGCAGCACAGTTTCTAGCTCTTTCTTAGCTAGATCCACCAAAAACAAAACCTGATTTTATAGAAAGTATCTGTGTGAATGGTTTTAGGAAGATTGTACATAAAAGTTGCCCAATAAAATATAGAGACAATATTCAATAAATGTTTGTTCAAGGAATATACAAATAAACAAAATAGAAACCAACATGTTATAAACCCACAGACAGACATCCTATCTATTCAATATAAGCTACTGCCTAGCATAAAGTCTATTAGGTGCAGAATGTCCTCAGTAAATAAATTGATGAATGATAAATGAGTCCAATTCAAGGGATTTCATCCAGAGTGAGTTTTACAATTGTCCTCTGCTCTGCTGAACAATACTTTCTCCCCTGGTCAGAGAGGGCTAATAATATAAAAATTTCTAATAAATTATGATCCTCTCTAAATCACTGTTAAGTTTATGTGATCATGATGTATGTAATCAAATTAACATGTATCAGATTATCATATCTGATTGACTAACTCTGGGAATAAAACAAAAGTTTCAGTATTCACCAATTATTACCTTTTTTCCAAAATTCTGACTTACAAGTTTTAAAAACAAAATTGAGACCCCAAGTGATTGGCAAGTCACAGGTAGAAGATAGCAGAGCCAAAAATTTAAAATTAGATTTAACCTATTTCAAAGCTAATAGTATTTTCACTCTTCCAGCTGATGTGGCTTCAAATCACTTGACTTTTTCTGACCTCAAAATCCTCTACTCACCAGCTCAAGTGGATTCCTTTATTTTCACCATCCTGCTAGCTCAGAGTTGTTTCTAGGCTTCCCATCACCTTGTGATAGGAATGCCACCCACTTGTACTGTGCTGAACTCCGTCTGGTCCTTGTCAATGTGATTTTACCTTCATCATCTCTTCAGGGCACTTGCCCTTTCTTTGCCACCTTCCAACACCATATGGCATATTTTATGACACATGGCTTCCATACGTCCTGCCTCCTTATGCTCACTATCCTCTTAATCCCTTTATATACACTTTGACAATTTTCCCCTGCTCTTAGATTTCTGATCTCTACTTTCATCCTAGATTTCACTGAGCTGCCCTGTTCTTTCTCATTTCATGGCATTCTGTACAGTCATGACTGCAACATATGTCTATAATTCCTTCATAGTATTGAGAACATCCATCATGCTCCTGACACCACATAAATTCTGTGCATGTGTAACAGATTTAAGAGAAATGGAGGGCACTTCCATCCAAAATGAGCTGACACGGCTTCACAAGTTGATTTGGAGGCCCAGCAACCACTGGCAAAGTAACATCATATGAACATACAAAGAATCTAAAGATCAAATATTTTAATTGTACTTCTAGAGATTAAATTACATATGTATACACAAATAAGATTGCACATACAAAACACATATGACTTTATTGTTTTATTGCCAAATGTGTGTTCCAAATGTGTATAAAACAATTGAAAATGCTGAAATGTTAAATGAACAATGAACATCCATATGCTCAACATGCATATTCAATAATTGTTAACTTTTGTCACATTTGCTTAATGTAGCTATAAATGTGTTTATTTCTTTTTAAAAATAAATTATGTGAAAGTAGTGAAAGACACAAAGATGCTCCAGCATGTATTCCCTAAGAAAAGATATTTTCATTTATGGTGATAATATGTGATTATCATACCTAAGAAATTAAGATTCCATTGTTGCTGTTCAGTTGCTCAGTCATGTCTGACTCTTTGTAAACCCATGGATAGCAGTCTGGCAGGCTTTCATGTCCTTCACTATCTTATGGAGTTTGCTCAAACTCAAGTCCATCGAGTCGGTGATACCATCCAACCATCTCATTCTCTGTCTTCCCCTTCTCCTCCTGCCTTCCATCTTTCCCAGCATCAGTCTTTCCCAGTTAGTCGTTTTTTTTGCAACAGGTGGCCAAATTATCGGAGCTTCAGCTTCAGTATCAGTCCTTCCAATGAATATTCAGGGTTGATTTCCTTTTGGACTGACTGGATCGATCTCCTTACTGTTAAAGGACTCTCAGGAGTCTTCTTCAGCACCAGAGTTAGAAAGTATCAGTTCTTCAGCACTCAACCTTCTTTAAGGTCCAACTCTCACATCTGTACATGACTACTGGAAAAACTATAGTTTTAACTATATGGACTTGTGTCTGCAAAGTAATGTCTCTCCTTTTTAATATGCTGTCTAGGTTTGTCATAGCTTTTCTTGCAAGGTGCAAGCGTCTTAATTTCATGTCTGCAGTCAACATCTGCAGTGATTTTGGAGTCTAGGAAAATAAAGTCTGTCAGTGTTTCCATGTCCCCCCCATCTATTTGCCGTGAAGTGATGGGGACTGTATGCCATGAATGAATGCCAGTTTTCTGAATGCTGAGTTTTAGGCCAGCTTTTTCACTCTCTTCTTTCACCTTCATCAAAAGGCTCTTTAGTTCCTCTTTGCTTTCTGCCATGAGGGTGGTGTCATCTGCATGTCTGATGTTGTTGATATTTCTCCCAGCAGTCTTGATTCCAGCTTGGGATTCATCCAGCCAGGCATTTCACATGATGTACTCCACATATAAGTTAAGTAAACAAATGACAATATACAGTCTTGATGTATTCCTTTCCCAATTTTGGACCAGCCCATTGTTCTATGTCTGGTTCCAAGTGTTGCTTCTTGACCTGCATACAGGTTTCTCAGGAGGCAGGTAAGGCAGTCTGGTATTCCTATCTCTTGAAGAAATTTTCAATTTGTTGATCCACACAATCAAAAGATTTCACATAGTCAATGAAGCAGAAGTAGATGTTTTTCTGGAGTTCTCTTGCTTTTTCTGTGATCCAGTGGTTACTGGTAATTTTATATTTGGTTCCTCGGCTTTTTCTAAATCCAGCTTGTGCATCTGAACATTTTCGATTCACATACTGTTGAAGCCTAGCTTGAAGGATTTTGAGCTTTACTTTACTAGCATGCTAGATAAGCACAATTATGCAGTAGTTTGAAGATTCATTCTTTGGCCTTGCCCTTCTTTGAAACTGGAATGAAAACTGAACTTTCCCAGTTCTGTGACCACTTCTAAGTTTTCCAAATTTGCTGACATATTGAGTGCAACACTTTAACAGCATCATCTTTTAGGATTTGAAATAGCTGAGCTCGAATTCCCTCACCTCCACTAGCTTTGTTCCTAGTAATTGTTCCTAAGGCCCACTTGACTTCAAACTCCAGGATGTCTGGTTCTAGGTGAGTGACCACAGCAGCATGGTTATCCAGGTCATTAAGATCTTTACTCTACAGTTCTTCTGTGTATTCTTGCCACCTCTTCTTAATCTCTTCTGCCTCTGTTAGATCCTTACTATTTCAGTCTTTTATTGAGCCCATCTTTGCATGAAATATTCCCTTGGTATCTCTAATTTTCTTGAATAGATCTCTAGTCACTGGCATTCTATTATTTTTTCTATTCCTTTGCATTGTTCATTTAAGAAGGCTTTCTTATCTCTGTAAGATTCCAATAGAATCATCTATGGCAGTCCATATTCAAATTTCCCCCAGTTGTTTCTAAAACATAATTTATGGCTTTAAGAAAAACCAATAAGTGAAGTTTCAGAGAGTGCAATTTTGTCTCTAAATCTACAACAATAATCCTGCTTTCTATTTCTTGTGCCCACGCATGACCAAGCTAGTCTTGTTCTCTTGTATGTTCTGGATTTGTCTGTATAGTTTCTTGCATTTTCACTTCACTTCTTAATTTTATTCCTTTGTTTTCTGTAAATATTTGGCTAAGTTTAAAGTAGATTATATCTATAAACAACAGAGACATAGGCATGTTTGAGAGAATGTTTCATAGATAGTGATACATATGTCAAATCGTCTCACATCAGGGGGTATACATGGTTTGGTATTTGATCACTTGGTTAGGATGGAGAAAGCCAGATGCCTCCATTGTACTGTAAATTTATGTTATTCCAACTGCAACTGACAAGTAGTCTATGAACTGACACTTTGGTAGAGTGTGAAATACCTGTGCACTTGACTGTCTTTGCTGTAATGAATCTAGCATCCTTGATCCTTCCCTATATAGATAGGTGATCCTTGCCTGAATTCATTATTACATTGAGTTACAAAATTTTGACTTTTTAAATTCTATCATCCCTTATAGATAGAATTGTTACCTGGCATTTATATATAAAAGAACATTTCCTCTTATCAAGTAAGGTAAGTTCTACTTCCTTGAATAAGGCAAGATAAATATTTAGGATAGATACTTNAATTCATTATTACATTGAGTTACAAAATTTTGACTTTTTAAATTCTATCATCCCTTATAGATAGAATTGTTACCTGGCATTTATATATAAAAGAACATTTCCTCTTATCAAGTAAGATAAGTTCTACTTCCTTGAATAAGGCAAGATAAATATTTAGGATAGATACTTATTTTTTCCCTTTAATTGCCAGTTTTCAAAGTAAGGGATTGCTATAATTGTCATCACCAGTGAAGGCAAATGAGTTTTTCCCCCTTTAACTTCTTTTAGACTCATTGATGTTTATCTGTTCTATTATTTATAATTGTCAAAGTTGTGGTTCTCTATGTCTGTCTCTCCATCACTGCCCTGCAAATAAATACTTCAGAGCCATCTTTCTAGATTCTATATGTATGCATTAGTATATGATATTTATCTTTCTCTTTCTGACTTGCTTCACTTTGTATAAGAGGCTCTAGGTTCATCTGTCTCATTAGAACTGACTCAAATGTGCTCCTTTTTATGGCTGAGTAATATTTCATTGTGTATATCTACCACAATGTCTTTATCCATTCATCTGTCAATGGACATCTAGGTTGCTTCTATGTTCCAGCTATTGTAAATAGTGCTGCAATGAACATTGGGGTACATGTGTCTGTTTCAATACATACAAAGAGATGGGAGGAGAGGGTGAGATGTATGGAAAGAGAAACGTGGAAACTTACATTACCATATGTAAAACAGATAGCCTACGGGAATTTGCTGTACGTCTCAGGAAACTCAAACAGGGGCTCTGGATCAACCTAGAGGAGTGGGATGGGGAGGGAGATAGGAGGGAAGTTCAAGAGGGAGGAGACATATGTATACCTATGGCTGATTCATGTTGAAGTTTGACAGAAAACAACAAAATTTTGTAAAGCAATTATCCTTCAATAAAAAATAAATAAATTCATTTAAAAAAATTATGGTTCTTACTCATGCTCTAATTATTCCAAGTTTGGCCAGTGGGAGCCCATATGAGCTAGTTTGTATTTCCTTTTATCAACATTGGAATTGAATATTTTCTTGTTTTCTGGCATACTCATATTCTCTTGTACTTTTCTTCCAAGGACAGTGTTAGCAAGTAAATTTACAAAATTTTTATGTTCAGATAAAAAAGAACACTGTGCCTGTAATGTAGAGCAGGTCATACGAAAATATGTTTGATGTGATACGGATACATTAATTTCAGAAATTAAATGTAACCATCAGAAGAAAGATGTACAAAGCCAGGACCTTACTTTATGTTTTACTCCATAGGTGAGAAATAAGCACACAAAGGAAACAGAAAGAGAAAACTAACATCACTCCCAGACCCTGCCTGTGACACACCGATATGTACAATAGATCAGAGCGAGGGCAGCGGAACAGCAGCACTGCAAATAAAAAGCTTCAAGATATAAAAACACACTAAACGTCTCACTAAATGTCATCCTGTCACATTTACAAAATAGGTTAGAAAATTTTATAAAATGATGCACTTTTAAATTTATCAAAATGCTATAATTTAGTATTAAAGGGAAATAGTAGTCATGCTAGCTTAATATTAGTTTATTAACAACCAAAATCTTAAACAAGAAATAAAATAAAAATTTAATGTATCAAGGTGAGAGGGAATTCTGAAATAGCTAATATTACATCATACCAGTGCATTGAAAATAACTGGTCTCTGCAACGAAACACCAATAGTTAAATTGCCAGAATTTGTAATAAATGTCAGAAATTAGAATAATTCTTGGCAGTTGAGGAAGTCTAGAGCTTATATATGCACAATCATTCAGAAAATATAATAGGATCAAGGAGAATCCTGATAACATTCGATGTCTGTTTATCCCACTAGGGCTTCATATAAAAAAGCCTCTCCAAAGAGCACCGGTGTCTAACAAAGGTTAAGTGATCTTCAGGAATTTATAACAAAAACATTTAGACATTCCCAGAACAAAATAAAGTTAATGGATCGCTCATGTTAGCTGGAACTCAGAGAAGCAGAGCTCAGACAATTCTAAACAGATGTTGGTAAGAACAATGCAAAAAAGGAAGTGTGCCAACTTGTTTTTCAGGGACAAAAACAGAGACCTTTTGGCCAGCGAACCCCATGGCTGTGTTGTGAAATACATTAATAGATTGAGTAAACCTGTGACACCACAGTATCTACCACATTTCCACATATACTTATCCTCCTGTTTTGTTTAGTCACTAAGTCAAATCTGACTTTTTGTGAACCCATGGACGGCAGCCTGCCAGGACCTTCCGTCCTTGAGATTTCCCAGGCAAGAATACTAGAGTGGGTTGCCATTTCTTCTCCAGGGGAGCTTCCAGACCCAGGGATCAAACCTTCGTCTCCTGCATCGGCAGGCAGATCTTTTACAACTGAGCTGTCAGAGAAGCATTTGTCTTCTTAGGCAAAACATATTGTCCCACACCAATTCTTAAGTGAGTACCAGGAAAACCTACCTGCTACTTGTTATCTGCTCTGAAACAACAACCGCCTCTGCCAGAGACAGTCTTTGGGAGTTTTGAGAGCACTCATCTCACACCTCGAGGGAAAGAAGTTTGTCGCTGTTGAACTCAGCACCTGTTCCTTTCACAATGTCTACGTTTTGGCATTCAGTTAAGGACTGTTTTTCACAAAAGTCAATCAAGATGCGTGGCTAGCGACTCTCCTGCTTTCCACTGTGTTTGAGACAAGAAAGAGAAAGTCACAGGTGCTTTTACCTCTATGCTACTACTACTACTACTACTAAGTCGCTTCAGTTGTGTCCGACTCTGTGAGACCCCATAACCGGCAGCCCACCAGGCTCCCCCGTCCCTGGGATTCTCCAGGCAAGAACACTGGAGTGGGTTGCCATGTCCTTCTCCAATGCATGAAAGTGAAAAGTGAAAGTGAAAGTGAAGCCGTGTCCGACTCTTTGTGACCCCATGGACTGCAGCCCACCAGGCTCCTCCGCCCATGGGATTTCCCAAACAAGAGTACTGGAGTGGGGTGCCATGGCCTTCTCTGACCTCTGTGCTAATGGTTCTTAAATGTGGGGTGCTTAAGATTGCGTTGAATGCCGGATGAAAACTATAGACTCTAGCCTTGGAAAATGCAGAACACTTTGCTTGTAACTGGGGGCATTTATTGATCCCCTGAAGCACATCTATAGCCAGACATGGACTTCATGAACCTGGAGAAGAAAAGCATGCACCCACACAAACCATGGCTATGAGAAAAAAGTTCCTGAGCATGCATTTCACTTAAAAATTTAACAAGAGAGATGTACTGATGTGCGACTGTCATATGTAACCAAGATTTTTACCCGAGCTCTTTAAAAATCTACATTAAAAAAAAAAAAAGAATAAGTCAATGATGAAAATTGCAGCAATTCTAGACATTTTCACACAGCTGCCAAAGTAGTATGATTACGATCAAGTTAGAAAAAAGACTGCTAAGACATTTCAGCCTGAAAGTGACATGAGTCAGATGTCTTAAAGGCCACTACATTTCCCATATCCAATTAGTACTGTGTTGAAAGTGAAAATTCATCATACTATATGATCTTGGTCGTTTCCCTATGAGTTGTTGATTTTCCTAGTAATCCACAAAAAACATTATTCTGTGTAACTGCTGATACTATTTGTTCTCAAATTATCAAAATTTCATTGGACATTTATGAAATTCCATGATTGTTGTCCATTCTTAAAGGTGATCTGCCCTAAAGAGTTGAGATAATTGTTGATACTTGTTCAGTTTCTGGTTTGGGGTTTCATTTGTTTTTTGAACTCAGTTGATTTTTAAAAATTTTTGTTGAAGTATAATTGATCTACAATATTGTGTTTGTTTCAGATGCAGAGCAAGGTGAATCTGTAATACATATACATGCATCTACTCTCTTTTAGGTTCTTTTCTCATATAGGCCCTTAGAGTATTGAGCAGAGCTCCCTCTGCTATACAGTAGGTCCTTATTAGTTGTCTATTTTATGTATAGTAGTGTGTATATTTTAATTCCAAAAATCTTCCAATATATCCCTCTTCCCTCCCTTACTTCCCAGTAACCTGAAGCTTATTTTCTACATCTGTAAACCTTATTTTGGTTTTGTAGATAAATTCATTTATAGTCTCTCTCTCTCTTTTTTTTTTTTTTTTTAGGTTCCACATATAATAGGTATCGAACTTGCCAGGTGGCACTAGTGGTAAAAAGCTTGCTTGCCAATGTAGGAGACATTAGAGATGCAGGTTTGATCCCTGGGTCCAGAAGATCTGGAAGAGGGCACAGCAACCCACTCCAGTATTCTTCCAAGACAATCCCATGGACAGAAGAACCCGATGAGCTACCGTCCATAAGGTCACAAAGAGTCAGACATGACTGAAGCGACTTAGCACCGCACAATTCATAATAGATATCACCTTGCATTGATCATAATTGCCATCATCAAAAAATCTACAACCTTTAAATGCTATAGTTAAGTCGCTCGCTCAGTCGTATCCGACTCTTTGCGACCCCGTGGACTGTAGCCCACCAGGCTCCTCTGTCCATGGGATTCTCCAGGCGAGAATACTGGAGTGGGTTGCCATTTCCTTCTCCAGGGGGTCTTCCCAACCCATGGATCGAACCCAGGTCTCCCGCATTGCGGGCAGACGCTTTAACCTCTGAGCCACCAGGGAAGCATGTGAAAGAAAGGGAACCCTCCTACATTACTGGTGGGAATGCAAACTGGTACAGCCACTATAGAGAACAGTATGGAGTTTCCTTAAAAAAACAAAAAGAGAGCCACCCTATGATTCAGCAATCACACGTCTGGGCATATATCTGGAGAAAACCATAATTCAAAAAGATACATGCATCCCAATGTTCATTGAAGTATTATTCACAATAGCCAGGATATAGAAGCAACCTAAATCTTGAAAATATTTCTAGCCCATAGGGGACTGGGATGTATAACAAATAGATCATAGCTTTTGGACTCAAACAAATCTGTGTTTTAATACTGTTTATTGCTAAATAATTACGTGATAATGGGAATTTGCTTTATTTCTTTGATCACTATTTATACCTGTTCAATGGAGATCATTACACTTATTTTATTGGTTTGCAATGAAGTTTATATTGCCCGGAAAATTCCTTAGACAGCCTATGGGGTCCCAAAAGAGTTGCACATAACTTGGTAACTAAACAACAAACAACAAAAATGCAGAAACTCAGGGAGTACTGAATCTACGAAAAACATTATGGAAAATGTTTTTCTTATTGAAAAAAATTACTCTAGGATGAATCTAACCAGCCAAGTGATACAACAAAATAAAAAGCTGAGGTGACAATATTATTGATGAACATTAAATCATACTCAATATAGAACTAAAACTAAGCAACTATATACTTACAGTAATAGAATAGAATGAAACTTTTATAAATCTTGTATAAAGATAATATTGCCAACAAAATTAGAAGGCTGCAGAAGAAAGATGATGGAAAAAAAGGTATCTAATTATTTTATCAGCTACGGCAGGAAGAAGTAAATGACCATGGAAAACATGATTAAAATAATTATCTCTTACCTTCTAAAAGTTTTAACTCTAGAGATATCTCCTGCTACTGTTGCTGCTGCTAAGTCGCTTCAGTCGTGTCTGACTCTGCGCAGCCCTATAGATGGCAGCCCACCAGGCTCCGCCGTCCCTGGGATTCTCCAGGCAAGAACACTGGAGTGGGTTGCCATTTCCTTCTCCAGTGCATGAAAGTGAAAAGTGAAAGTGTAGTCCCTCAGTCATGTCCGACTCCCAGCGACCCCATGGACTGCAGCCTACCAGGCTCCTCTGTCCATGGGATTTTCCAGGCAAGAGTACTGGAGTGGGTTGCCATTGCCTTCTCCAGAGATAGCTCCTAGCATTATGTTATTTGTATGTGAAATACATAACTATACATGCATACAAAAGGTCTAGAGTAGGTATTTCCTAGATTATTTGCATTTCCATATAAAGTTTAGAACTAACTTGTCAATTTCTAGAAAAAACTGTTGCTGAGGTTTTGATTAGGACTGGCTTAAATATATAAGTAAATTAACAATTGTTACCTTAACTGTGCATCACCATAGCCTATCTTGCCGGTTATTTAGCCCTTATTTAATAATGGAACAGTCATTTTAGCTTCTTTTGCTCTATATCCCACAGTAGTTTCTTGCATATAATGGATGTTCAAAAAATATATATTAATGTAATCAATATCCCCCAAACCAAAGCATTTATTCAGGGAACAGTATCTAGAGAAAGAGATGTTGGTAAGAGCAAGACATGCCCAAACTACAGGTAAATAAATTGTCCCATCATCAATTTAAAGTTTAAAGCCTCATTGCTTTTGCACAATTTAAAGTTTGAAATACCATTTAATTTTACTTAGTTAATAGAACTCCCCACTAGAATTTCATACCTTTATCTCCACTACACACATAATTATCATTGAGTTAACACTTGTTGAGTAAAAAAAGTTTATATTTTAACCTTTGAATATCTGCTTCATGATGTTGGTTCATGAAAATCTGATTTTTTTCAAAAGGAAATTAGATCTTCCACAAACACTTGTTTAAGCCTCATATGAAACACTATATTGCAAAAGTCTCAGGAAAAGCGTTATTAGCATGTGAATCAAATAATACAAAATTTTAACACAAAAGTCCCAGGAAGAACTGAAAAGTTCATGAAACTGTGGTTGAACCATAGAAATGGATAGTTATATAACTAATCTGTTTTTTTGAAAAGAAAGTATTAATAGCATTGAAAAGAAAAAATGCAGATCATTCAAGAGGTAACGAAAGGAAATGAATGATGAACACTAATAGTTATAAAATAAATGCATTTAAGAAACCACTGATCAAGTTTATAGAACTATTGGGAAATTCTTCTACGTCATGATACAATGATTAAGACGTTAACAATAGGACACTGTCCTGACTTACGGTCAGCTGGTATGCTTTCCTGAAATGACCAGAGATACAAACCTAGTCTTTTATGCAGGGACAGAGAATTTCTCTATAGACATAAGTGTATTGAAACTTAGCCTCCCATATTTGAAAGTGTAACCCACTGAGTTAATTGTCCCTGATTTAATTACTAATAATTATGCAACAATATAATCACCATTGAAATCATTATTTATTATAGAATAAATGAGCAAGCAACATTGGCATCCCAAGAACAATGAGTATTACACTCACTCACAACAGTCAAGAGGGTTCAGCAGATCTGCTGGACTGATCTGGTGTGAAATAATTGCATTGATGACTTTCTTCAGGTTGTCATCACCAAATATCTCCTGGCAATTATTTTGAACAGCTGGCTGCTGCTATTGTGCATCTATTTATAAAGCTGTCCTCTTCAACAAAGCTGGGGTCTTATAAGCATCTGTCTGCAGCAAGTTTTTATCTCTTATGGAAAGATGATTTTTGCATTTTAGTTCTTGACAGCCTTCCCCTTTTATGGCTACCAATATTCAATATCCTTTTCTGGATCTTCTTGATTTATATATTGTTTCTATTAACAGATCTGTCCCATGCAACCAAAATAAAAACAACTCGGAGTTAATTAGTCATGACTGGCTTTTGCCAGAGTCTGAAGCAAATGAGATTATATCTCATCCCTGGTTTATAAAATTTTTTCTAAATGCATTTGTGATGACAGCATTTGTTCTTCAACTTCTGGTTTCCCTTATAGAACTTCAGAATTTTATGTTATGCTTTATAGATTCAATTAAAACAAAGCAAATAGTGAAATCATTTAAAATACTGCTTCAAATTAAAGAATAACATTTCAGGAAGAATTGTCATTGAACATTCTGGATTAAAAAGTACTGTTCAGGTATGTATCCTAAGAAAAATTTTAACAAATATTAGGAGGAGATGACAATTTAATGGTGCCATGTTTTCTCAGAGGACACTCCAGCATCTGTTCCAGGTTTGGTCATTTGCTAGTACTATTTTGGAAGTTGAACATAGCAAAAGAACTATCCCATGAAATATGTCCAGCATATAAAAGGAATGGTGAATACTCTAAATTAGCCCTGGTCAATAACCTTTGTGAAATTATACAAATATTCTATATCTGCCATGAGCCACATGTGGCTAATGAGTAGTCGAAGTATAATACGTATAACTGAATAACTAAACTTTTAATTAATTTAATTGAAAACTCAGCATCTGAGTAGTAGCTACCACATTTCCAGCTCTGTTTAATAAGCTCCAATCCTATAAATGTAATTTTAATCTGTGGGTTTAATAAGCAAGTCAAGTATATAAATATGTATTCTTATATTTTATATGAAAATGTCACTGGAGATAGCTGGCATTTTACTCACAATAAAGTATGTGTTTGGCATATATAGGCTTTTCTGCATTATTATTTTATTTGCATTTTTGTAAGCTTCATGAATGCTTTAATTATAGAATTTAGAAGTTGAATATAACTAAGAAATAGCTCAGTATATCTTCATTTAATAGATGAGTAAAATTATTTCAAAGAGTGCTGAATAGGCTTCCTTAAGATCACTTGGCCTTGTTGGAAGCAGAGTTAAAACTAACATCGTTTTCTGCTTTTGTGGTAGACAGATTTTTCCCGTTTTATTCATCCTTTCAAAATTGTTTATTTATTTATTGCCTTGTTGTTTTTCTTCCTTTTATGAGAATATAGTTGATTTAAAATATTGTGCTACAGTAAAGTGAATCAGTTATACATATAAATTTATGTACACTCTTTTTATGATTCCTTTCCCATATAGGTCATTAGAGAGTACTGAGGAGAGTTCCCTGTGCTATAGAGTAGGTCCTTATTAATCACCTGTATTGCATGTAGTACTATATACATGCTCAGTTTATCCCCTCATCTTTCCCCTCTGGCAACCATAAGTTTTTTTCCTACATCTATGACTCTATTTCTGTTTTATAAATAAGATCATCTGTAAAATTCTTTTTTAGATTCCACATAGCAGTGATACTGTATGATATTGTCTTTCTCTGACTTCCTTCATTCAGGATGATGATGCAGAAGTCCAGACATGTTGCTGCAAGTGACATTACGTTGTTCTTTTTTTAATGCTGAGTAATATTTGATTATATATACCACATCAGAGAAGGCAATGGCACCCCAGTCCAGCACTCTTGCCTGGAAAATCCCATGGGCGGAGGAGCCTGGTGGGCTGCAGTCCATGGGGTCGCTAAAAGTCGGACATGATGGAGCGACTTCACTTTCACTTTTCTCTTTCATGCATTGGAGAAGGAAATGGCAACCCATTCAGTGTTCTTGCCTGGAGAATCCCAGGGATGGGGGAGCCTGGTGGGCTGCCACCTATGGGGTCGCACAGAGTCGGACACGACTGAAGCGACTTAGCAGCAGCAGCAGCAGCATGTACCACATATGGCTTCCCAGGTGGCACTAGTAAAGAACCCACTTGCCAGTTCAGGAGACAGGGAAGCTTGTACTGAAGTCCATGGGATCGCAGAGTTGGACACAACTTAGCAACTGAACAGCAGCAAGAACATAGCTTTTAAAGGAACTGCCGTGCTATTCTCCATAACAGTTGTACCAATTTGCATTCTCACCAACAGTGTAGGAGGGCTCCCTTTTCTCTACACTTTCTTCAGCGTTTACTATTTATAGATGCTTTGATGGTGGCCATTCTGACTGCTGTGAAGTGATACCTCATTACAGATTCGATTTGCATTTCTGTAATAATTAATGCTATTTCGGCAATCTATATGTTTTCTTTAGAGCTATGTCTATTTAAATCTTCTGCCCGTTTTTTGATTGGGTTATTTGGTATCACCAAAATTCCATATAGTTAAAGCTACAGTTTTTCCAGAAGTCAAGTATGTATGTGAGAGCTGGACCATAAACAAGCCTGAATAACAAAGAATTGATGCTTTCAAACTGTGGTGCTGGAAAAGATTCTTTGAGAGTCCCTTGGACATCTAGGAGATCAAACTAGTCAATCTGAAAGGAAATTCATTGAAAGGACTGATACTGAAGCTGAAGCTCTGATACTTTGGCCATCTGATGCTAAGAGCCAACTCACTAGATAAGACCTTGATGCTGGGAAATATTGAAGGCAGGAGGAGAAGGGGATGACAGAGGATGAGATGGTTGCATGGCATTACCAAGTCAATGGACTTGAGTTTGAGCAAACTCCAGGAGATAGTGAAGGACATGGAAGCCTGGCATACTGCAGTCCATGGGTTTGCAAAGAGTCGGACACGACTGAGTGAGTGAACCGAACTAAAACTTTCTCAAATATTCTTTCCTTCTGAGTGCTAAGAGTCTAATGGCTATAATTTTAACAATGAAATCTCTTTGTTTTACTATCACAGATATTTAATTTTTAATTATATATACTACTATTACTACTGCTATTACTACTACTAGCGATAATATAATTCTAGTTAGTGAATGTTGCATAGAGACAGACACTATGCAAAGCTCTTTGTATATATCACCTCATTAAGTCTTCACAAAGAGACTTTGAGGCAGATGTTTTTATAAGTCTTATTTTACTGATGAGAAAATTGAGGCAGAGAGAGGCTTACTAATTTGTCCATAGTCACAAACCCAGTGAATCGCAGAATAGTTATTGTAACTAACTGGGGACAATATGCTATTATTACTAAGACTTATAATAACCCCACACTATGCAGTCACATTCCACCAATCTGATCTCACTCTTCCCCCGCACCCCCTCCCCCAGTTCTGTCAACTGATGCTAAACAACACACATAGACATTGACAAGACAGGTTAACATGTTACTGTCCCAAGACAGCCCCCTTGCATTCCAGCCTTCGTTCTCTTGTGCCTCGTCCCTTTCCATTCACTCATCGGGCAGTCCTAACATGCTTCAGCCTGTGTTCTCTACTGATTTTGCTTTTATCAGGGTACAAGTGAAGCCCATGCTAATAAACCCAATAGAATAAGCTTTATGTCCACTCCTTGGCTCTTTCAGAAGTGGTCAGTGATGTTGATCACTCTGTTCTCCCTCAAATAGTTGACCTTGTTTTGTGATGACACTAATTCCGATTCTTTTACTGCTATCTTTGGCTCTTAGAAGCATCATTTACTGTTTTCTCCTGCTCTATTCAACACGTGTTACTATTTTTTCACGACCCTTTCTTGCTCTTTCTACACACTTTCGGAGAACTCGTCCATTCCCACTGCTTTAAATACCAGCTTTATGCCCCTGACTTCCAAATGTAGACCTCAAGCTGCATTTTCTTTAGTTTTGTGTATATAATTTTCTATCTTTTATATTTCTGTTTGGTAGTTTCCCAAGCACTGCAAACCTAACAGGTTGAAAACAATTTGAGGGATTCCCTTCAACCAAATTTTCCTACCATAGTATTTGATCCCATCCAAATGGACTCTCAACTAAAAAATATTGTTAGAGCCAGTCTTTCTCTCCCCTCTTCAAGTTAGGCCAATAATGCTAAAATATGTCCCCAAAGTATTTTTATATTTTCTACTCCGGTCCAAGTCACAATCAAGCTTCGGGAACTGGGTCAATACCATCGGAAATGGGACTCCCTGCACCTTACTTTGTCTTCTAAATCTATTCTCTATAGATAAATTGTACTGATTGTTGTTCAGTTCCTCAGTCGTGTCTGGCTCTTTGCGGCCCCATGGAGTGCAGCCCTCTAGGCCTCCCCGTCCATCACCAACTCCCAGAGCTTGCTCAAACTCATGTCCATTGAGTCAGTAGTTTAAAAATATATGTTATATCGTATCAGCTCCCTTAGGCCCTTAAATGGTACCCTATCATACTTCAAGTGAGTTCAGAACTTCCTTTTATTTGGCCATCTTCACCCTTTCACATGCACTCCTTCCCTCATTCATGGTGGCTTGGCCACACAGCTTTCCTTCTGTTCCTCAGACATTCCAAGAGACACATGCACACGCTGTCTCCTGAGGCACGACTGCTTTCCCCTGATTCTTCACAGGGCTAGCTCCCTTTCCTTTTAGATCTTGGATTAAATATATCCACTTTGGAAAGACCTTTCCTGTACATACTATCCAAAGAAGTCAATCCTGTTTTTCTCTATATAAATATGCTATTTTATAGCCATTTTCATTTTCTATCTATGTATCATTGATTTATCTAATAAATTTAAAGAATGAGGGAATAGAGTTTTATTTATTTATTTTTGCTATATACCCAGAATCTAAGACAGTGAATGACACAGAGCAGGTTCTCAGAATAAATGATCAAATAAATAAAATACCACATAAAATGGTAGAGATCGTTTAGGCATTAACTCTGAGCACCACTGCACAACTTATTTTAGGGAACAGTCTTTTCTCAGTAGGCCAGTTCGGTAGTTGAGTATGTGAATAATAAGATCAAATCCATAAGATTATTTTGCCTTGTAACTTCCAGAGTACTTGCACAATAAGTGAATACTAAATATGTGCTTAACTGTATAGTTTTTGGAAAACAGCTTTAGATTTGCCTTTAGATATGTCCCTGAACCATCTATAAACAGGCCTGGAGGGGTCATACATTTAAGCAAATATCTCAGCTAAGCTACTCAGTGTCTACAAGAGGACTTTACGTCTCCCCTCATCTGAGTAATTATCAAAGTACTTGGATCTACATTTTATCAAGATTTCAGAATACCTGAGCTTTAGATTATTGCTAAAGATTACCACTTTAAATTGTATTGTATTTGCCTTCTCTTCTTCAAAATATGCTACCTGGAAGAAAGATTGCTTGCCTTCCTCTTAGTTTTTTCCTGGAACTCAACAATTTTAAACAGTTGTTGAATGAATGTTGCTTAATACTTGTAACATTTTTTTTTAATATAATGAAAATTGCCCAAAATTATCTGCTTTTATGTGTTTCTATAGACTCAGAAGCCTTGATATGTAGATACTTCTGAAGATTCTGGGTCTACAAATTATATTTTTAAACCAAGCCATCAAACACTGAAACCCAAAAATGTGTTGCTTTTACTTGCTCACATAAATGCTTTTAAAGAATCGTGTCTAAATTGTGTTTCCAGATTGCACACTACAACCTGGAGAGATTATTTATACCTATCTAATTGAATTGAGCATCTGATTTACAATTTGATGGCAAAATCTATCCATTCCCTTAGGTATATGTTGATATTTTTAATTTTTTATTTCAATTTGAAGGCACATTAAAATATAGAGTATTGTGAAAACTCAATTCAGTGCATGTAAGCTGGTCTTAATATTCTAAATGTTCAGTCTTAACATGCTATAAGAAATTTATACCAAGCTACAGAAGTATAACCTCCTGGTTTTACAAAATTGAAGCTGATATATGCAAGATTATTTCAGAAGGTACATAGGCTGATGCAAAAATTGGTCCATCTTCCTGAATAAATTTATTCACTAGTAATTTAAAACACTATTTTGATATTAAAACTAGCACATATAGTTTACTGAGTAGAATTCAAAGCTTACATGAATTTTTAAGGTCAAATACAGAGACTTTAAAGAAAATCTGTGCCTAAAGAAAGCAGCTCTAAATTATCCTTTTGGGATTACCAGGAATTCTCTAAAGTCAGAAATTCTTTGGTGAAAAAGTTTGAGATGCATTGAACTAGTTTTTTTAAAAAGAGTCATTTCAGAGCTAAGAAAGTGCTCCATCTAAGGATATAGAACTAAAAGAACGCTTCAGAAAGGGGAAAAACTCAGAATTCTTTAAGAAAGTAGGTATGAAGAAAACCCCAAGTGAAGATGAGAGAACTGAGGATAGGAAACTATAACCAATGCTAAGTCCCTCCTAACAGCTCACAGTGACGAATCTGAAGGCAGAAGAAAACTCACCGTGCAAGAGTTCATTATCTTAGATCGGAACCTCCGCCCAGCCCAGAGTCCTGTTTCTTCTCCTTCTCTTCCCAGATGTTGACTCCTAATAAGTTTAATCTCAGCCTGACCTCCTGAAGAGTCCGTCTGAGACAGGGACCTCATTCTGGCAGGCCCGGGGGCAGAGTTTGGTATTGGGGTGCAGATCTGCCATTATATAGCAGGAAGGTAATGAGTAAAAGGGGCTGGGAGCAAGCAGAAGAATAGAAGGAGACTTGTGGACAAGGAATAGAAGGAGACTTGTGGACAAGAAGGTCCTGGTAATTGGTTTGGATTTTAGCTATATTTTGAGACTAATTTTTTTTTCCTTTGGTTGGGGGGTAGTGCAGGGGAGTCAGCCCTTAATAGCTTCCCTGATAGCTTGGGGAGCTTCCCCAATAGCTCAGTTGGTAAAGAATCTGCCTGCAATGCAGGAAGCCTCAGTTTGATTCGATTCCTGGGTCAGGAAGATCCGCTGGAGAAGGGATAGGCTACCCACCCCAGTGTTATTGGGCTTCCCTTGTGGCTCAGCTGGGAAAGAGTCTATGTGGCAGACCTGGGTTGGATCCCTGGGTTGGGAAGATCCCCTGGAGAAGGGAATGGCTACTCACTCCAGTATTCTGGCCTGGAGAATTCCATGGACTGTATAATCCTTGGGGTTGCAAAGAGTCAGACAGGACTGAGGGGCTTTCACTTTTCACTTTTTTTAGGAGAGAGGTCAGCAAAAGTATGAGTGGGAGCAAGGTTTACGTAGCCAGGAGTGGAATAGGCATAATCCCTCCTTTCAACACTTCTTCCCTATGCAAGGTAGTATGAAGCATTCAAAATTTGACCCCCTGTTTACTGTGGGAGGAAGGTTTCCTTGCTTAAAATTTCACCTCCATGCTTTCAACTTTACCCGCTGCTGGAGTCAGCCTTCACGCTGGTGGGAATCCAGTAATCCCCATGCCACATTTTCCAACTGGATTGTCCATCTATTTGCTGAGGCTGAATGCAGACTTGGGCGGGGAAATGTGGGGCCTTGATAAACCGGGCGAGATGAGCAGCAGAAGACAGGGTGAGAGTGTGGATAGACACAGTTGAGAGGCTGATGATTCCTCTGACCTTAAATGACCCTAAGTTTCATTTGTGCAGTATTTTGAGCAAGAACAGATGGTCTATAGAAGATAGGAGTAGAAACAGATGGTATCTCACTGTCAGACTTTCTCTCCTGAGACCCGGTGCCTGTCGGTGTATGCTTTATATCGCTCTTTGGCATGCTAAAAGAGAGTTTTTAAGAACTCCTTGAATAGCCAGTGGCTCTCACAGGATCTTGCTGGCCTTCTGCTTGGGGGAAATGAAGAAGTCTGAGCAAGGGCTGTGAGTAAAAACCATCGTTAGAGTACAAGGGTGAATTCCAGTGGAAAGAGTATAGTAAACAATAAGCAAATTCCCAGATGGTGAGTTAGTAAAACCCGTGCGGTCTCCTGTACAATGTGCAGCAGTGACATGATCACAGGAAAGTGATGAAGTATGCAGACTCTGGGGGTCCAGTCCCAGCAATTTTACCACTACTGTGTAACCTTGAGCAATTTGCTTAGCTTCTGCTTAGTTTCTTGTTTGGAAAAAAGGAGGCAACATCATAGTATCTACCTATCTTGTAGTTTTGTGAGGACGCAATGAGTTGTGCTGTGTTGTGATGGGCTTAGTCACTCAGCCTTGGCCGACTTTTTGCAACCCCATGGAGTGCCAGGATCCTCCATCCAAGATCCTCCAGAATTCTCCAGGCAAGAATACTGGGATGGCTGGCCATGCCCTCCTCCAGGGGATCTTTCCAATCCAGGGAACCAACCCAGGTCTCCCGCATTGCAGGTGGATTCTTTACTATCTGAGTGATGAGGGAAGCCCATGGATACTGGAGTGGGTAGCCTATCCCTTCTCCAGGGGATCTTCTTGACCCGGGAATCGAACTGGGGTCTCCTGCATTGCAGGCAGATTCTTTACCAGCTCAGCTACCAGGGAAGCCCAGCCCATGAGTTAATAAATACTAAATGCTTGCCATAGGAAAAGTAAATATTAACAATCATTTTTTATTGATTCATTTTATATGGCTATTGGATTAAAAGCAAAAGAGCAGATAGGTGGAACCAAATATGGCTCATGACTCAGGGGCAGGTTCAGAGATGCTGTAGCAGAATAATGTGAATTATAAAAGCATCTTTAACCAGTGATGGGTAGGGGCTTGTTTATAGAATGCAAGTAAGTGATAAATTGTGCCCTGGGAGAGTAGCCATTATCACCATAATGAGTCCTGGTCATAGCAGGGATTAGCAATCACAAAAATCCAGTGAGCATTTATACGTTGGTAATGGGCATAGAATTTCTTTAAGCCTCTTGAATAATCCCTTAGCCTAAACATGTATATTACAGAGCATCCTGGGAGACATCAGGTGGCAGTATCAAATGTCAGTCTTCCCCACAGGAAGGAACAGCTGGCCATTTCAGCAAAAGGATGCTCTCCATTCCCCATCTCTTCCCTTGCTTTTCCCTCTCACGTTCCACACCCACTAGGCCCTGCCCTAGTTATCTAAATCAGGTAACAGGCCACAGCTCTGTTTAGGCTTCTCCCTCTGTCTCTTGCCAGTTTGCCTCAATTCTTGGTGATTAATACTGGATCATAGAGAGTTGTCAGGGAGAGAAATGTCTTGGGAAGAGCAGTTGCTTTCATCTCTGATATTCTGAAGTATGTGATAGAATGTTTAATAATTATTTTGGGCTATTCAGTACATTCATTGTTTCATTAATTTAACCACTTCCTATGATAAAACAGAAACTATATATATATAGTTAGAAACTAACTATAGTTAGAAACTATATATATATATAGGTAACACAGAATTAGAACAAAAGGAAAAGTGTCAGGATAGTAAAAATGAAGCCCAAGGAATAACAATCTTAGAATGTATATAGTAAGACCAAGAAAACTGGGTAGATTACAAATTCAGCCAGAGAGTACTCATAAATCTTTGATCATAATTTAAGATTACAGAGTACAGTACAGAGTACATCCTCAGAAAGGGGATACTGTGAAAGTCATGATTAATATCCTCAAAAACATCCTTTCAAAAACAACAGTAAATGCCACGCAAAACTTTCTGATTTACCCCTCACTATTGGCAGAGGGCACAACACCAAAATACAATGGAGATTTTTAATATATATATATATTATTTAAATATTAAGGACCAATGTGATCTAAATTCATAGTTCTCTGGTTTCAAGCAGGCATACATTAAAAAAATTATTTTTTAAAATTTCTCTGATTATAAAAGTACTATATGGACATCATGGAAAATTTAGAAATGCTAGAGACACTTTTAAAAGAATTAACCTGTGCATCAGTTAGGACTTTTCCTGATTACAAGTAATAGAAACTGACTCTATCTTAAGCAAAAAGCAACATCATTGGAAGAATAGTAAGAACTCACAAAATCAATGTGACCAGGCTGAAAATGAGTAGGAAGAAGGGCTGATCCAGAGGGGAAGGAAGAAGAAAATCCAATAATATTTATACCTGAAATAGCCTGGCCAGATGCTGTGGCCCCACCGCAGAACACGAGGGAGAGTGTGCGCATGCTGAATTGCTTCAGTCATGTCTGACTCTGCGACCCCATGGACTGCGGCCTGCCAGGCTCCTCTGTCCATAGGATTCTCCAGGCAAGAATACGGAGTGGGCTGCCATGCTCGCATTTGGGGGATCTTCCCACCCAAGGATTGAACCCACATCTCCTGCGGCTCCTGTATTGCACGCGGATTCTTTACCTCTGAGCCACTGGGAAGCCACTGGTGAGGCAGGTTTTAATGTTCATCCAAACCACCTGCGGATCTTGTTCTCCTCCAGGTTCTAGCTCACTAGGACTACTGTGGGGCCAGAGTCTGCCCTTCTGACCAGCTCAGGTGATGCTAATGCGTCACAGCAGACAGAGCAAGCCCCAGCACTGTAAAATATAGGATTAATCCCAACAGCCCCTTAGACATTGAGTCTCTTGTTCTAGATTAAATTCACACTCAAATGCCCACTTGTAGGTTCCAAGTCACATACTAATTGTTACCAGGGAGCAAGAAGAGAGAAAATCAAAACCCTTTTATTAATGAATATGGGAGGTATTACACAAGTAGGAAAAAGCCCAACCCAACAGGAACTTGCAAATAAACACTACCATTTATAATCCTAAAATCTAGAGATAAACACTGCCAACATTATGACATTGAGGATCATTCCTTTAACTTTATAATTTTTTTCCTATGAATGAAGACTATCAGAAAGCTTGAGATTATTTTTTTCTGACAAAAATCTGAAATAAAGATTGCTTATTATCCAACTAACAGATTCATATGTCTCAGTAATCAATAATTTCATTTAGGAATCAAATCAGTATTTGTGCCTAAATAAATGCTAGACCAAGATACATCAAGGTAGTATCTGCAAAAACAGGCAAGGTCTTCTTTAGAAAACAGTTCTGGGTTTCCAGCAAAACCTCAAGAAGAATGGGCCACTGAGGCCGTGCATTTTAATTTTGGGGAGTATATCTGCAATCGTTTTACCTAGAAAACATGTAAACCAGTTATCATCACCTGCATATTCCAGCCAAAGAGGTTATTTTAAGCAATGCAACATCCTAGTGAATTCTTCCCAGGTGATGCTAGTGGTAAAGAACCCACCCGCCAATGCAGGAGACAAAGATGGGGGTTCGATCCCTGGGTCGGGAAGATCTGTTGAAGGGCATGGTGACTCACTCCAGTTTTCTTGCCTGGAGAATCCCATGGACAGGGGAGCCTGGCTGGCTACAGTCCATGGTGTTACACCGAGTCAGACACAACGGAAGCAACTTAGCACAAGCAGTGAGTGCTCTGGGATAAATTAGTTGCAAAATGAACTCTTAGCTAACAATTTTGACTTGCAATTGGAACTGCTCGACATAAGCAAATCAAATTTAGGAGTACATTTGCCAAAAGTGATGATTTGGATTTGTGTTTGTTTGTTTGTTCTTTATGTAATTCATTTTTATAGTAATCAAATAGTGGGATCATATTAAGGCTATTCCTAGTTATGACAAGTAGACTATGTTATTGGCATAGTAAAAAAATTATACTTACTAAGGAACATGCATTAGGTTTTTCCAAAAGTGATTTTACATCTTCAAGATACAAGTAAAAACAAGAGTTAATTATAATTTCTTTTTTACTTAGTTGATTTTTTAGGTGATATGTAAATAGACAACCTTTATCAATCCTACTTTCAAGCAAAGATCTATAATGCAAGTCCTAAGAATTAAGAAATAAGCATATATATAGAAATGTTAACACTTTTAATACTATATATCTTGATTTAAAAACAAACAAACAAACAAACCTTTTTTAAAAGCTGGAAATGAAATCCCCAGTGTTCCTCATGTAGAATTTTCGTGCTGTTCAGCTGCTAAGTTGTGTCTGACTCTTTGCGACCCCATGGACTGCAGTACGCCAGGCTTCCCTGTCCTTCACTATTTCCTGGAGTTTGCTCAAATTCATGTCCCTTAAGTTGGTGACGCCATCCAACCATCTCATCCTCTGTCGCCCTCTTCTCCTCATGCCCTCGATCTTTTCCAGCATCAGGGTCTTTTCCAATGAGTCACCTCTTTGCATCAGGTGGCCAAAGTATTGGAGTTTCAGCTTCAGTCTTTCCAATGAATATTCAGGGTTGTTTTCCTTTTGGATTGACTGGTTTGATCTCCTTGCTGTCCAAGGGATTCTCAAGAGTCTTCTCCAACATCATGTTTCTAAAGCATCTGTTCCTCAGCCCTCAGGCTTCTTAATGGTTCAACTCTCTCATCCCATACATGACTGCTGGAAAAACCATAGCTTTGACTATATGGACCTTTGTCAACAAAGGGTATCTTTGCTTTTCAATATCCTGTCTAGATTTGTCATAACTTTTCTTCCAAGGAGCAAGTGTGTTTTTTTGAATGATGGGTTTTAAGCCAGATTTTCACTCTCTTCTTTCACCTTCCTCAAGAGGCTCTTTAGTTCCTCTTCACTTTCAGCCATTAGGGTAGTATCATCTGCATATCTGAGTTTGGTGATATTTCTCCCAGCAATCTTCGTTTCAGCTTTAGCATCATTCCTTCCAAAGAACACCCAGGGCTGATCTCCTTCAGAATGGACTGGTTGGATCTCCTTGCAGTCCAAGGGACTCTCGAGAGTCTTCTCCAACACTACAGTTCAAAAGCATCAATTCTTCGGTGCTCAGCCTTCTTCACAGTCCAAATTTCACATCCATACATGACCACAGGGAAAACCATAGCCTTGACTAGACGGACCTTAGTCGGCAAAATAAGTTAAATAAAGGTGATAATATACACCCTTGGTGTACTCCTTTTGTGATTTTGAACCAGTCCGTTGTTCCATGTCCAGTTCTAACTGTTGCTTCTTGACCTGCAACAGGCTTCTGAGAAGACAGGTAAAGTGCTCTGTTATTCCCATTTGTTGAGTTTTCCACAGTTTGTTGTGGAAAAAAGCTTAGATGTAGTCAATGAAGCAGAAGTAGATGTTTTTCTGAAATCATCTTGCTTTTTTTATGATCCAACAGACGTTGGCAATCTGATCTCTGGTTCCTCTGCCTTTTCTGAATCCAGGTGGTACATATGGAAGCTCTTGGTTCGTGGACTGCAGAAACCTATCCTGGAGGATTTCGAGCATGACCTTGTTAGCATGTGAAATGAGCACAAATTATGGTAGTGTGAATCCCTTCTTTGGGACTGGAATGAAAACTGATCTTTTCCAGTCTTGTGGCCATTGTGGACTTTTCCAAATTTGCTGGCATATTGAGTGCAACACTTTAACAGCATCATCTTTTAGGATGTATAAGAGCTCAGCTGGAATTCCATGTAGAATATTGGCCTGTAACACCAATTTTGCTTTTCAAGGAAAAATACAATAATAGAGGGAAGCCTCAAGAAATAAAATGAATGGGCCTAGTATTTCTGGAGATGAAGAAGATTGCTCTTTTTGAAAGACAAATTAATGGAATGAGCCAAGGGCTTTTGCAAACATGTCATATGCATTGAGTAAGTCAAAGGAAACTAGGTGTAGATATAAATATATAAACATGGCATAAGACCATCACCGATTCTGAATCAGAAAAGGGTTAGATGCCCAAAGATTTGAGCCTTTTTCTGTGAGGTTATAAAACTGAATAAAGGTGCTACTTCACTTCTATGCCCAATGCACAAGTGATCATATCCCAGAATCAGTCCTCAGTGTCAGTTCTACCAACTATACTTGTGGTCTACCATGGGGATATATAGCACCTTAAAAGATCTATCACTTGATCATGTTCTGGCTGAAGACTCTCTAGTTTGACTCCTACTGTGTAAATTAATTTGGTAGATAGAGCAGCATCACATGACTCCTTATGAGAATCAGATTAAGTGTCAATGTGTAGAAAGTAGTCTATTTAGCAGAAATATAATGCTCAAATTTTTGTAAACCTTACCCTTTTCTGATTCAGTATTGGTGATGATTTTTCATATTATATGACTGATAATAAACTGATAACAGCAAAACAGTAAAGCATGAGGTGAAGACTCTTTTACTGAATCTGTTTAAAAGCTGGTCTTATGCTGTGTGTCTATAAGACCAGATACTATAAAACTTCTGGAAGAAACCATGGAGCACTCTTTGGCATAAATCACAGCAATATGCTTTGGATCCATCTTCTAGAATAATGAAAACAAAAGTAGAAATAAGCAAACAGAACCTAATTAAACTTAAAAACTTTTACACAACAGAGGAAATCATAAACAGAATGAGAAAACAACCTACAATTGGGAGAAAATATTTGCAAATGGTGCAAGTGACAAGGGCTTAATTTCCAAAATATACAAATGTCCTAAGATGTATAAACAGCTCAAGCTACAATGAAGTATTACCTCACCATGATCAGAATCAGTCCAGTTCAGGTCAGTCACTCAGTCATGTCCAACTCTTTGTCACCCAATGAGCCACAGCACGCCAGGCCTCCCTATCCATCACCAACTCCCAGAGTCCATCCAAACTCATGTCCATCGAGTCGGTGATACCATCCAGCCATCTCATGCTCTGTCATCCCCTTCTCCTCCTGCCCTCAATCTTTCCCAGCATCAGGTTCTTTTCCAATGAGTCAACTCTTCGCATCAGGTAGCCAAAGTATTGGAGTTTCAGCTTTAGCATTAGTCCTTCCAATGAACACCCAGGACTGATCTCCTTTAGGATGGACTGGTTGGATCTCCTTGCAGTTTAAGGAACTCTCAAGAGTCTTCTCACACCACAGTTCAAAAGCATCAATTCTTCAGTGCTCAGCCTTCTTCACAGTCCAACTCTCACATCCATACATGACCACTGGAAAAATCATAGCCTTGACTAGATGGACCTTTGTTGGCAAAGTAATGTCTCTGCTTTTAATATGCTGTCTAGGCTAGTCATAACTTTCCTTCCAAGGAGTAAGCGTCTTTTAATTTCGTGGCTGTGGTCACCATCTGCAGTGATTTTGGAGCCCCCAAAAATAAAATCTGACACTGTTTCCATGGTTTCCCCATCTATTTGCCATGAAGTGATGGGANTTGGCAATTTGATCTCTGGTTCTTCACTTTTTCTAAAACCAGCTTGAACATCAGAGAGTTCATGGTTCATGTATTGCTGAAGCCTGGCTTGGAGAATTTTAAGCATTACTTTACTAGCATGTGAACTGAGTGCAATTGTGTGGTAGTTTGAGCATTGTTTGGCATTGTCTTTCTTTGCGATTGGAATGATAACTGACCTTTTCCAGTCCTGTGGCCACTGCTGAGTTTTCCAAATTTGCTGTCCTATTGAGTTCAGCACTTTCACAGCATCATCTTTCAGGATTTGAAACAGCTCAACCGGAATTCCATCACCTCCACTAGCTTTGCTTGTAGTGATGTTTCCTAAGGCCCACTTGACTTCACATTCCAGGATGTCTGGCTCGAGGTGAGTTATCACACCAAATGGCCATCATCAAAAAAGTATAAGATCATAAATGCTAGAGAAGGTGTGGAGAAAAGGCAACCTTCCTACATGGTTGGTAAGAATGTAGATTGATGCACCTACTGTGGAAAACGGTATGGATATTCCTTGTAGTCCTGCCCCTGGGCATATATCTGGAGAAAACCATAATTCAAAAAGATACATGCTATATGTACCTCGGTATTCTTTGTTGCACTATTTATAATAGTTAAGATGTGAAAGCAGTCAATGTCCATCAGACATATGAATAAAGTACATTTTCCTTTGTGCCCAATGTGAAGATGTGTATGCAAGTACAATGTAATGTTACTGAGCCATAAAAAAGAATGAAGCAATGCCATTTGCAGCAATATGGTTGAACCTGGAGATTCTCATACTAAGTGATTTAAGTCAGATAAAGAAAAGTATCATACGATATCACTTGTATGTGGAATCTAAAATAAAAATGATATGAATTAACTTATTTTCCAAACAGAAATAGAAAAACAAACATGGTTATCAAAGAGTAAAGGGGGGAGGTGAGGAATGAAGTGGAAATTTTCAATTATTAATAACATATATATACTACTATACATAAAATAAACAAAGACCACTGTATAGAACAGGGAAATATTTTTGCTATACTAATCTATAATGGAAAAGAATTTTTAAAAAACATATATATATATGAATAGCTTTGCTATACATGTGAAATTTTGTGAATCAGATATACTTCAAGGAAAAAAAAAAGAAAAACACTTAGGTAAATACCTGAGCACGGGATTACTGGAACTTCTGGTAGATTGTATGTTTAACTTTATAAGAAATCACTAAACTGTTTTCCAGAATGACTATACCACTTTGCATTTCCATCAAATGTTTCAGAGTTGCTCTGCAGCCTCGTCAGCACTTGGTATTGCCAGTTTTAAAGCATTTTAATATTTGAATTGATGCAGAGTGTATATCATTTTGATTTTAATTTATATTTCTCTAACAACTTTCTTTTCATGTGCTTATTTGGTATTTGTGTGTCTTTTTTGGTGAAGTATCTGTTCAAATATTTTGCCTTCTAAAAAATGGGTTATTTTTTCCCTGTTATTAAGTTTTCAGGGCTCTTTATATATTCTGGGTACACGTAAGAAGAGACTGTTCCAGTCTGACGTCTCAGAAGTAAAGAAGGGTGGATAAGGAAGGTTGATCTTTGTGCAGCTTTCAACTTTGTTTCATTTATTCATTCAGTAAACATCCATTGAGCACCTACTCTTCTACTCTGTACAGGCACAGTTCTGAAGGATGGAGTAACAAGGTGAGCAAATACAGTCAGCCTTTATGGAACTCCTCACCTCGTGTAGTTGTTATAGAAAGGGTTTCTAACATTGCGCCAGAAAATGGTCTGATAGTAAAGGAGATGTGCAGAAACTGGTCCTCTTGCTCCTTGTCAAATATTTTCTCAGGAAACGAGGCAACCTCTCTGCTTGTTTGTGATCCCTCTTACCACCATGACTACATCTTGACCTTTTCATTTTTTAAAGGAATATATAGGACATTTGCTTTTACTTTCTGTGAGTGCAAATTTTCAATTTGAAACTTATTTTTAAAGTGGAGACAAGGGAAAAAATACCTTTTAATCCGAGATTCACCTTCTCAAGATAGTGGGTTCTATCATCCAGTTTGTCTTTCTGAATGATCTTACTACACTGAGATACTGAGATTGAACTTTAACATAGTCAAGGTTCAATTCTCAGTCCAGGGACTGCAGCACTCTCCCCAGAAAATGGGTCTTTCCTTAAACCATGATTTTAATAACTAAGAAGCTTGCAGAGATCTGAAAGAGATATTCCATGGGAAAGCAGTTTACATAGGTCTAAACCAAGCCTATTCCATTACTAATTCAATGAATTAATAAAACATAGAAACAATTTTACCCTTGTTTTAATTTGAATTTAAAAATATGAGATGTGGTTGATTAATTAATTTTCTGTCTCTAGCCTCACCATTGCCTAAAGGGAAGGAAAAGAAGAGAATGATAAAGCTAAACCTCTTCACTGAAGATGAACTCACAGCGTTTGAGATATCCAAATGACCTGTTTGGTTCTTACAGATTTTCATCTTGCTTCAGAAAAAAATCAATGTATCACCAGTAAGTTCCTGCTAAAATGCAAACATAGTAATGCAAAAAATGCAAAAAAAAAAAAACCCCTGAGTTTTAAGTGTTGATTTCAGTAGTGGAAGGGAGATATATAACTTCATGTTTTATCTACAAGAGGAGCTAAATTTTAGCAAGTTATCTATATCTCCATGGTAAAGTGGAGCACAATGCCCTATTCCAATGCCACACAGAGAAGCAAATGCATTATCGCTGCCCGGTCTAAATCGTCCTTTCACTAGATTAAAAAAATATTTGACCACTGAATATATTGAGAAGACTCTAAGTCACCTCCCCCAGCGTCTCCCTGTAGTACCTTTAAAGGCTACTTATTCACATTTGAGGTAAGGAGACGCGGTGCCTTGAACGAACCTGATGTGGTGTGTGATTGTTTTCCGCATGTTTCAGCAGGGAGTAATTGTGTTGCCAGTAAGAAATAATGGTGCTTACAAACAATTGTGAGGACAAAATCTTTGCAGCTGGCTGAGATATTCAGAAAAAATGTTCATTAGTGAACTTAGTTTGCATCAAGCATCCCCTTGCTTAGCCAGGAAGCACATTAACTAGCTGAGCACACTGTTTGAGGAGTCGAAGTTTTCTGTGAAAATAGTCACTGTTGGGCGCATTTACTTTTTTTGTGCATGGTTGTGTTTGGTGTCTGTGTTTGTGTATACATATGTTGAGAGAGAGGGAGAGAGAAAAGAAGAAGAAAAAGACAGAGGAAGAAAAAAGGAAGAAATATTATGTAAAAGGTCAGCTTTTCAAGCGTTTGAGTGGGGTATCACAGCCGTATAGAACGCACAGCACGTAAAAAGTCCAGCATGCTGTCCTGACACTTAGTCCTTGTCAGCACAGAAGCTCTGCCTTAGACCACCTCTTTCTTCTCATTCAGGGCTGATTGGTATAATTTCTTACCTTATTCTCTCCTTTCTCACTCCACATGCCCATGGGAATCGTGTCTTTCTCTCTCTCTCTCTTTTTTTTTGCTGTAAAATAAGAGAGATTTATTCAACAACAGCGTGTGTATGTGTGTGTTCTGTTACAATTATAACATGATATACTGACTTGTTGGATACCCTAGGTTGGCTACCTTGGCATTCTAGTTATTCTATATTTGTCAACACAAAACAAAAACTCATTCATGTGAATACTTCTGAAATGATGACTCATATCCGGAATGAGATGTTGAGAAGGAGAATGAGAGTTTTGTTCACTAACGTTTGTTATCTCAACGTCCGCAAAGAAGGGAGCTATCCACATGTTTTCTTGAAGTTTTCTTCCATAGGCTCTCACATTAAATTCTGTCATTTAACACTTCTTCCTCTTTTGAGAAACTGACTGTGAAGAAGGCTGAGCGCCGAAGAATTGATGCCTTTGAACTGTGGTGTTGGAGAAGACTCTTGAGAGTCCCTTGGACTGCAAGGAGATCCAACCAGTCCATTCTGAAGGAGATCAACCCTGGGATGTCTTTGGAAGGAATGATGCTAAAGCTGAAACTCCAGTACTTTGGCCACTTCATGCAAAGAGTTGACTCATTGGAAAAGACTCTGATGCTGGGAGGGATTGGGGGCAGGAGGAAAAGGGGACGACCGAGAATGAGATGGCTGGATGGCATCACAGACTCGATGGGCATGAGTCTGAGTGAACTCCGGGAGATGGTGATGAACAGGGAGGCCTGGCGTGCTGCGATTCATGGGGTCGCAGAGAGTCGGACACGACTGAGCGACAGAACTGAACTGATGAAGTTCATCTACCATTGCCAGTAAGTAGAGAAGATGTGGTTCGTGTGATGCAAACTGAATTTCAAATGGCCTCGGACGTTGGGAATGTATGAGATTGGCGCTATTTGAGAAGCCCCACTGATGACAAGGATACTGAGGTCAGCACAGGGGATGGTTCAGCCATCAGTAGGGTGCCCCTGTTGGTTGGTGACACTAGAGGGAGTAAGTGATATGGGAACCATGATGAAGCTAGTTTCCTTGTCAGTTAGGCAGGAGGAAGGTTGGGTCACTTTCTAATATAGGCTGAATTTCCCTTACTATCTTTTTTTAAATCTTTTATTTTATATTGGAGTATACTTGATTTAGCAATGTTGTGTTAATTTCAGGTATACAGCAAAGTGATTCAGTTATAGAGTTATATAGTTATACATCAGTTATATAGTTACACATGTATCATGCCTTCTTATATAGGCATACACTTATACATATGTTATATTATATAGTTACACATCATATGTTATATAGTTATACATCAGTTATACAGTTACACATGTATCATGCCTTCTTATATAGGCATGCAATTATACATATGTTATATTATATAGTTATACATTATATGTTGTGTAGTTATACATCAGTTATACATGTATCATGTATACACATGTATACACATGTATCATGCCTTCTTATATAGGCATACACTTATACATATGTTATATTATATAGTTATACATCATGTGTTATATAGTTATATATGTTACGTCTTCTTAAATGCAGCTTCCTGTACAAGCTATCAGTTATTGTAAAGTGCTGATTGAAGATTGATTTCCTAGTTCCACTGGTTTAATTGAGGACTAGACATATTCTAAGCAAATGAGTTTTTTTCTTAGAGAATATAACCCATAAAAAAGAGTAAAACAATGCTAGCTTGAAGGCCACCTACTTTCCCTAGACTTACATTCAGACCCCAAGGAAGAGTAAGTTTTCAGGAGGACCACTAAGACTGGAGGAGGTGAACATTATCCCAGGCACTGTATGGCTCTGGGAGCTATATCCAGCTTCTCCAAGAAGAAGAAGTGCAAGATTCTTCCAGCAGGTATCAGCAAGTGTGAGAGCAAAAACAAAGACTGAAGGGTGTGTCCTGTTACCCCATCTGCCAACGGGCTCTTTCCTCTCTAGGCCTACCTGAGCAAAGCCCACATTGTGTAAGAGCCACTAAGTATAAGAGCAGTCTTCCAATTCTTCATTATGGCATTTCAAAAAGTCAGCTCATATTTATTTCTGAGATTGAATTATTTCTGCATTGTAAAGAAACTGCATGATTGTCCTTTAACATTAAAAAAAAATTTTTTTTAGGTCACAGTCTTGTTTAAAAAAAAAAAAAGAAGACTCTTAGCCACATAGTTCTTGCTTGAAGGGCTCCTGAAAGAGATTGTCTTGGGAACCCTAAATACTACGGTCATTCATTTTGTGGACTTCTCTTCTGAGTGGGGTTGCAGATTCTGAGAGTGGAAGAAAAGAGAATGCAGAGCCTTCAACATAGGCTGGTTACCAGTTTAATTTGTAAAAGAAAATTGAGACCATAGTGCTGCCAAGATCAACTTTCAAATAGCATATCTTCTGTATCCTATTGCGAAAAAAGGGGTCTCTTTTGCAACTCTGATTTGTTTTAGCATAGGTAAATGTCAGGTATTGGATAGGAAGGGAGATGAAATCTACCCTGGTATACATACATTGTCTCATCTAATCCTGCTCCTGCTGCTGCTGCTAAGTCACTTCAGTCGTGTCCGACTCTGTGCGATCCCATAGATGGCAGCCCACCAGGCTCCCCCATCCCTGGGATTCTCCAGGCAAGAACACTGGAGTGGGGTGCCATTTCCTTCTCCAGTGCATGAAAGTGAAAAGTGAAAGTGAAGTCGCTCAGTCGTGTCTGACTCTTAGCGACCCCATGGACTGCAGCCCACCAGGCTCCTCTGTCCATGGGATTTTCCAGGCAAGAGTACTGGGGTGGGGTGCCATTGCCTTCCCCCCATCTAATCCTAAAAACAGCAATATGAGAAAGTTATTATTACTGTTATCCTCATTTTACAGATTAAAACTTGGAGAGTTTAAGGGATTTACATTAGGTCACATCCTTAAAATTGGCAGAACTATTATTAGAATCTGAAATTGGGTTTTACCCCTCCAAGCCTTGTGCTCTTAACCACCAAAATGCATATAGTGTTTTTAGAATTCAGAAAGGTGATGTTTTTTGTCATTTTTCCCCATTCATTTGATAAACAACCTTTTCTTAGTGTATAATATGTGCCAACTGGTATAATGATTTGGGGGATAAAATGGCTACTACCTTCATGCAGCTCACAGAATTTCAGGGCATAAGAAACTTCTCTGGAGTTCCAGAAATCCAACAGAAAAGCCTTCAAAAAGAAACTCCTTGTTGCCTTCATGTTGGATGTAAGACAAAGTCCTTGAACATTTCAGAAGACCCCGGTTTCCTGCTCACTTAATCAATCTGCCCCAGATTAGTCTAATGTTCTCACACTAAAACATGAGTTTTGTATAAGTTCTTTTCCCTCCCAGACTTAAAGCTTACACACTGTTAAAAGCTGGTGTCTGCATCAGAGTCAGAACAAGGGCTGTTTGGGGAATTCAGAGCTGTGCAGGTGGAGACTCTAGCTGCTGCTTCTGAGCCCTGTCACCTGGCATCTGAGTTCCATAAGCAACAAGTCTAGGAAAGATAAATTGAAGCGGGATGTTTCTGATCTCCTGGTCCAGGTGTGGAACAGCTGGCAAAGGCCAGGGGACCCAAAAGCTGTAAGCAATAAGTTCTGTGGAAACTCTGGCCATTTCACTCACTACGGATTTCTCATGTTAATAATCACTGCCCTGAGCAAAATAGAAGCTCAGGTGTATTATGTCACTTTGCTTTCCAACGTATTCACAGAGTCACCTGGTTTGGATTCACAGTTGGACCTTGAAAAGATGACAGGCAGAAGGCTGTGATTTAGATAGGGAGTGGGTAATTAAGGCAAAAAATGCCTAGAAGGGCAGCCTCAGTTAAAGTTGTTTCACAATGTTTATTAGAAGCTTCCTGTGTCCAAAATAGTCAATTTGAGAATATCTTGAAAATGTATACACACACACGCACACACATACACTACACAGCTAAATGTCTGAGGGTACATTGCTCATTTAGGCTACCGGCATTAACTCAGGATATTATGAGGGTTTACGTTATGGGATTGAGGTGCATGCTTCTTTATGAAATTTTACAGGCAAAAAGAAAGGAAATTTTGTAATTTATGCAGTAAAATAACTTAGTAATTTAACTGTACTAAAAATTCAGCTGGCCTTAATGTGCAACAAACCAAACATATACATACTAATTTGCTTTAAGTGTCTCCTCTACGAAAAACTTGTAAGCTACTTTTTGAGATTTTTAGTCTTATGCATCTCTGCATATAAATAATAAATACAAGGAAACACATGTAATCTGTCAAGTTAGATTTTTGCCTATTTTCTTGCTTTATGACAGAAGAGCATATGTGCTTGAAAATAAAAGTGAAAGTGAAGTCACTCAGTCGTGTCCGACTCTTTGCGAATCCATGGACTGTAGCCCACCAGGCTCCTCCATCCATCGGATTTTCCAGGCAAGAATACTGGAGTGGGTTGCCATTTCCTTCTCCAGGAGATCTTTCCAACTCAGGGATTGNAAAAGTGAAAGTGAAGTCACTCAGTCGTGTCCGACTCTTTGCGAATCCATGGACTGTAGCCCACCAGGCTCCTCCATCCATCGGATTTTCCAGGCAAGAATACTGGAGTGGGTTGCCATTTCCTTCTCCAGGAGATCTTTCCAACTCAGGGATTGAACTTGAGTCTCCCGTATTTTAGGTAGATATGCTTAATACACTTCAAAAACATACTCTTTGTTCATTGCAACTTTAAAAATGTTTATTTTATAATGGAGTATAGTTGATTAACAATGTTGTATTAGTTTCAGGCATACACAAAAGTGATTCAGCTATACATATACGTGTATCTATTTTTTTCAGATTATTTTCCCACATACAATGGAATGTTATTTAGCATAAAAAGGAAGACCTGACATTTGTAACAACATGGATGAACTTGGAGGGCATTAGGGCATTATGCTAAGTGAAATAAACCAGACAAACACTGTATGATATCACATATATATAATATTAAAAAAAGAAAAATAAAGCTAATTTATAGAAATAGAGACTATAATGGTGGTTTCCAGGGACTGGGAGAAAGGGAAAATGGGAAGATACAGGTCAAAGGCTATAAAATATCATTTATAAGATGAATAAGTTCTGGGTATCTAATGGTAACTATAATTAATAAAGCTTGGAAGTTTCTGAAAGTAGATCTTCAGTGTTTTCAACACACACATATACACAAAGTTAATGATGTGAAGTGATGTGTTATTTATTTTGACCTTGTAATCCTTCCACAAATGTATATTAATACATCATCCTGTTGTATATTTTAAAATACACATTAATACAATTATATTTGTCAATTATTTCTCAATAAATTGGAAAAGTATTCTATAGTCATCTCCTCTGTTTTGTGTTAACTTGTGATCAGCTGACATGTGGCCAGAGGACTGAGTGACAAATGGGATTAAGCAGGTTTTCTAGGCATCTGTCACGTGATTTTCTATTTTCTACATTCAGGAGAGCAGCAAAGCTCACTGAGGCAACAGTTTCTTGCAAGTTAATTATAAATGACGCCAGATTTTAATGAGTTGGTATGCTCTGAATATATAGCTCATTGACCAAAAAAAAAAAGTTTAGAGGAAATCAGGGTTCAACTATGGTCATGTGACTATGATCACTATACTTAAAATTTTTAAGCCTATGCCTAGAATATAATAATAATACTAACAATAACCTCTTATGGAGCCAAGACTACTACCTAAGCACTGTACTAACATTTTATTTAATCTTCATCACAACTGTAGTTTCATTTAACCCATGTGGAACTTGAGGCTCAGAAGACTTAAGAAATGTGCCTTGATTTCAAATATTAGTCCATATCATGACCAAGACTTGAACTCAGCTGATATGATTCCAACCTCTTAGTTTCTATGTCGTTCTGTTTTCAAGAATGTCAAGGGAGAGTAAAGCCTCCAGATAATTAGGAACACATGTGAATGTGGTAGCATCTTTTCTCCACCACTGCTCTCTCTGCCAGTTGAAATCTTGCTCCTTATTTGTCTTCCATGGCTTGGGAAGTTTGGAAATCCCCTGGATGTTTGTTCAAACACAGTTCTAGTAGGGATCCAAATTGGCAGAGGAGTAGGTGGATGTGAAGTACATCTCTCTGCATGGATACATTAGGAATACACCTGATTGGATCTTCAGTGATGATCCTGCAGAACACCAGCTGAGAGCAGGCAAGAGTATCTCTCCACCAGAAAAAAAAAAAAAAGAACCATGCAAAACTCAGTAGGACAAAGGAAGGGGGCTGGAGGGGGGGAGAGTAAGAAGGACTGGATCTATACCTGGGGCATGGGGAAACTGAAGCAGGGGTCAGATCCCCATATCAGGGCAACAGTTTGGAACAGAGGTGAAGCATTTGAGGCTGTTGGATAGTGAAGTAGCTGATCTGTGACAGTCCAGATGGAATGAGAATCACACAGACAATCCTTCCACAGCCATATGTACCTGGACAGGGACTCAAGTCCCCTAGAAAGTGCAGCAGCTGGGGGCTGGAGCATAGAGATTGGAGGACAATCCTGGGGCAAGATTGGCTGTTGACTGCAGAGTGGCAGCCTGAGGGGACCCAAGGGAGGAGATCACAGTGGGAAATGCTTGTGAAGGAAAGCCAGGCAAACAATGAGACAGGGTGATACTGCTGAGTCACACACAGGGGTGGCGCCATCTCTATAGCCTCTCTCTCCCCACACATCAGCACTGCACGGCTGAAAGACCCCAGAGAGGGTGGCTCNCCAAGGGAGGAGATCACAGTGGGAAATGCTTGTGAAGGAAAGCCAGGCAAACAATGAGACAGGGTGATACTGCTGAGTCACACACAGGGGTGGCGCCATCTCTATAGCCTCTCTCTCCCCACACATCAGCACTGCACAGCTGAAAGACCCCAGAGAGGGTGGCTCTTTAAGTGCCCAATGCATGGAGGAATAGAGAAGGACCTCCTGCAGGGTAGCCTTTTAAGTGCCCGATGCACCAAGAAATAGAAAAGGACACCAAGGCGGGTCCCGTAAGTGTTTCAACAGCCCAAGCAACAGAGAAGGACTGGCCAAAGAGCCCCTCTGATTGCCAGCTCCCAGAGGCTAGAAAAAGGCTCTAACAGGACCTTAGCTCCTGCAGCTGAGGCAGCTGGTGCCCCTGCACGCTTGACACCACCAGGGTTCCCAGGATCCAGGCAGCTGTGCTGCCTCCATGCTCAAGCCTCACTGGGTCAGAGCTGTCAGAAACTGGACAAAACCCTAGCAGTGCCATGCCTCTGGAGACAATTGCTGCTGGCACCCCCTGAATGTCTGGCATTGCCAGGGTCCCCATGATCCAAGCCCCTGTGCCACCCCCTCACAAAATCCCCACTGGTACTGAAGAGCCAGAGGCTAAGAAAAAAACCCTCAAGAAGAGCATATTTCCTGCTGTTCCAATGCCGGCTCCCCTGAGTACCTGGTACTCAGTACCAGTCCAAGCAACTGCACCGCTGCCATACCTGGCCTCCCTGGAGCAGACCCAAGTCCCCCAGGGCTGACTCAGGAGCAAACCCCTCAGGATGACTCACACACAGAGGTGGGGATAAAACCATACAGAAGAAATAAAGAATAAACAGAGATGAATCACACAATTACTGCAATTTAAAATACCCTAGAAGGAACCAATAGGAGATTAATGGAAGCAGAAGAATGCATAAGTGAGCTGAAAGATAGAATGGTGGCAATAATTGCTGAAGAGCAGAATAAAGGGGAAAAAATGATCATTGAAGGTAGCTTCAGAGACTTTTGGGACAATATTATATGCACCAACATTTGAGTTATTGGGATCCCAGGGGGAAAAGAGAAAAATAAAGGGACTGAGGAAATTTTTGAAGACATTATAGTTGAAAATGTCCCCAGCATGGGAAAGGAAATAATCAAGTCCAAGATGTGCAGACAGGATAAACCCAAGAAGAAACACATGAGACACGCACTAATCAAGCAAACAGAGATTAAATGCAAAGAAACAATATTAAAAATAGCAAGGTAAAAGCAACAAATAGCATATAAGGAAAAACCCGTACAATTAATAGCTGATCTGTCAGTGGAAACTCTGGAGGTCAGAAGGGAATGGCAGGATATATTTAAAGTACTAAAAGAAAAAAAATCCACAATTAAAATTACTCTACCTAGCAAGGATCTCATTCAAAATTGATGGAAAAATCAAAAGCTTTACAGACAAGAAAAGTTAAGAGAATTTAACACCACCAAACAAGCTTTACAGCAAATATTAAAGGGACTTATATAGGCAATAAATCTAAGAGAAAGGGAGTGAGTGAGTGAGTGAAGTCGCTCAGTCGTGTCCGACTCTTTGTGACCCCATGGACTATATAGCCCACCAGGCTCCTCCCCCATAGGATTCTCCAAGCAAGCGTACTGGAGTGGGTTGCCAAACCCAAAACAATTAAGAAAATGAAAATATGAATAAATATATCAATAATTACTTTAAATGTAAATGAATTAAATGCTCATCAAAAGACACAGACTGGCTGAATGGATACAAAACCAAGACCCACACATATGCTGTCTACAAGAGACCCACTTCAGACCTAGAGACATATACAGACTAAAAGTAAAAGGATGGGAGAATATATTCCATGCAAATGGGAATCAAAAGATAGATAGTATGGCAATTCTCCTTTAAGAAAAAAAATAGAATTTAAGATAAAGAATACTACAATAAATAAAGAAGAACACTGCATAATGATTAAGGGATCAATCCAAGAAGAAGACATAACAACTGCAAATATCTATGTACCCAACATAGGAGCATTTCAATACATAAGGCAAATACTAACAGACATAAAAGGCGTGATACACAGCAACACGAGGATAGAAGAGGTCTTCAACACCCCACTTGCAGCAAAGAAAAGATCATCACAGCAGAAAACATTAAACAAGTGAAACATTAAACAAAATGGAACTGATTGATCTCTTCAGTACTTTCCATCCAAATGCAGCAGAATATACTTCTGACTTGAGTGCACATGGAACATTCTCCAAGATAGACCACATCTTGGGCCTCAGATCAAGCCTCAGTAAATTTAAGAAAATTGAAATCACGTTAAACGTCTTCTCTGACCACAAAGCTATGAAACTAGATAACAATTACAGAAGAAGAAGAAAAAAAAAAAAAACTGCAAAAACAAAAACACAGGGAGATTAAACAATGTATTTCTAAATAATGAAGAGGTTACTGAAGCAATAAGAAGGGAAATCAGAGGATTCCTAGAAATAAATGACAATGAAGACGTGGCAAGCCAAACCTATGGGATGCAGCAAAAGCAGTTCTAAGAGGGAAGTTGATAGCGATACAATCCTACCCCAAGAAACAAGAAAAGCATTGAAGAGACATCCTAACTTTACACCTAAAGAAGATGGAAAAATTAGAACAAAAAGCCCCAAAGTCAGTAAAAAGAAATCACGAAAGACTGCAAAGATTTTTCAATATATGCAAATCAATCAATGTGATAAACCATATTAACAAATGGAAGGGTAAAAACCATATGACAATTTCAACAGAGCAGACAAAGTTTTTACCAAAATCCAGCACCCATTTATGGTAAAAGCTCTCCAAAAAAAAAAATGGGCATAGAAGTGAGAGAGTGCATTCTTAGGCTGATAAGAGGTCTAGAGCCCCGGAGCAAGAGGAAGCTGTCTGGGGCTCCTGAGCAGGAAATACGGATCTGGAGTTCTCAGGGAGGAGAAAAGGGCAAACTTTTTTTATACACTCCTTACTCTTAGTCACATGAAACTTTTTTTTCTTAAGTCCAGAGCTGATGATTACCCAACAAAACAACTCTGCTTAAACTCTGTACTAAGAGGAGAAGGCAATGGCACCCCACTCCAGTACTCTTGCCTGGAAAATCCCATGGACGGAGAAGCCTTGTAGGCTGCAGTCCGTGGGGTCGCTAGGAGTCGGACATGACTGAGCGACTTCACTTTCGCTTTTCACCTTCATGCACTGGAGAAGGGAATGGCAACCCACTCCAGTGTTCTTGCCTGGAGAATCCCAGGGATGGGGGAGCCTGGTGGGCTGCAGTCCGTGGGGTCGCACAGAGTCGGACACGACTCAAGTGACTTAGCAGCAGTAGCAATAGCAAGGATTATATAGCAACAGTGTATCCTGCTTGAGGATACACTGTTTCTCCATTGTGGGACCCTTCTGGCTAATCCTATTATGTTAAAATATATATTATGGGAATGGGTCTTCCTATTGTTAGTTCTAATCCTGTCATTTTAAGATGTAAACTGTGGCAGCGTGTCTGGTAAGACCTTTACAACCTTGAAACATACTTTTGATTTACTGTAATAACCAATTGAAAAAGTATATAGCTCCCTTGGTAAGACTCTCTGTCGCCTTCTGATGTCTATGTCAGATTTCTCTGTCTTGTCTCACTGTAATAAAACTCTGCTACACAAAAGCTCTTGAGTGATCAAGCCTGGTTCCTGATCCCAAAGCTAAATCTTCTTCTTTTGGAGATCAGGAATCCAACATCGATCAGCGTAAGCTATCAGAAGGGAACTACCTCAACATAATGAAGGCCATACACAACAAACCCACAGCAAACATTCTCAGTGGCGAAAACCTGAAAGCATTTCTTCTAAGATCGGGAACAGAATAAGAGTGCTAATTCTCGCCAATATTATTCAGGATAGTTTTGGAAATCCTAGCTATGGGCAAGCAGAGAAGAGAAAGAAATAAAAGGAATTCAGACTGGAAAAGGAGAAATAAGCTCACTATTTGTAGATGACATGAAACTGTAGATAGAAAACCCTGAAGATGCTATCAGAAAATTTCTAGAACTTATCAATGAATTTAGTAAAGCTGCTGGATACAAAATCAAAACACAAAAATCACTTGCATTCCTATACACTAACAATGAAAAATCAGAAACAGAAGTTAAGGCATCAACCCCATAAAATACCTGGGAATAAACCTACCTAAGGGGGGAAAAAAAAAAAAACTATATATAGAAAATTGTAAGACACCTATGAAAGAAATAAAAGATAATATAGACAAATGGATGCTCCTGGGTAGGAAGAGGAATATTGTGAAAATGACTATACTGCCAAAAGCAATCTACAGATTCAATGCAATCCTTATTAAATTACTAATGACATTTTTCACAGAACTAAAACAAAAAAAACTCACAATTTGTATGGAAATCAAAATACCCCAAGGCATTAGAGAAATCAGCTTACCTGATTTCAGACTATACTGCAAAGCTACAGTCATCATGGCAGTATAGTACTGGCACAGAAACTGAAATATAGACCAGTGGAACAAGATAGAAATCCCACAGTTAAACCCATGCACATACGGGCACTTCATCTTTGACAAAGGAGGCAAGAATATAAATGGAACAAAGATACTTTCTTCAATCAGTGGTGCTGGTAGAACTGGACTGCCGCTGCTGCTGCTAAGCTGCTTCAGTCGTGTCCGACTCTGTGTGACCCCATAGATGGCAGCCCACCAGGCTCCCCCATCCCTGGGATTCTCTAGGCAAGAATACTGGAGTGGGTCGCCATTTCCTTCTATGTCCAAAAATCAAAATTAGAATGCTTTCTAACACTATGAAGTGAAGTGAAGTCGCTCAGTCGTGTCCGACTCTTTGCGACCCCATGGACTGTAGCCTACTAGGCTCTTCTGTCCATGGGATTTTCCAGGCAATAGTCCTGGGGTGGATTGCCATTTCCTTCTCCAGGGGATCTTCCCAACCCAGGGATTGAACCCGGGTCTCCTGCATTGTAGACAGACGCTTTATCATCTGAGCCACCAGGGAAGTCGAAAGATAAACTCAAAATGGACTAAAGACCTAAATGTAAAACCAGAAATGATAAAAACTCTTGGAAGAAAACATAGACAGAACACTGTATAACATAAGCCACAGCAAGATGCTCTATGATCTACATCCTGGAGTAACAGAAATAAAAACAAAAATAAATAAGTGGAACCTAGTCAAACTTAAAAGCTTTTACAGAGCAAAAGAAACTACAAACAAGGTAAAAAGACAACCCTCAAAATGGGAGAAAAATAATAGAAAATGACACAACTGACAAACACTAAATTACAGAATGTATAAGCAGCTCACACAACTCAATGCCAGAAAAACAAACAATCCAATTCAAAAAAACAAAAACAAATCCAATTCAAAAAAAAAGGGGGGGTGGGCGCCAAGACCTAAACAGACATTTCTCCAAAGAAGACACACAGATGGCCAATAAACACATGAAGAGATGCTCAACTCACTCATTATTAGAGAAACACAAATCAAAACTACAATGAGATATCACCTCACACCAGACAGAAAGGCCATTAAAAAAAAAAAAAAATCCACAAACAACAAGTGCTGGAGAGCATGTGGAGAAAAGGGAACCTCTTACACTGCTGGTGGGAAGGTAAACTGATATAGCCGCTATGGAAGACAATATGAAGAGTCCTTCAAAAAATAAGAATAAAACCACCTTAGGATCCAGCAAACCACTTCTAGGCATAGAAGTGAATACTGAAGAAACCCAGACTGAAGAGACACATGCACCCCAGTGTTCACTGCAGCTCTAGATACAATAGCGAGGACGTGGAGGCAACTTAGATGCCCCTCAACAAACGAGTGAATAAAGAAGCCGTGATACACATACACAGTGGATTACTACTCAGCCATAAAGAGGCTGAGTTAGTGCTAATGACGTGGATGAACCTAGAGCCTATGATACAGAGTGAAGCAAGTCAGAAAGAGGAGAACAAATATCACATGTTAACACCTATATGTAAAAAGCAGAAGGATGGTACTGCTGAATGTGTTCACAGAGCAGCACGGTGATGCAGACCCAGGGAACAGGCCTATGGACAAGGGTCGGGGAGAAGAGGGAGAAGGTGAGATAAATGGAGAGAGTAGCATGGATGAATATATACTAATATGTGTAAATAGATAGCTAGTGGGAATTAGCTGTATGACTCAGGGAACTCAAACTGGGGCTCTGTAATAACCTAGAGGGTGGGAATGGGTACCAAGTGGGAAGGAGATTCAAGAGGGCAGGGATATAAGTACACCTATGGTTAACTTAGGGCTTCCCTGGTGGCTCAGAGGTTAAAGCCTCTGCCTCTAATGCAGGAGACCTGAGTTTGATCCCTGGGTCAGAAAGATCCCCTAGAGGAGGAAATGGCAACCCACTCCAGTATTCTTGCCTGGAGAATCCCATGGACGGAGGAGCCTGGTGGGCTAGAGTCCATGGGGTCACAAAGAGTCAGACACAACTGAGCGACTTAACTTTCACTAACATGGTTAACTTATGTTGATGTATGACAGAAATCAAACCAATATTGTCAAGCAATCATTGATCTATCTATCTATATATATATATATATTTAAAACCTATAGAATGCAGCAAAAGCAGTTCTAAGAGGGAAAATTTTAGCAATACAATCCTATCTCAAGAAACAAGAAAAACATTGAATAGACAACCTCACTTTGTACCTAAAACAAATGGGAAAAGAAGAGAAAAACCCTAAAGTTAGTAGAAGGAATAAAGTCATACAGATCAGAGCAGAAACAAATGAAAAAGAAATGAAGGAAACAATAATAAAGGTTAATAAAACTAAAAGCTGGGTCTTTGAGAAGATAAAGAAAATTGATAAACCATTAGCCAGACTCATCAAAGAAATAAAGGGAGAAGAATCAGTCAACAAAATTAGAAATTTAAAAGGAGAGTTTACAATAGACAACGCAGAAATCCAAAGGATCATAAGAGATGCTTACAAGCAACTATATGCTGATAAAATGGACAACATGGAAGAAATGAACAGATTCTTAGAGCAGTTTGAGGTCCCAAGACTGAACCAGGAAGAAATAAAAATTATGAACAAGTCAATTATAAGCACTGAAATCGAAACTATGATCAAAACTCTCACCAAAACCAAAAGCCCAGGGCCAGATGGCTTCACAGTTTAATTCTACCAAACGTTTTGAGAATCAATCCCTATCCTTCTAAAACTCTTCTAAAAATTTGCAGAGGAAGGAACACTTCCAATCTCGTTTTATGAGGCTACAGTCACCCTGATATCAGAACCAGACAAAGACAACACACACAGAAAGAAGATTATAGGCCAATATCACTAATAAACAGAGATACAAAAATCCTCAACAAAATTCTAGCAAACAGAATTCAGTATGACATTAAAAATATCTTGCACCACGATCAACTCAGGTTTATCCCAGAGATGCAAGGATTCTTCAATATACACAAATCAATCACTGTGATACACCTTATTAATAAACTAAAAGATGAAAAACATATGATAATCTCAATAGATGCAGAAAAAGCTTTGGACAAAATTCAACATCCACTTATGACAAAAAATTCTTCAAAAAATGGGCTTAGAAGGAAACTACCTCAATATAATAAAGCCCATATATGGCAAACCCTACAGCAAATATTATTCTCAGTTCAGTTCAGTTCAGTCGCTCAGTCATGTCCGACTCTTTGCGACCCCATGAATTGCAGCACGCCAGGCCTCCCTGTCCATCACCATCTCCCGGAGTTCACTCAGACTCATGTCCATTGAATCTGTGATGCCATCCAGCCATCTCATCCTCGGTCATCCCCTTCTCCTCCTGCCCTCAATCCCTCCCAGCATCAGAGTCTTTTCCAACGAGTCAACTTTTCACATGAGGTGGCCAAAATACTGGAGTTTCAGCTTCAGCATCATTCCCTCCAAAGAAATCCCAGGGTTGATCTCCTTCAGAATGGACTGGTTGGATCTCCTTGCAGTCTAAGGGACTCTCAAGAGTCTTCTCCAACA
>SJYX01009772.1:269549-295927 GCA_006410675.1 Oreotragus oreotragus
GTTCACGATTCACATATTGCTGAAGCCTGGCTTGGAGAATTTTGAACATTACTTTACTAGCGTGTGAGATGAGTGCAATTGTGCGGTAGTTTGAGCATTCTTTGGCATTGTCGTTCTTTGAAATTGGAATGAAAACTGACTTTTTCTAGTCCTGTGGCCACTGCTGAGTTTTCCAAATTTGCTGTCCTATTGAGTGCAGCACTTTCACAGCATCATCTTTCAGGGTTTGAAACAGCTCAACTGGAACATTATTCTAGTGGTATAAAATAGAAAGCATCCCCTCCAAGACCAGGAACAAGACAAGGGTGCCCACTCTCACCACTATTATTCAACATAGTTTTGGAAGTGCTAGCTATAGCAATCAGAGAAGAAAAAGAAATAAAAGGAATCCTATTGGAAAAGAAGAAGTAAAATTCTCACTATTTGCAGAAGACATGAAATTGTATATAGAAAACCCTAAAGATATCATTAAAAAATGACTAGAGCTAATCAACAAATTTAGTAAAGTACAGAATACTAAATCAATACACAGAAATCACTTGCATTTCTATATACTAACAATGATTTATCAGAAAGAGAAATTAATGAATCAATCCCATTTACCATTGCAACATAGGAATAAAATATCAAGAAATAAATCTATCTAAGGAGACAAATGAGCTTATACAAAAAACTGTAAGACACTGATGAAAGAACTCAAAGACACCATAAACAGATAGAGAGATATATCATGCTCCTGGGTTGGAAAAATCAATACTGTGAAATGACTATACTACCAAATGTAATGTACAGATTCAAAGCAATCCCTATCAAATTACCAATGGCATTTTTCACAGAACTAGCTCAAAAAAATCTCACAATTAAAGTGAAAACTCTAAAGACACCAAATAGCCAAAGCAATCTTAAGAAAGAAGAATGGAGTTTTAGGAATCAACCTTCCTGACTTCAGACTATGCTGCAAAGCTATAGCCATCCTTCAATTAAAAATAAATAAATTAAAAAAAATCATGAGTAAATATGTTTTCAGTAAAAAAGACACTACTCTGTCTTCCAGATTGTGCGATCCAGAATGTATTGCTTAGCCTGTCTGAATAATCCTCAAAGAATTATTGTGAAGAATGAATACATTGATTTATGTAGAGTGTTCTTTCCATGTGGGCACAGAGTAGGTAGGTGTTTATTAAATGTAGTTCCTGTTTGGTAATTATACCAACAAGATTGTTTCTCAGAACTAGAGGAAATTTTTTCTTTCTCCATGGGTTCATGGACCATTGTTTTATCCCCCTTAAAAGGATATCATGGTTATTTGGTGGCATTCAATTTTCCCAACTAATTTGTAAAATGTCTGATGTCAGGATTGACCTCTTGTAACTAACCATCTTTGCTTATGTTCTCCAGAATGGAAATGGTGCATAATTTTTTTCATTAAAATTTTGGCACAGAAATTTAGTCAGAGCAGGAATAAATGATATGAATAATTCCTTAAATATATGAAAACTCCAATTAGTCAAGATTTGCAGGTCCCAGTGAAAACTAGAAGCTGAATAAAAAGGAGCTATAAACTGATGAAATACATTTTAGATTAGAAATGTTCCATATTTATTCTTGACTAATCACAGGTATTGGGGATGATGAGATAATATTTTGAAATATCATGTGAAATTATAGTCCATGTGAAATTATAGTCACCTGCTGAAATGAATGAACTAATTAGGTCATTGGGTCATCATGAATACCTGTATACACTGCAAAATTATCCAGCTGGCTGTGTAATTGGCATTAATACTGAACTGTACTGTGACTTGAAGCATTGGAAAGGCCACCAGCTTATAATGTCCCAGTGTGACAATGCACTAAAAATGAAGATACAAGAATACATTTTCAGGGATAATTTTGAGAACGTGGTGAAGTTTTCTGTTTATTATTTAAATAAGCAAGAAATCAATCTAAGGTTAGAGTAAGTCTGAGGACCATTAATTTTTTAAACTAGCAAAATTTTACAGTGAGCTTACTTCTGAATTTTTATGCATCAGGATACAAATAATAATTTATGGAATATATTTGGACTAAAGTAACTCAGTGAAAGTCGCTCAGTCATGTCTGACTCTTTGCAACCCCATGGACTTCTCCAGGCCAGAATACTGAAGTGGGTAGCCTTTTCCTTCTCCAGGGGATCTTCCCAACCCAGGGAGCAAACCCAGGCCTCCTGAATTTGCAGGTGGATTCTTTACCAGCTGAGCCACAGGGAAAGCCCAAGAACACTGGAGTGGGGAGCCTATCCCTTCTCCAGTGGGTCTTCCCAACCCAGGAATCTAAATGGGGTCTCCTGCATTACAGGCAGATTCCTTGCCAACTGATCTATCAGGGAAGCCCAGTCTCCTTTCAATTATGGTGAAGAAGACAAAATGGTAAACAAAATAATTAACTGGGAAACCAACAAAGACGTTGAAAAGTTTATCCTATTAGCTATACTAGAAAAATATGGATAATCAAGGGCCATATTGCAGAAATAGCAGTAAGAATAGAATAACCTCTTTTCATTAGATTAAAACCCTCCAAAAAATCCAGATGACTTGACAAAGCACACCAAGTGATTTATAATAGACTCATTCACTCATTTATTCTATTCATTTATCTGTTTACATGCACACTTGGGTCGACATTTACTGAGCACATGTGAACCCTGTGCTAGATACTGGAGATGAAATGCTTCCAACTAGATCAGTAGTCTCAAGGCAAATCACAACTGGGGTGGACAGTGTCCCAGACATATAACCAATTATGATACAAAGTTACTGTCACTTTAATTGAATGGTGAATAACTCTACCTGAGGGAATCGGGAAATGCTGCTCAAAGAATTGAGATCTATCCTAGGTTCTGAAGGTAAGGGAGGTGATGAGAAGGAATCTGGAGGTGGGTGAGGAGGATGTTCACCAGATTAGTTAGACTTGAAGGAGGGCTGTTTGGGGCATATGAACTGTTCGGGAAATAAGAGCCTGGCTGTATTACAAACTTGAGGAATAGAAACAATAGGAGATAAGATTAGATTTAGTTTGGAAAGTCTTTAAAGGGTCTTGGTGCCAGACTAAGAAGGTTTTTCAGCTTTATTATATAAAAAAAGGGTTGATTTGGAGGCGGGGGGCAGGAGAGAGAAGGAATATCATAAGCAGATATTTTATTTTAAAACAATACTGTCTGGAAGTGTGGAGGCTAAACTGGAGTTAAATAAGACCAGGTTAAAAGAAAATTACAAAATCCAATAATAAGATAAGAGGACTGATATCAGATAATTTATGAACCTAATCTGTATGCAATGGAATAATTATTTCTTCAGACTCCTTGATCGCTTGACTGATTTCAGGGAACATGATATCATGTGAGAGCTTAAAATTATTTGATCAAAAGTTTAAAATTAATTAATAAAAGCCAATTAATTAAAGCTAATGAAAACAGTTAAAAGGGAAAATCTCTAGATAAAAAAATACATTAAATTGAATGTGTTATTATAATTCATCATTAAAGATGTTCAGAGGATAATGAGGTGGTAGATAATAACAAAATGCTTCATTTCAGCAGGGAAAAAACACTGCTCAAAGTAATGTATTAGCATCAACTTAGCAGACTTTTGTTATTTTAAAACTTAATCTTTCTTTTTCACTTAGAACATATTATTTTGCATAAACTCATACGGAAAAAGCATCTACATAAAAATAAATGTTACTCTATAGAAAGAAAGTTCAAAGGAAGAAATGGAACTCCATTCTTTTTCTTTGAAGTGTTTCTGTGAAAATGAGTCTGTGAATTTGACTACCCTAGGAAAAGATGTCCGGACTCTAAACATAGCTAGGATAGTATCTGATTCAGGCGAGTCAAATCACTTGGCTAAACCAAGTCCATCAGAGTCTCTTGACTAGGAAATTGAAACTGGTGTACAAAGACACAGGAGAAGGCAATGGCACCCTACTCTAATACTCTTGCCTGGAAAATCATATGGACGGAGGAGCCTGGTGGGCTACAGTCCATGGGGTCTTGAAGAGTTGGACACGACTGAGGGGCTTCAGTTTCACTTTTCACTTTCAGGCACTGGAGAAGGAAATGGCAACCCACTCCAGTGTTCTTGCCTGGAGAATCCCAGGGACGGGGGAGCCTGGTGGGCTGCCGTCTCTGGGGTCGCACAGAGTCGGACACGACTGAAGCGACTTGGCAGCAGCATGCAAAGACACACTTCAGCGAATCAGAAGCGCTAACGTTGAGAGGGCTAGTCAAGGTACAGGGCTGTCCTTTCTGTTCCAAGTATACGACAAAGAAGGGAAAGATAGTCTCAAGAGAGGAAGTGGTTGCAGACATCCAGAAGGAAACAAGGCTCCTGGGACACCGGAAGAGAAAAGGCCAGAAGGAACAGCCAGCGTAGTCGCTGATGGCTTTCTGTGTACTGGGCCAAATGCCTGCCACCTGGCTTCAGTGTGACTTTCTTATGTCTTTCCAACATACTTCTGGGGAGTTTCGCTGTTGTTGCTCAACATTGTTTCAGCGGGTTTTTCTTTGAAGTCAAGTAATTCCTAACCAAGACATACATGTTTCCTGTATCAAAATGGACATAATGGGGCAAGAAACCTGGATAGCCAATTGAGGAAGAAACTATTCTGAAACTGAATCTGACAATATATTAGAAATATGCAAACTCACCCTTCTAGTTTTAGTTCTAAAATTTAGAAGTCTTAAATATAGTACCTACATGTATTTATTATAAGAAAGAGTATCTCAACATTTTAAAATTGATATTTTATATTTTCATGGCACTTTATAAAGTTCTGAAAGAGTATTAAGCAAGCATCTTCTAGTGTCTTGGCTTAGCGTCAAAATATGCCGAGTAAGAAAAATTGTTGACTGTCTGGACCTAGACAAGGCTTGCTATTCTAGAGCAGAAATGGCTCCCATCTTTAGTATACCCTGCTTTGCCTTAGGAGGCACTCGATGCTCAAGTTTTCAGTAGTAATATCTTTCAAGATAGGAACAAATGGGAGAGTAGACATACAGATGGACCATCAGCTGCTGCCAATAGTGAGAAAGAAGTTAGCATGCACTCACAGTTAGAAGTCATCAGAAAAAAAAAAAATCCTATTTTATTCAATTCCTATTATCATTGAGTAGAATTTTCCTAAAACTTAGTACGCCTCACACATACTAGGAATAGATGCATGTATGGACGTAGGAAAGGATGACACAGATGGATGAGTAAGATGAATGACTTAAAGCTTAAGTTCTTGAAAAGCATCTTTCATCTGTACTTACCTACTTGCGGTGGTGTACTAAATAAATGGGAGGTTTAGAAACTACACAAAAGCTTTACAATCTCCCTCCAACCCATTGTACAAAATAAAGCTGCAGCCAAACAATTCTCACACAGCAATGAGCCTTTAACAGAACTGCCCTCCACAATTTTGAATACAAAGCAAAGCATCTTCTGCAGGTAATTGCAAGGAGGAGACGGGGGACAAGAAATAAGCCAAATATAGATGATGAACTACCTTCTTCCATCAGTCCTAACAGAGATTTGTATTTATTGCTTGTTATAAAAACTTTATTACCCTTTTCACAACTCTAGCTATCCAGGGTTTGATTTAACCAGAAAACATGCCAGTAATTTGTTCTTCACTAAGTGTGCATTTTCAAGATCTAGAAGTTATGCCATGACTTTGCTGTTCTTTCCATACATTAATCAGTATTTCAGAATGTAAAGTGCAGTCTAGACACTAGATCCTGAGGAAGGGCCTCTTCAGGCAAGAACATGTGTTGTTGGATTAATTTTATAAAGATTGCTTTTGGAAACGTATCTAGGTTGAAAAAGTTACAAAAGTCATATGGGATATGCTACCTATTTAAATAAAAATTGTGATGGTCATGTAGATAAATGACCTACATAAATGGAGAAATTTGCAATAGTCCCATGTAGACATCCATACAATAAAAAATTCCATCTATCCTTCCTTCTTTTGAATCAAGTCACTCACAGCGTGTATCTTCCAAAGGCCTGAATCCTCTGGAGATGTCACTTTGGCTTTGATTTAGTAGTAATATTAAGGCTTGTGTTTTACTGGGTGCTACTGTCTGTGTGTATCCTTCATGTGATGGCTCGATTTAGTATTGCTCTAGAGAAACATGAATTATTTATAATTATGAGATTAGATTCACTCTGAGAGAAGCAATTTGAACAATTAAATGTAACAGAAAAACAAGCAATACGTGTAATAGAAAAAAGCTCTCCTTTAGTTTTATCAGCTCAATTTTATCTAAAACTGAGATTCTAACAAAATCTTTTCTATCCCCCCAAAATGTCTATTAGTAAAAATGCAATCAAATTAGCTGTGTTCTTAGTGAATGTGCTGTTGCTTGGGAAACCCTTTGGGATCTGGGGAGGAGACTGACGGGAAACTATAAAGCTCTTACAATATACAGGAATGTAAATCAGTCATGGGTTTAGCTAGCTCTAACTCCAAGAATGTATAGGCTTGGGAAAGGATTATTCAAACAATATTTTTTCCAGCCTGTTCTTCAGAGAATACAGCTGGTTTGAATTAAAAGAAATGGATTTCAAAAATAACTAAATAGAAATGTTTTGAGCACCTTACCAGATTCAGGTAATAAGAGAGAGAAGAAAGGACTGTATTTCACCATGTTCTTTCTTTTTTCTCCTATTTTTTTGGAGGAAACGGGATAGGAAAAAATATTACTTAGGTCACTTTAGCTATTGAATTACAGGTTTGTAGTCCAATAATATATGACAGATTTACAAGACCCCCTTGAATGATAAAATTACACTTCTCTTATCTAACCATTCTGAAATCATGGTCTGTATAGATAAAGCATGCAAAACAAGTAATTTGATAAGATTATGCCAAAATACCAATTTCACACTTAAGTAGTTCTCATTTGTTTATTATATATTGAATTCATTTGAAAGTATTGCATCAAATACTAGGCTTTTCCTAAAGCCTAGTTTGGCTAATAGTTTAAAGTATTTTTGCATAAGTTTAAAACTCAGGTAACAGTGGAGGAAGTTGAAAGATAGTAAGGCATAAACATCTGTTCTAACAGCTTGGTAGAATTTATAACAACTGACAAGATTCAATTCCTACACAACTTCAAATGCCTTGAGGCAATACCATAGTTAGAGCTCATTGTGTTTGGAATGTAAGGGGATTATTTTTAGATGGCTTTTCAAAAGCAGGGGGTAATATCATATTCTTGTATTCCTGAAACTGAGAAGTAACTGGAATTTCAGAATCTGGACACTGTAGATAGCTCCAGTACCTTTTACAGCCTGACTTTTCAGGCATTCAGAGCTACATTGTTAATAGCATTCCCTCTCTTCTGCTTTCAATTAATGCAAGTTACTGGGGCTGATGTTCCTGGAAAGAGACACCTTGTTAAATTCAATGCAGCTGCAACTCTAGCTTTTTGTAAAACTGCAAATAGGTCTATTAGTTTGTATGGTGATAATCTGAAATATTTTGAGAGAAGTTAAGCTTCCTACTATGTCTGCAAATATATACTCAGTTTAACAGAGGTTCCAGTGGATAAATATTAAAAGGTTCAAGCCATTTCTTATCTACTTGGCATCCAAGGACACATACCAGTTCCAATGCTCTGCAACTAATAAAAAGAGCTTTGGGATTTGAGGTTTAAGCCTTAGATTTACAATGCATTGATGTTTGTTATTTTCATTAGTGACAAAGCTGTGTGGTTTAATATACAATGCTATAACATTTAATTTTATGAACATTGTTGACTTTTTGCTTGCAAAAATAAGACGATAGGTGAGTCCTTGCCTGAAAGCAAAGGGAAGCTGAGTGCTGTGTAGAGATAATTGTTCTTTTCTGAATTAGTAGATCTTTCAGCTGCTTTCAGTCCTCCTTATCTCTGATAATCCATCAGCATGAACTAAATCTATCTATCTGTCAAATTGCTAATCAAAAATACATGCCAGAAAAGAGAAGAAAAAGGAACAGTGTGTATGCATCTCTCTGTTGAAAAACTCTCAGGTGAACCTGCATGAATTCTGCCATTGAAGAGACTAATATCAAATTCCAGGAAACCTTGACCTATATTCGTCACTCAGCACCTTTTAAGACAGTAATTCTTAACTGGTGGTGCACAATAAAAATTATCCACTGGACTTTTGAAGCCACATCTCCCTTAGTCCTAGCCCCTATGTTGTGGCCTAGGTGTCTAATTGTCGTTACCATTATTCTTATATGTCCCACTATTCATCTGCTTATACTCAGGTCCTATATGCAGTAACTGAGCAACTTACTAACTGTACTATCTTGTCATTATAGTATACTTAGTTTTGATTCTCTTCTGTGATAAGTATCATCCAGATTTAACTCAGTAAGATGCGGCAAGATAAATGCTTGAAGTTAAATATCATGGTCAGGGAAGTGTCATGGCAAATGTCTGCAAACAGTTTAATTCATAGCCCAGCACTTAACAGAATCCACAAACGGAAACTTTTGAGCTGAAAGCATCAGGTAGAGATAGATTAGCACCAAGGACAGCACCAAGTTCTTTGACTTCAAAGAATTGCTTTGACTTCATTCTAATCCATTCAAAATTACTGAGTTAGGCTTGACTTGGGCTTCCCTGGTGGCTCAGAGAGTAAAGCTTCTGCCTGCAATGCAGGAGACCTGGGTTCGATTCTTGAGTCAGGAAGATCCCGTGGAGAAGGAAATGGCAACCCACTCCAGTACTCTTGCCTGGAAAATCCCATGGACAGAGNTCTAATCCATTCAAAATTACTGAGTTAGGCTTGACTTGGGCTTCCCTGGTGGCTCAGAGAGTAAAGCTTCTGCCTGCAATGCAGGAGACCTGGGTTCGATTCTTGAGTCAGGAAGATCCCGTGGAGAAGGAAATGGCAACCCACTCCAGTACTCTTGCCTGGAAAATCCCATGGACAGAGAAGTCTGGTAGACTACAGTCTACGGGATCGCAAAGAGTTGGACATGACTGAGCAACTTCACTTTCACTTTCTGGTACAGTTCTGCAGGCCTTGAATAGTTTTAAACTAGAAGTGTTTATCACACGTGGAGCTTTCCAAACCAGTTCACAAGTCCCATCTCAGTCCCTCTAATTCAGAAGCTCTGGGACAGAGAAAAGGACAAATTTATATTTATAAAAATTTACAGACTCATCAGTTGTTCATAACTGATTATAAAGCACTTAATTCTGTGATTCATCAGAAGCACATGGATAATTAAACTTAGAGTTTTCAGCCCTAGATCCAGAATTTTCTGATTCAGAGGATCTGGAGTGAGACCTGAGTATATACATTTCTAAGTTCCCAGGTGATTCTGACAACAATGGTTTGTGAAACATACTTGGAAAACCACTAACTTAAATTATAGGGATAAGTTATTGGAGGCCCAGCTCCAATTGAATAATCTGTCTCATTTACCAAGGAGACCTTTATTTTGGGCCCGAGGTAAAACCATATAATCTAAGTAACTTTGTGTGATCCATCTGCAAGAACTATGGGATCTTTAGAGGTCTGAAACTCCTTATCTTGTGATCACTCAGCCTGATGATCCTTACAGCTTCCAGGAACATAATAGATATTCTGGCATCTGGAATCCTGATCACCAAGGAGGTTTGTCATACAGGGATGTTTCTTGACTTTTCTGGTTATATATATATATATATATATATATATATGGGTAGATATGGCTTCGGGGAAGGCAATGGCACCCCACCCCAGTATTCTTGCCTGGAAAATCCAATGGACGGAGTAGCCTGGTGGGCTGCAGTCCATGGGGGTCGCTAACAGTTGGACAGACAGAACGACTTCACTTTCACTTTTCTCTTTCATGCATTGGAGAAGGAAATGGCAACCCACTCCAGTATTCTTGCCTGGAGAATCCCAGGGATGGGGGAGCCTGGTGGGCTGCTGTCTATGGGGTCACACAGAGTCAGACACGATTAAAGTGACTTAGCAGCAGCAGCAGATATGGCTTGGTCTTTATTGCATTTTTACTTCTTTTGTCTTCTCCTTACTAACCATTAATTTCAAAATGGTTCAACTTTTATGGATTGAATTGCACCCTTCCAAAAAGATATGCTGAAGTCTTAACATCCATTAAGGCAGAATGTGATGTATTTGAAAATAGGATCTTTACAGAACTAAGTTAACGTGAGGTCATTATGTTGGCTGCTAATGCTTATAAAACAGGGCTATGTGGCCACAGAGACAAGCACACACAAAGAGAAGACAATGTGAAAAACGCAGGGAGAAGACAGCCACGTGAGTGAAACGAGGCACAGCTGACTCATGAAGCACACAGGTTTGAACTGGGTAGTTCTGCTTATATGTGGATTTCTTTCAAAAAACCAATGCAGTGCTCCACATTCAGTGGTTGGCTGAATCTGCAGACGCAGATCCACAGATTCAGTTTTCATTTGTTTATTTATTTTCTGCTGGATTTTGGTATACCCATGACTCTTGGAAACAATCCTCCTTGGATACCAAGGGACAACTGTACATGCAAGCTAAAGAATGCCAAGGATTGCCAGTGAGTGCCAGAACAGAGGCACCAAGGAAAGATTCTCCACCACAGATATCAGAGAAAATATCCCTGGGGATATCTTGATTTCAGATTTCCAACTTCCAGAGCTATGGGGCAATACATTTTCACTGTTTTCACTCACCCAGTTTTTTATACTTTGTTATAGCAGCCCTAGGAAACTAGTATACCTATTATAAGTTAAAACAATGTGAACATATGTAGTACTTTATAGTTTAAATGTATTTAGATTATCATAGTCAATTTAAGTAGCTAAGTGATGATATATTTATTTTACAGATGAGAAACTAAGATGGAGAAAAGTTGAATGAGTTGATGTGCATCATAAAAAATAGCTAAAATAGTTAGCAGGAACAAGATGAAGAAAACTGTTCCTTACCCTTTATCTCCCTTTTATATTTGTAATTATTTCCCAATAAAAAGAAGAGAATACTCACTTGCATGGGGCAGATGACTCCATAAAATAGAAATCTCAAAATTTTATTCAAGGTCATTAACAACAGAAATCAGAATTGAAAGTGGTGTGGGTTTTCAGCTGGACAAACATGGGTTCAAACCTCAATTTTGCTACTAATTGTGTATGTAGCTATTATTGAAAAGTCAAAATGTTAATAATTATCACATAGGGATATTTAAAGATATAAATGAGACAGCATACATAAAACTTGTAACAGAGGCCTTGCAGATGGTGGATATTTAATAGAGGTTGCTTTCCTCATTCTTTCTCTTGAGTTAGATCAGTTGAATACCATGAAAATAAAAACTTGAATTTCTGAACGCATGCTTAGAAAAAGATAGCCGACCTTTATATTCAAACAGGTCAGCACTGATTACTTATGAAAGTCATTATTGATGCAATAAAAATTCAGGGGCGCTTTAGTTTTATATCTACAGAAGCTAGATGGAGAAGGTCTAAGCTAGAGAAACTTCTCATCGCTTGATTTAGAGACACTTACCATTCGGTTGTTATCAGGCCCATACCATTTTTTTCCTGTGTCCAATCTGGAACACTCAAAGGAGACAGGCTGGAGGCCAAGGTTTCGATCATATTCATTATTCCTGGGTCCTTGTGCTGCAGAGAAATCACTGGGAGTGATAGTTTCACAGTGATGCCCCCAGAGTACAGCATTAAGAAAACCTAAGGACAGGGAAATAGGCATCACCCATTTCCACATTCAGACCCTCATCTGTGAAGCCAGCCACAATGGAGACCTGCCGTACAGGCCTAAAGCTCTTGTGCTTCATTTTCTAAACCTCTATCATTCAGCACAGCAAAACCATGACCTTTTAATATTTAAGAATATGTTGTCTGCACAATCAGGCAATCCCATAGCAGAGGAAGGAAACACCTGAGGCTGAATGCTGAGAAATTAATGAAGAATTACACAGTAAGGATTTAAAAATAAAATTTGAAGGATTCAGGGTCCAGTCTCTGTTTAAGAAACAATACCGTGTAAGCACACAAGTAATTGGGTTAATCAGAAGGGAAGGATCAGCATTGGTAAACTGAATTTTAAAAATATGACGAAGGCGACTTTATACCCATGATGGAAGAGTACAAAGATGATGAGCGCACCTCCTCCCACAGGCCCACCAAAATCACAACCATTTGCAGAGCAATTTACAGAGCAAAGAAATAGAGGAAAACAACAGAATGAGAATGACTAGAGCTCTCTTCAGGAAAATTAGAGATACCAAGGGAACATTTTATGCAACGATGGGCTCAATAAAGGACAAAAATGGTATGGGCCTAACAGAAGCAGAAGATATTAAAAAAGAGGTGGCAAGAATACACAGAAGATCTGTACAAAAGAGATCTTAATGACCCAGGTAACCATGATGGTGTGACCACTCACCTAGAGCCACACATCCTGGAATCTGAAGTCAAGTGGGCCTTAAGAAGCATCACTACGAACAAAGGTAGTGGAGGCGATGGAATTCCAGTTGAGCTATTTAAAATCCTAAAAGATGATCCTGTGAAAGTGCTGCACTCAATACACCAGTAAATATGGAAAACTCAGCAGTGGCCACAGGGCTGGAAAATGTCAGTTTTCATTCCAATCCCAAAGAAAGGCAGTGCCAAAGAATGCTCAAACTATCGCACAGTTGCACTCATCTCCACTCCAGTGTTCTTGCCTGGAGAATCCCAGGGACGGGGGAGCCTGGTGGGCTGCCGTCTATGGGGTTGCACAGAGTCGGACACGACTGAAGTGGCTTAGCAGCAGCAGCACACACTAATGAAGTAATGCTCAAAATTATCCAAGCCAAGCTTCAATAATATGTGAACCGTGAACTTCCAGATGTTCAATCTGGATTAGAAAAGGCAGAGGAACAAGAGATCAAATTGCCAACATCTGCTGGATCACAGAAAAAGCAAGAGAGTTCCAGAAAAACATCTATTTCTGCCTTATTGACTATGCCAAAGCCTTTGACTGTGTGGATCACCACAAACTGTGGAAAATTCTGAAAGAGATGGGAATACCAGACCACCTGACCTGCCTCTTGAGAAACCTATATGCAGGTCAGGAAGCAACAGTTACAAATGGACATGGAAAAACAGACTGGTTCCAAATAGGAAAAGGAGTACGTCAAGGCTGTATATTGTCACCCTGCTTATTTAACTTCTATNCCTGACCTGCCTCTTGAGAAACCTATATGCAGGTCAGGAAGCAACAGTTACAAATGGACATGGAAAAACAGACTGGTTCCAAATAGGAAAAGGAGTACGTCAAGGCTGTATATTGTCACCCTGCTTATTTAACTTCTATAGAGAGTACATGATGCAAAATGTGGGGCTGCATGAAGCACAAGTTGGAATAAAGACTGCCAGAAGAAATATCAATAACCTCAGATATGCAGATGACACCACCCTTATGGCAGAAAGCAAAGAACAAACGAGCCTCTTGATGAAAGTGAAAGAGGAGAGTGAAAAAGTTGGTTTAAAACTCAACATTCAGAAAACTAAGATCGTGGCATCTGGTCGTGTCACTTCATGGGAAATAGATGAAGAAACAGTGCAAACAGTGGATGACTTTATTTTGGGGGGCTCCAAAATCATTGCAGATGGTGACTGCAGCCATGAAATGAAAAGACGCTTACTCCTTAGAAGGAAAGTTATGACCAACCTAGACAACATATTAAAAAGCAGAGACATTACTTTGCCAACAAAGGTCCATCTAGACAAGGCTATGGTTTTTCCAGTGGTCATGTATGGATGTGAGAGTTGGACTATAAAGAAAGCTAAGAACCGAAGAACTGATGCTTTTGAACTGTGGTGCTGGAGAAGACTCTTGAGAGTCCCCTGGACTGCAAGAAGATCAAACCAATCAGTCCTAAAGGAAATCAGTCCTGACTATTCATTGGAAGGACTGATGCTGAAGCTGAAACTCCAATACTTTGGCCACCTGATGCAAACAGTTAACTCACTGGAAAAGACCCTGATGCTGAGAAAGAGTGAAGGCAGGAGGAGAAGGGAAGACAGAGGATAACAGAGGATGAGATGGTTGGATGGCATCACCGACTCAATGACATGAGTTTGAGCAAGCTTGGGAGTTGGTGAATGACAGGGAAGCGTGCTGTGCTGCAGTCCATGGGGTCACAAAGAGTCAGACAGGACTGAGTGTCAGTGATCTGAACTGAATTTTTAATGACAGAAAAGAGATCAGTGATTTCAAGAGACCAGGGTGGAGAAAAGGGACTAACTGCAGAAAGGGATGAGAAAATGTAGTTGAGTGGTGTTTCCATCCTTTGTACTAGCAGTTACACATTTATATGCATTTGTCAAATCTCGTTGAACTGAATATTTTAAATTAGTGCATTTGACTGAAAGTCAATTATATTTAAATAATGTTTATTAAAAATAAAATTTTTAATGCTGTGTTGCAGCCTGCATGCCAGGGTATTTTGGGGGAGAATGGATATATATATATATATATATATATATGTATGTATGGCTGAATCCCTTTGCTGTTCATCTGAAATTATCACAACATTGTTTGCTAATTGGCTACCTTCCAATACAAAACAGGGGCTTCCCTCTCAGCTCAGTTGGTAAAGAATCTGCCTGCAATGCAGAACACCCAGTTTTGATTCCTGGGTCATGAAGTTCCCCTGGAGAAGGAAATGACAACCTACTCCAGTACTCTTGCTTGGAGAATCCCATGGACTGAAGCTCCTGGAGGGCTATAGTCCATGGGGTCACAAGAGTCGGACATGCCTTAGAGACTAAACCACCAGTACAGAATTTAAAAATAAAGAGACAAAAATTTAAAAATTCAATTCTAACACCAAAGGAAAAATCTTCAAGTGGCTAACGTAATATCCCGGAACCAGGAAAAGCTTGATATCATATTATATTATAATACTATTTGCATTTCCCTCCTACACTGTTTTTTCATTTCAGGTTTTCTTAACATCTTTATTTTCAAAAAGGATGAATTGGTAAGTGTGGTGATGTAGTCTTAATTCTAACATGAATGGCAATAACTAGAGGATCAGAAGTTTCATTTTATAAATACTTAAAGGGGGAAAAGCCTTTATTAAAATCAGCATGCATTTTATAACTTAAGAAGTGTGGCTGATACAATTATTGAAGCAGTCAAAGCTTTTTATCACAAACACACTGGTCATTCTTTCTGAAAATTCATGAAGGACAAAAGCAGTATCCACTTTTTAGATAGAGTTACAAGCATGAAAGCCATTTACAGACTGGCTTTGAGTCCAATGATTTCAGCGTTCTCTGAGATCTAGATTCTCACTTTCCTGAGTTCTAACTCATTTCTGCTCTTTGTTGCTAAAATCAAGTAAAATTCTGTCAGGAAGTTCCAGACATATATATATACACATATACATAGGATAGAATAAAATATGTTTTTGAAGAGGTGAATAAAAAATAATTTTAGAACACAACCCTAGTACTAATGAATAATAAACATGGGTGTTTAGGAGAATTACAGATTAGGTACATAACAATTTTTCTTATGTGATAGACATACCTGTGTTTTAATTTATGATGGATAAGTGTATATACAAAAAAATCAATGCATGATTATATTCCTATAATGCATATAAATATCTTGAGGTCTGTGTCCATATTGAAACGAAATAGGTCTTCTAATATCCTGAAACAAGAATTGGCTAATCACTCCCCCAATCCCTTGAATAGAGGAATTAAGATACTATGCAAGTTTTTTTTTTAATTCAACAATTTTTAGTTAAACTATAATTAACATACAATATCATGTCAATTTTAGATGTGCTACATTATGATTCAATATTTTTGCACATTATTAAATGATCACCACAATAAGACCAGTTACCATCTGTCATGCTGCAAAGTTTTCATATTATTGACTATCTTCACATCCGTGTCGCTTTTTATTTTATACCTAGACTTTTGTGCCTCTTAATCTGCCTCACCTAGTTATTCATCCTCTCACACCCCTCCATTTTGGGAGCCACCTGTTCTTTCTCTGTTTCTATACATCTTTTCTGTTTTATTGTATTTATTTGTCCTGATTTTTCAATTCCAAGTATAAGTGAGACCACGCAGTATTTGTCTTTCTCTGTCTGACTTATTTCACCTAGCTTTTCGCAATACTTTCTAGGTGCATCTATGTTGACACAGAAGAAAAGAGCTCATTATTTTTGTGACTGACTAATATTCCATATTGTGTGTGAGGAGCACATCTTCTTTATTCATTCACCTAAGAATGGACACAGGTGCTTCCATGTCTCGGCTATTGTGAATAATGCTGCAGTGGACATAGGGGCACAGCTGTCTTTTAAAATTAGTATTTTCATTTTCTTCAGTTGAATATGCAGGAGTGAAATTGCTGGTGGCTCAGAGGTTAAAGCGTCTGCCTCCAGTGCGGGAGACCCGGGTTCGATCCCTGGGTTGGGAAGATCCCCTGGAGAAGGAAATGGCAATCCACTCCAGTACTCTTGCCTGGAGAATCCCATGGACGGAGAAGCCTAGTAGGTTACAGTTTATGGGGTCGCAAAGAGTCGGACACGACTGAGCAACTTCACCTCGCCTCTAGTTTTTATTTTTTGAGGAATCTGCATACTATTTTCCTTGGTGACTGCACCAGTTTACATTTGCACCAACAGCACACAATGGTTCCCTTTTATCCATATCTTCTCAAACACTTGCATTTTGTCTTTTTGATAATAGCCATCCCGACAGGTGTGAGGTGGTATCACGCTGGTTTTGATTGTATTTCCCTGATGATTATGATGTTGAACATCTTTTCACATGCCTGTTGGCCATTCATGTCTTCTTTGAAAAAATGTCCATTTTGCTTTACTTGTGAAAGTAGTATACTAATTCAAGTTTATTAAGAAAACAGAACGATTTCACGAAAAAAATGGATTGATTTTGAATGAAACAAAATCAGTGTTCATAAATTCATGAATTTATTTTCCTAACACTATTCCCATTCTGTAAATAGAAGTTCTACACATTCTGAAGCCATTAGATATATAAAATGCTAAAATATGAAATTTTTGGTTTCTTTGGAGAGTTTACTAGGTGACAAATATGACATAAGGAAGCAAAGTTTTTATTTTTTTAATACAAAGCATACAGGTTCAATAGAAATAAAGAAATGTTTAGTAGAAAATGACTGAAAAAGCCATGAGAACATATAAGCACTTTTAATAAAGAGTCAAAAACTTTTGTAATAGTTGTAAATTGTTTGTTTTATGGGAAGCAGTATAGAATTAATCAGCAATAAATCATAGTGGTTAAGAAGGCTCAGTTCAAGTCATTTGCATCCAAATCTTGCTTGTCCATTTAGTGCTTATGAACTTGGGTAGGTTTTAGCCCTGCGATTTTCAGAAGCTCCCTAGAATTTTGTATGGCTTAAAAATGAGGAAGTACATGTACAAGTGGTTGCCATAAAACTTGGCATAATAATACAGTTATTATTATTAGACTATCATCAATGACTGTATTAAGGAGTTAATGTTTCATGGGGACAGAGTTTTGGTTTAGAAAGGTGAAAAATTCAAGAGATGAATGATGGTAAGAGTTACACAGTAATGTGCAGAATAAAGTACAATAATAATGTACTTGGTGCCAATGAAATGTACAGTTCAATACGGTTAAATCAGTATGTTTCATGTTATGTGAATTTTATCACAATAAAGACATTACAAAATAATAAAGAAGTAATTTCTAAATTGATAAACATCACTGAAGATATTGAAATTGAATTGCAATAATTCTTCTCACAATTCTTTTAGGAAAGATAATTGAAAAGGATTTCCTGCTTTCTCCTCTATCAAACGGTCTAAACTATAGTTTTATAAGCTATATAGAAACAACCTAAGGGGCATAAAAATAATTTCATTTTCTTTTCAAAATGCAGAATGATTTCTACAGGTTACTCAATCACCAGTGAGACGAGGACAGGATAATCTAAAAAGCAGGATATAAGAGAGCGATCTTCCATATTAGGCATTGACCTACCTGAAATCAGAGAGGCTAGACCAAATTACCACCTCCATGGTATATTTATTTTTAATCACATGGTCTTTAGTAACTATTTGTTTCTCTTGAGGGATAAAATCCTGCCAAATGGCTTCAAAGCTACAATTATAATGCATCTACATGAGACAAAGGTGGCAGATTGGAGTGTGAAAATTGCTTAGGAGCTCTTCTGTCAATCTACTATGAGTAATGCTCTGGCAGGAATCTTTCTTGACTGCTGCTTCAAGTATTAAAGTGCACTTCTCCCAGAAAGCCCACCCGGCTGCAGAAGGGCAAGTATTGCCATGAACCTGTCCTTTACTCTTCAAAAGCTCCAGGAAAAGGCATGTGAAAAGTATCATCTATGGTAGATGGCTCTTTCTGATCTAATGCTGGACTCAGACAGTTTTAACTCAACAGCGTTGCAGCAACTTCTCAGAAAATAGAGATGTTGAGAAGCTGTGGACTTCCTTTCTTTTAAAATCCACTATTGTCATCTCTAGAAGAGTAGGCCAGGTTAGGATCCAGTGTTGTCTTTTCTAGGTTGTCACAAGTAAAATGAGGGAGGGTAGGAGATGATCATCAAGGTGATGATGTGAGATGGGTTTGCTATTCAAATCCTCCTGTTTGGTCTCTGGGGACATTATTATTAAAGCTATAATGAGAATTCAGATATTTCTTTAGCTCTGCATTATTTTGATGAGTAAAGGGGCACAGGTATACTAGACCTTGGTTCAACAGAAATGTTTATTTTTTTAGACAAGTAATTTCTGACTGTGTGTCAGGAAAGCAACAGTTTACTAAAGAGCTTCTTTATCTAAATTAAATATCATGACAGACTAATAATTAATTGGTCATTCAAATTGCATTCTGCCAGTACAATAGCTGTGAAATTTATCCTCCTACATGTCTGCTAGCAATTAAGGATTAACAAGAGGCTAAGAAAGAAGATAAATTTAATGTGGACTCATTGGTCATTTTTCTTCAGGTACAGTTTATTTGTTCCACTTGGCATTTTAGGCCCCTAACTCTTGAACTATTCTTTTCTAAGAGATCTCGAATGTATTTCCAGTGCTACAGAGTAAGTTCTTAGCAATTCACATGGTGATATTTTGTTAGCAGGGCATTTCAGAGAAACCTAAAAACAAACACAATATATGGAGAGGCATAATAATGAGATGTTAATGAGATGTCTGGGACAATAACACCCTAGAATGTGACAAGAAGGATAATGAAGAAATAAATTTGTTAACCAAGTTTCACTGCTAACAAAGTCGCAAGTCCTACCTGTGTGTGTGAGATAGCCTTGCATGCTTGTCAAGTGAACAATGTGAGGGGTTTATTTTTGGTGCAGGTGGGTGCAAGGAAGACAGGATAAGAAGGTCAAGAGTAGAGGGTAAAGATTGACCTAAAGGGAAAAATTTATGCATCGATTGCCTAGGGAGAAAAAAATACAGTGAGAAACAACTTAGCTGGAAACAGAAGAACTCCATAGAGAAATGTCATTTTTAAAGGGGGTCAAAATGTACACCCACATTCATAGCAGCATAATTTGCAGAAACCAAAAGGTGGAAACAACCCAAACATCCACCAATGAATGGACAAATAAGCAATATGCTGTATATGCATACAACTGAATATTATTCAGTCTTTAAAAGGAGTGAAATTCTGACACATGCCGCCATCATAGGTGACCCTTAAAAATATCATGCTATGGGAAATAAGCCATGCAAAAATGGTCAGATATTACACTAACTCACTTCCATGAGATACTTAGGGTAATAAAATTTATAAAGAGAAAGAATAGTTGTTACCAGGTGCATGGAGAATTTGTATTTCAATAGTACAGATTTCAGCTGGGATGAAGAAAAAATTCTGGTGGTGATGGTTGTAAAACAATAAGAATTCTTTTTAATACCACAAACTATAAACTTAAAATTGTTAAAATGTTAAATTATGTATGTGAGTGTGTGCTTAAGTCACTTCAGTAATGTCCAACTCTTTGCGATCCTATGGATTATAGCCCACCAGCCGCTTCTGTCCATGGGATGTTCTAGGCAAAAATTCTGGAGTGGGTTGCCATGCCCTCCTCCAGGGATCTTCCTGACCCAGGAATTGAACCCATGACTCTACATCTGCATTGGCAGGCCAATTCTTTACCACTAGCACCACCTGAAAAGAGGAAAGAAAAAAAAAATTTAACTGCTCTTTCAAATTGATTATAAAAGTTTAACAAAAATGTAATCCTTCGTGAGTCATTCCAATTCCAGTTTGCACAGAAAATAATTTTATGAAGATGCTCGATCAACCACTTTTGGTTATATCTTGGATGAGATATATGAAAACTTTAAGGAAAAGTTTTTTGAAAATAAAACAAATGGGCTAAATTTCTTTTGAATTCCTTAAGACAGCTATGTTTACTGAGGGAAATAGCAGATAGGATTAACAGAACTCCTGATCCTTTTCCGTAGTTATTCAAATACTAATTTGGGGATGGTGTATAGGTGGATAAGAGGATATAAGAAGAGGGCGTCAGAGGATGAGATGGCTGAATGGCATCACCGATGCAATGCGCTTGAACTTGGGCAGACTTTAGGAGATGGTGAAGGACAGGGAGGACTGGCATGCTGTAGTCCATGGGACTGCAGAGTCAGACAGAACTGGGTGACGACAACAATAGGAGGAGAAACTTCTATCAGACACAGTCCTTCTGTAATCTTTGCTAATGTTTCTTTTAATTTGTACCATATCATTTTTCTCATTAATTATAAAGCCTTTGAGAATAGTTCAGTTCAGTCCCTCAGTCATGTCCGACTCTTTGTGACCCCATGGACTGCAGCATGCAAGGCTTCCTTGTCCATCACCAACTCCGGGAACTTGCTCAAACTCATGTCCATTGAGTCGCTGATGCCATCCAACCATCTCATCTCTGTCGTCCCCTTCTCCTCCTCCCTTCAATCTTTCCCAGCATCATCAGGTGACCAAAGTATTGGACCTTCAGCTTGACTCTTTGTGACCCCATGGACTGCAGCATGCAAGGCTTCCTTGTCCATCACCAACTCCGGGAACTTGCTCAAACTCATGTCCATTGAGTCGCTGATGCCATCCAACCATCTCATCTCTGTCGTCCCCTTCTCCTCCTCCCTTCAATCTTTCCCAGCATCATCAGGTGACCAAAGTATTGGACCTTCAGCTTCAGCATCAGTCCTTCCAATGAACAGTCAGGACTGATTTCCTTTAGGATAGACTAGTTGGATCTCCTTGTTGTCCAAGGGACTCTCAAGAGTCTTCTCCAACACCAGTTTAAAAGCATCAATATTTTGGCACTCAGCTTTCTTTATAGTCCAACTCTCACATCCATACATGACTACTGGAAAAACCATAGCTTTGACTAGACAGAACTTTGTTGTCAAAGTAATCTCTCTGCTTTTTAATAGGCTGTCTAGGTTAGTCATAGCTTTCCTTCCAAGGAGCAAACATCTTTTAATTGCATAGCTGCAGTTACAATCTGCAGTGATTTTGAAAATAAGGCCCAGTAGATAACTCCAAAACAAGGTTTCAAATGTGTATATCTTACCTCCTTACAACACTAGTTTTATAAACTATGATCAAGTCACTGAAAATTACTAAACTTGAGTTCCCCATTTTTGAAATGAAATTCTTTGAAGATAAAAGTATATGGCAGAGACATGCTTTTTAATTAAAAATAACTGAATAAAAACACAAAGAAATTCAACACACTTTAAATAAGATGAACTCAAAGAGACCCACAATGAGACACATTATAATAAAAAATTTTAAAGCCAAAGATAGAGACTGCTAATTAGTAGCCTCCTTTCTTCTTTCTCTCCTCTGTCTATAACTACAATAAATTCTTTCATAAAGCACTCCTCTAAATTCCACCTTGTCATGTTCTGGAATATAAAATTAAGTATCAGTTTTCTGTTCTTGCTAGAACTAAATGATTTCTACCATTGAGAGTTTCTTCACATCATTAACTCTGAGTTTCAGCTCTCACCCAAGAGAAACTGTTGCCTATGCTTGTTAATGCTCTTTCCCTATGCAATTATTTAATATATACTTTGGCAGACGTAACTCCAAAGTTTTAAGAGATACAAGGCTTCCCAGGTGGCTCAATGGTAAAGAATTTGCCTGCCGATGTAGGAGATATAGGAGATGTGGGTTTGATCCCTGGGTCAGGAAGATCCTCTGGAGTAGGAAATGGCAACCTGCCTCAAGTTTTTTGCCTGTAAAAATCCCCTGGACAGAGTAGTCTTGTAGACAACAGTCCATGGGGTCGCAAAGAGTTGGACATGACTTAGCGACTCAGCAGGCACGCATGAATTTACACTAATAATTAAATTTGGATATTCACACATGACAAGAACCTAACTCACAAGAAAGGGTTTTATTTTTCCCTTGAGAGTATTGCCCATATTAGTGTTTCATGATGGATTTAGGAATATTGCAAAGATGGAACAATGCAATTACAAATGGAATTCTAAAGTCAAGACAAAAGAAAATATTAAAGCTATTTAAGGTTAAGAGGTAAAGGGATGCGAACAACTTTCACTGGTTTCCATCATAGTAGACAAAGTCTTTTTCAATGTCCAAGAAGGAATTTAAAGCAAAGAAAAGCATTTATTGGGTTGCAGTAGAATATTTGCAGAAAAACTGTATCAAGACGATAGAAAAAGACTACCATGATGTACTAAAGCATTCCCTCTAGTCAAGAAAAAGTAATTAACTTAGTAAAAGAGAATCAAAGTTTTAGTTATTTACTTTTAAGGTATGGCCATCGTAAATTTCTGAAGGTGTATAGTATCTAACCTTTTTCAAGATGTACATCTGAAAAGGAAGACTAAAAAGCAAATATATTGTGTTCATGCAAACTTTGAACATATTATTTGGAACTATCCAGAATCAAAAGGCCATACTACATGAGCTGGATAAAGATCCAACTAGCTATTGATTAACTCTGTCCTACTCTGCAAGTGCTATAGAAAAAGAGTAAAATGATATATCTTTAAAAATAGACACAGGCTCAGATGGCAAAATAAAACACATACACACAATCACGCACATAAGCTGATCAATTCAATAAGATAGGAAAACTTATAGGATATAAAGCCTTAACTTAAAGCACAACCTATCTTATCTTTAAAACATTAAGAAAAGATAATTCAATTATTAATCCATAAAGAAATATTCAGTTATTCAAATGCTTGCCTACAACATAATGTTAACATTAAGGCAATTACATTTTCACATCCCTGAAGTACTGTGGAGGAATAGACATATTCTATGATCTATGAATAAAAATGTTAGAAAACAGATAAAGTAATAAAGCAAGCCATATGAAAGACCTCTTTGAAAAAGAAAATAGCAGAAATAAAATAATATATTCTAATAAAATAGTATGAAATATAGATTTTAAAATGAACTTAAAGTTATTAATATTTTACACATCTTCCTTACATCAGGCAATAGCTCAGTTTTATTATCCAACTCTATAATCTTTATAAACAAATGAAACAGCTAAAACTTATATTCAACATCTTTTGAAGCAACATGATTAAGCAACTAAGTACAGAATATGTAATAACTCATATGATANCAGAGATGGAACAATGCAATTACAAATGGAATTCTAAAGTCAAGACAAAAGAAAATATTAAAGCTATTTAAGGTTAAGAGGTAAAGGGATGCGAACAACTTTCACTGGTTTCCATCATAGTAGACAAAGTCTTTTTCAATGTCCAAGAAGGAATTTAAAGCAAAGAAAAGCATTTATTGGGTTGCAGTAGAATATTTGCAGAAAAACTGCATCAAGACGATAGAAAAAGACTACCATGACGTACTAAAGCATTCCCTCTAGTCAAGAAAAAGTAATTAACTTAGTAAAAGAGAATCAAAGTTTTAGTTATTTACTTTTAAGGTATGGCCATCGTAAATTTCTGAAGGTGTATAGTATCTAACCTTTTTCAAGATGTACATCTGAAAAGGAAGACTAAAAAGCAAATATATTGTGTTCATGCAAACTTTGAACATATTATTTGGAACTATCCAGAATCAAAAGGCCATACTACATGAGCTGGATAAAGATCCAACTAGCTATTGATTAACTCTGTCCTACTCTGCAAGTGCTATAGAAAAAGAGTAAAATGATATATCTTTAAAAATAGACACAGGCTCAGATGGCAAAATAAAACACATACACACAATCACGCACATAAGCTGATCAATTCAATAAGATAGGAAAACTTATAGGATATAAAGCCTTAACTTAAAGCACAACCTATCTTATCTTTAAAACATTAAGAAAAGATAATTCAATTATTAATCCATAAAGAAATATTCAGTTATTCAAATGCTTGCCTACAACATAATGTTAACATTAAGGCAATTACATTTTCACATCCCTGAAGTACTGTGGAGGAATAGACATATTCTATGATCTATGAATAAAAATGTTAGAAAACAGATAAAGTAATAAAGCAAGCCATATGAAAGACCTCTTTGAAAAAGAAAATAGCAGAAATAAAATAATATATTCTAATAAAATAGTATGAAATATAGATTTTAAAATGAACTTAAAGTTATTAATATTTTACACATCTTCCTTACATCAGGCAATAGCTCAGTTTTATTATCCAACTCTATAATCTTTATAAACAAATGAAACAGCTAAAACTTATATTCAACATCTTTTGAAGCAACATGATTAAGCAACTAAGTACAGAATATGTAATAACTCATATGATAAAAAGGTTAAAAATGCTTCCTTGGTAAAACTTTTAGAAACATTTAATTTTAAAACTGACTCAATCAAATCATCAAAATAGTATGCAGCTCTACATTGAATGATCTCTGTTTAATTTTTAACAAGAAATGTTAATATCTTGTGTATTTTTCTTTTTTTTACTGTAGGATAATTGTGTTACAATACTGTGTTGGCCTCTGCCACATATCAACGTGAATCAGCCACGAGTATACACGTGTTGCCTCCCTCTTGAACCCCCTCTCACCCCCTCCCCCCATTCCCCACCTCTCCAGGTTGTCACAGAGCCTCAGGTTGAGTTTCCTGTGTCACACAGCAAATCCCCACCTGTATCCATCTTACATACGGTAATATATGCTTCCATGTTACTCCTTCAATTCGTCCCACCCTCTCCTCTCACTGTGTCCACAGGTCTGTTCTGTATGTCTCTCTCTGCTGTTGTCCTGCAAATAGGTTCATCAGGACCATCTTTCTAGAGTCCATGTGCATTGGGCATATACCGTATCAAGAAAGCCATAGTTGAAAGAGACCCATGTACCCAGATATTCATTACAACACTTTTTACAATATCTAGGGCATGGAAGCAACCTAGGTGTCCACCGACAGATAAATGGATACAGAAATTGCGGTACCTACAACAATGGAATATTACTCTTGTATATACTATTTGGACTTCCCTGGTGGCTCAGAGGTTAAAGAGTCTGCCTCCAATGTGGGAGATCCAGGTTCGATCCCTGGGTCAGGAAGATCTCCTGGAGAAGGAAATGGTAGGCAAGAGTACTGGAGTGGGTTGCCATCTCCTTCTCCAGAAGATAACACTAATCTATAAGTTTTTAGTATTTTTAAAATATTTATCTTGACACATTTCTCAAGAACTAATTTTTAAGTATATATATTTCTGAACTCTGGCTTGATTTAATACCATGCTTCTTAAAACCGATGTCTCATCACCACTCTTCATGATAAGCTGTTCTCTTTTTATAGTAATATTTGACATGTTCCTTTTTATTTTTTAATGGATTTTTGTTGACTTGAGGTAGATCAAATCAATTTTTTTCATAATTAGGAGCAATATTTTTCCCCAAAATATCCTCCTAATATTCCTTTCTATGTGAAGAGGATTTCACTCTCCTCTTTCTTTTGATATTTTCCTCTAGTCTCTCTTGGGTGAGGGATCTGACTTATTTGATTATAGGCTTGGGAGATGAATTGCATATGCGTGTCTTAGCCCTTCCTACCCATTTATTATTCAGGCAATACCTGCCTACAGGGAACAGGCTTTCTCCTGGACTTCTCTCTCATGTAAGAAATATAAGACAGGCCCCATTTGGAGAAGTCCATGAGTCCTCAGTGCTACCTGAGCCTGAGACTGTGTCTGATCTGTACACTCTCACACTTATTGCTGCTGCAGACCTAAATCATATTCTCTAACATTAGCTTTATGAATAAATAAGTTTATTGGACTTGTCTATGGCATTTGCTATACCTTGTCGATCCAAGTTACAATCCTTTGCTGTTTATGAAAAAAATTTTTTTTTTTTTTTT
>SJYX01009772.1:295983-311581 GCA_006410675.1 Oreotragus oreotragus
CATTGGAGAAGAAAATGGCAACCCACTCCAGTGTTCTTGCCTGGAGAATCCCAGGGACGGGGGAGCCTGGTGGGCTGCCGTCTATGGGGTCGCACAAAGTTGGACACGACTGAAGTGACTTAGCAGCAACTGATATATATATATATTCATATATATATAAGCAATTTTTAAATTTTTTAAAATGGATTTTCTTCTGAAATGCTTTATCTTGTGTCTCAACTAATTCACAAACCTGGTGGGAAAGGAGTGCATTATAATTCAGTTGCCCTTCCCCAAAGGCATTATCCAGCTCTCCTGAACTATTTTTTGTTTGTTTCAGGGCTGCTTTGGCAGGAAAGAGGGGCTCAAGGAGGTACTTTTTCCACCAAGTAGATCAAGGAAGTTTAAAACTGTGTCATAAATGGGAAAAGAATAGAAATTGACTTTTTAAATCAAATTCATTAGAATCATAGTCTGATTTTAGAACTTCAGTACATTTTCTAGATGAACCAAGACACAAATAATTATGAACAATAACAGTGCACCGTCCTGCTTGCAGTCAATTTATTATTTAGCTACATGAATTCCAAACATATTTGGTAAAACCCATTTTTTACTCGGATCACTTTTATCCTTTTAAAAAATCTGTCAAATATTTTAACAATTAAATATCTATTGATTGTCAATTTTTCATTAAAACCTACCAGTGAAATTACTGTTTTTTAACAAGAAAACTAATTTCAGTTACAAAAGTCTTCCCTTTGATTCCATGAACCCAGGAACTTGAAAGGCCAAAGGCACAGAGGGAGACTACCCACCACTCTGCATATTTATGGACTTGTTCTCGGTAAGTACTCTCCTGACAACTAGTGCTAAATCTAATCAATCATCCCTTAAAGACATCATAGTGTAGATTCACCTCACTCCTTCATTAGCATTCATTAGCAATTAATCAACACAGCAGGAGTCTCTAGAAAGTTCAACAGTCCATAAGGTACATTTACATTAAAGATGAGCAAACACGAGGAGAGGTAAAAAAGAAACAGGAGATGAGCAGAGTCAGATCTGTGGGAGAAAACTAGCTTGATGTGATCTTCAAAACACAAAAATCAACAGAATTTGATTATTCAGCTAAGACTTAAACTCTTGATTAACAAGCAGTAGCCTGTGTAACTCTATTACAGTTGTCACAGACAGATTTATGCTCCCATCAGCCTGCTGAGTACATTTGTTCCACTTCAAGAAAGCCTATGTATTGTCATTATGTCTTCAAAAGGAACGAAAAGACGTTGTATCCAATTTTTTGCAATTGTGGGCAATAGCTTAATTCAGCCCTTAACTGTGTTCTCACAGAGAGTTGAGGGTTATAATGGAAGCCTATTTTCCTACAGGGTGAAAAGGAGCCCTGCTGTGGAGTATAATACCCTGAACCTATGGTTGAGAGCTGTATTGTGCCCACTGAAGTGTCTCTCCTCAAAATGAGAGAAATAGGGAGGGTGTGTCCTTTGCTGGCCATTATCATTGAGGATCAGGAATCATGAAGTCTTCCCTTGTCTGACCTCATTGAATTCTTCTGAGCTCCCAGCCAACCTAACTTAGGTTTTCCGTCAGGTAAAGACAATCTCAGAAATTATTTCTTGAGGGTGAAAAAATTAATAATGCAAAAAGGACATTTTTTGTGCATATTAATTTAATGCCTTGATTTAATTATTCTAACTCCCCATCTGATTTAAAAGTAATACAGAATCACTATAATCACATAAGAAATATGATATCTAAGTTTCAAAATAATATTAACTCACAGAAATATGTCCACAGGTGTCGTAACGGCAGCAACTACTGAAGCTACCCAAGTTAATGTAAATAATACCTACTTGAAATATAAATGCTAAGCAAGTGATATATTTTAGCATATGATACATTTAATTTAGCTGTATGTGTTCTTGACTGTGACAGTTATTTGCTTGATCCACGCATGTTGATGTCTTTGACTGGCCGTGACCTGAACCATTCATCCCCAAACAAAGGCCTCAGACTTTAGTATAATCCAAACACTTTGCATCAGTAAACTTACCTCAGCAATCATGACCATCAAATTGCTACCAACAGAATTGCTTTATTTTGGGAGAAATAAACAGCCTTCAAAGATTTTGGTCTCAGACTGCAGTGGAAAGACCTAGACTTTTGCTTTTTTTTCTCTTCCCTTCAGAGAAAATTTTACAAATGTCACACTTTGTTGAATTGGTCCAGTCTGGTTCTCCATGGTTATAACTCAAAATAAGAGTGAAGTAACTGACTGCCCAGCATGGCTCATCATTTGAGTTTTAGAATAGACCTCTGAATCACTGCTACCTCTCTTGTTATTGAGTTGTTCTGGATGTTTCCTAAAGGCAGACTATACTCTGGATTTATTTGGAAGAAAAATAGTCTTTTAAAAATTTGTCTCAGTAATTTATTTTTAATTTGTTAAACACCTTTTTTTCGAGTTTAAGCTCATTTCTAGTGTGTATTTCAGAAGTTGATAGAGTGATGCTTAGAAAATTTTGTTTCTTATCTTGCTTCTTCATTTTATCCCATCAATTCACTAATCTGAAAGAAAATAATACAGTCTGGATAGAAAATAGAATTAGCTGATAAAAGCATTAAATTAGACACATGTTAATATCACTCATGCCCTTGAAGACTCTACAGTCCTCTACTTATGTCCAGCAGTGGTTCATATCCTCATCACCAGAGCCTCTGACTGCAGTCATTGGCAGTGACTGACAGGTTCACATCAAGAGGCATCAAACCCTCATACATTTTTAAATACCCCAAATGATCCTAATGGAGAATTTAAAACAATTTAGGGATTCGATATTAGGGAAATGCATTCAAATGAAAGATCAGACAAACATGTTAGCCAATACTCAAAGTATTAATGGACCTAAAACTAAATCTATCCTGTGGAAGATAATTCATAAGGCTTTCCGGACACAAGTGATGGTTTTAGAGTGGGGGTGGGGAGGATGCCATCAGGAAATGGGAATAGAAGGTGAACAAGATGAGGAAGGAGGACAGAGCTTAGCGCCACTGAGACGGATGCAAAGAAGTGACTGGTTTTGTGTCTTCTGTTTTCAGAAAAACTGAACCATGCGTTATACCATTTTCCAGCTATTCACTTAGCTAAGTCACCACTCTCAGTCTCATAAAGATACGAGTTTAAAAATTAACAAATAGGGAGGGAGGGATAAATTGGAAGGTTGGAACTGATGCACACTACTCTATATAAAATAGCTGGAGACAACTGAGTGACTGAACATGCGCACACAGCACATTCTACAACACTGCTCATTCTTCATTTTAATAAAACTTAGGGCAAAGAAAGCCAAATTTCCTATAGCAGTGTGATTGTAAGCACATTGGTTAATGTCTCTGTTTTGGTTTTCTCATACATAAAATTAAAAAAAAATAGTACCAACCTCAGCGTTTTTATGAGGGTTATGTGATTCCATATTTATAAAGGGCGTAAAAGGAGGCCTAATATATAAGCTGTTATTATAGTTGTTATTAAAGTCTTAAGTTTTGGAATTTCTCAAGTACAATGAAATAAATGCATCTTCTGGAAGAAGTGATTAATTCATATTGGAAAGTCTCGATTTCCTAGTTTAAATCTTGGCTCATTAAATGGTAGATATTAGTTCATTATTCATTAAATGTGAGAGATATTAGTCCATTATTGTTATAACTACTAAAAATACATTAGGCCAAGAGCCCAGGGACAAGATTTAGGAATAAATTTTCAGAAAAGCCATCACAAAGTCTTATTTAGCTACAATGCATGTGAGAGTAGTCCCAGTTGTTTATTTGATAAAATAAATTAAATATCCTTATATCCATGGTTTGCAATGGTTTCATGTATATGGATGAGTTTATTAAAGCAATGGACCATGTGAAATATCCACCTTAACTTTCTGGGTTATCTATTAGATTCTCAAGAGGACTTTGGAAAATACCAATGCATCTAATGAACTTCTGATATAGCATGTTACAAGTAACATACGACTGTTTAATAATTAAACATATAGACTTTTCTGTATTACAAATGTAAAGTTATAAGAGTTTACCAGTAAGCTAACTGAAATTCTCTGGGCAATAAATTGTGACTTAAGAGTGAGAAATCTTTCTCATTTCAGTTCAGTTCATTTGCTCAGTCTTGTCCGACTCTTTGTGACCTCAGGGACTTCAGCAGCAGACGTCTCTGTTCATCACCAACTCCTGGAACCTACTCAGACTCATGCACATCACATCAGTGATGCCATCCAACCCTCTCATCCTCTGTTGTTCCCTTCTCCTGCCTTCAAACTTTCCCAGCATCAGGATCTTTTCCAATGAGTCAGTTCTTGGCATCAGGTGGCCAAATTATTGGAGTTTCACCTTCAGCATCAGTCCTTCCAGTGAATATTCAGAACTGATTTCCTTTAGGATGGACTAGTTGGATCTCCTTTCAGTCCAAGCAACTCTCAGGAGTCTTCTCCAACATCACAGCTCAAAAGCATCAATCCTTCGGTGATCAGGTTTCTATACAGCTCAACTCTCACATCCATACATGACTACTGGAAAAACCATAGCTTTGACTAAATGAAGCTTTGTTGGTAAATAATGTCTCTGCTTTTTAATATGCTGTCTAGGTTGGTCATAGCTTTTCTTCCAAGGAGCAAGCATCTTTTAATTTCATGGCTGCAATCACCATCTGCAGTGATTTTGGAGCCCAAGAAAATAAAGCCTGTCACTATTCCCATTGTTTCCTCATCTATTTGCTGTGAAGTGATGGACCTGGATGCCAGGATCTTAGTTTTCTGTATGTTGAGTTTTAAGCCAACATTTTCATTCTTCTCTTTCACTTTCATCAAGAGGCTCTGTAGTTCTTCTTGGCTTTCTGCCATAAGAGTGATGTCATCTGTGTATCTGAGGTTATTGATTTCCCAGCAATCTTGGTTCCAGCTTGTGCTTCATCTAGCCAGCATTTTGCATGATGTGCTCTGCATATAAGTTAAATAAGCAGAGTGACAATATACAGCCTTGATGACCTCCTTCCACTATTTGGACCAGTCTGTTGTCCATGTCCAGTTCTAACAGTTGCTTCTTGACCTGCATACAGGTTTCTCATGAGGCAGGTCAGGTGGTCTGGTATTCCCATCTCTTTAAGAATTTTCTACAGTTTTTTGTGATCCACACAGTCAAAGGCTTTGGGGTAGGCCATGAAGCAGAAGTAGATGTTTTTCTGGAACTCTCTTGCTTTTTTAATGATCCAGTGGATGTTGGCAATTTGATCTCTGGTTCCTCCGCTTTTTCTAAATCTAGCTTGAACATTTGGAAGTTCATGGTTCATGTGTTATTGAAGCCTGGCTTGTATAATTTAGAACATTACTTTGCCAACATGTGAGATCAGCAAGGAGATCCAACCAGTCCATCCTAAAGGAAATCAGTCCTGAATATTCATTGGAAAGATTGATGCTGAAGCTGAAACTCCAATACTTTGGCCACCTGATGCCAAGAACTGAGTCGTTTGAAAAGATCCTGATGTTGGGAAAGATTGAAGCCAGGAGGAGAAAGGGTTGACAGAGGATGAGATGGTTGGGTGGCATCACCGACTCAATGAACATGAGTTTGAGTAAACTCCAGGAGTTGGTGATGGACAGGGAGGCCTGGTGTGCTGCAGTACCTGGGGTAGCAAAGAGTTGGACATGACTGAGTAACTGAACTGAACTGAGATGAGTGCAATTATGTGGTACTTTAACATTCTTTGGCATGCCTTTCTTTGGGATGGTAACAAAAACTGAACTCTTCCAGTCCTGTGGTCTCTACTGAGTTTTCCAGATTTGCTGGCCTCTGCTGAGTTTTCCAGATTGCTGGCATATTGAGTGCAGCACTTTCACAGCATCATCTTTTATGACTTGAAATAGCTCAGCTGGAATTCCATCACCTCCACTAGTTTTGTAGTGATGCTTCCTAAGGCCCACTTGACTTCACATTCCAGGATGTGTGGCTCTAGGTGAGTGATCACACCACCATGGTTATCTGGGTCATTAAGATCGCTTGTGTATGGTTCTGTGTATTCTTGCCACTCTTCTTAATATCTTCTGCTTCTATTAGGTCTATACCTTCCTTTATTGTGCCCATCTTTGCATGGAATGTTCCCTTTGTATCTCTAATTCTCTTGAAGAGATCTCTAGTGTTTCCTATTCTGTTGCTTTCAACTATTTGTTTGCATTGATCGTTGAGGAAGTCTTTACCTTTCCTTGCTATTCTTTGAAACTCTGAGAAATCTTTCTACTAGTATCCATTCATGGAGCAAATGTTGTTTTTTCTTAACTCTTGGCAAAATGTCAAAACTGATACTGAGAAATGGTGGAGAAGAGGTTGTGTTTCAAAAATGAGAACTCTAAAAGCACAAGCAAATTCAGCTTTTAGGACAGGGCAGCTACATGGATATGAGTTCAAGTGTACGCCATCAAAGAAGACAAAGAAGGCGCATCACATTTAAAATGCCTCAAACCTAGTGGGAAATCCAACTGGGTCCAGAATATAGGCTAGACTGATACAAAAACCAGTGGATTTCTACACACAAGAAGTAGTAGTACAAGAAGGCATATAGATGGCCAGTGTCAGACATCAAAGAATGAAATGAAGCCTGAAATCTAGACAAGGTGCAGTCACTAAAAGCAAGAGATACTGGATACTCTTCAGATTATATTCCAAATAAAGGAGAGAGAAGAATAGGGAAGAACCAAGTCATTGAAGAACTAGAAAATAAAGCAAGAACCTGTTGCCACAGAGCTGGAGCATAGAATAGGAGGATTTAAGGTGTAAGACAGTCACAAAGGAATTGGAAGGTAAAGGGTTTAAAATCCATAGAACCGGGTATCGAGTTCATATTAGGAGCAGCAGTCAATCCTGCTCATTCTTGAATCACTGGAATACTATCCAGAGCTCCTCTTGTCTATACTCCAGACCAGAGAAAAGAGTGGTTCTAGAGTCCTAGATAGGAAAGATTCTTAGGCACAATTAAATTACTCCAATTGTTAAGGTTAAGAACAAAGAGCTAGCAGAGATCTATGTTTCATGGAGAATTCAGCAGCTTCATTTCAGCTTCTTCCTTTGTTGTTTTCACTTCTTGGTCCCTAACATTGAACTATAGCTCTTCTCAAGCTCCAGATAGATTTCTTTTTCATGTAAATATTCTAGATTCATTGAAACTTCTCAGTATACAACTACTTTTATAGCTAGCCTAACTATGTAGAACAAAAGGAATGGTTAGTCAATTCAAAACGGTACAGCCACGCTGGAAGACAGTTTCTTATAAAACAAAGCATACTCTTACTATATGACCCAGCAATTGTGTTCCTTGATATTTATTTACCCAAAGAACTTGAAAACTTATGTCCACACAAAACCTGCACATGGATGTTATAACAGCTTTATTTAAATTGCCAAAACTTGGAAGCAACCACGTAGTCCTTCAGAAAATGAATGAAAAAATAAATTGTGGTATATCCAAATGATGGAATAGTATTCAGCACTAGAAGGAAATGAGCTATCAAGGCATAAAAAGGCATGGAGGAACTTGACATATGTATTGCTAAGAAAAGGAACAGGCTTACCAGATGTCTCAGTGGTAACAAAAGAAATTCCACCTGCCCATGCAGGAGATGCAGGAAATGCAGTTTCTACCCTTGGGTCAGGAAGATCCCTTAGAGGAGGAAATGGTAAACTCCAGTCTTCTTACCTGTATAATCCCATGGACAGAGGAGCTTGATGGGCTGCAGAAAATAGGGTCACAAAGAGTTGGACAAGATTGAGCAACACAGCACAGCACACAAGTGAAAGAACTCAATCTGAAAAGGCTACGTATTGTAGAACTCCAACTACAGGAGTCTAGAGATGTCTTCTTACCTGTATAATCCCATGGACAGAGGAGCTTGATGGGCTGCAGAAAATAGGGTCACAAAGAGTTGGACAAGATTGAGCAACACAGCACAGCACACAAGTGAAAGAACCCAATCTGAAAAGGCTACGTATTGTAGAACTCCAACTACAGGAGTCTAGAGAAGGAAATACTGAGGCTATAAACGGCCAATGGTTGCTGGGTTGGGGAGAGGGGGAGGTATAATGGACAGAGCACAGAGGATTTTTAGGGCAGTGAAAATACTCTGTATGGCACCATCATGGTAGTTTCGTGTCCTTATATATTAAACTCATAGATTGAACAGTATCGCAGGAACTCCGATGTAGTCCCAGTGCACCAGCCCCAAGCATCCTGTATCCTGTATCAAACCTAGACTAGTGATTCGTTCTTACATGAAACTCTTTTCTTAAAGGGCACACACAAAACATCACTCACTTCAAGTCTCATCACAGAGGCATCAGTTTGAAAAGTGCCTATATCATATGTGAAGAAAATAAATAATTATAGGGCATGTGCCAGCAAGGCAGATCTGCTGGAACTTTCTTCAGGTACAGAGGCACTGGCAGGTACCAGTTATGTTTGCTCACCTTCTGCCTAGCTGACTCAGCACTGGCAGGTGCCATTTTCATTCTCCCATCTACCTAACTAGCACAATAAACCCACCTTGGGTTCATCTGAGGACCTACCCTAGTTGGCACTCCTCCAAAGAGATCTTCCACTCCATCACACTCAGCTGAAACCAGGGCCTCTCCAAAGCAATGCCCCACTCATGCCTCAGGCAAGTGCCCTCAGCTGGCACCATAGTCACTCCAAAGCGGTTCCTGCCCCAGTGACTGAACTAGTGTACCAGAACCCCAAATAGAACCTGGAATTATGGCCATCAGCACGAGGCCCAGGCCTAGCCTACTGACACGCCTACAGCAACTGCAGCTCAGCAACAGGCAGAAGCCCACACAGGGGACATTCCTGGAACCCCTGGCTCCAGTGGCCAGGGGAGATTACACCCCTGGGCTCTATAGCATACCTTCTACATAAAGCTTTCCTGTAAGACCAGGAAATGTAGCTGACCTACCTAATACATAAACACAACACAGAAAGTTAGGCAAAATGCGGAGACAAAAGAGAATGTTCAAAGTAAAAGAACAGAAGAGTTTAGTTCAGTTCAGTTGCTCAGTCGTGTCCGACTCTTTACAACCCCATGGACTGCAGCATGCCAGGCCTCCCTGTCCATCACCAACTCTAAAAAAATATTTTTAGGTAAAATTTTTAAAATGATTTTTGGACAATGAATTATTTTATAACTTGCATGCAAACTAGAAATGAAAAAAGAGCTGAATCAGAAACATAATAGGATCTTGGAAAGTAAAAAGAAACTACTGGGAAAGGGGAATACAGGAAAGAATATAAGAGCTTTCTGGTTTCTGTTTTTATTCATTTTGTTTGCCAATTGTAGAAATATAATGTTCAAAAAGGTAAATATAAAATGAACACATGTCAATGACTATTTAGTTTAGTAATTAATAAAGGAACTAATAAGATGTTAAAGCTGATTCAAAATTGTTTTATTTTGATAAACTGGCATATAAAGGCAAGTTAACAGAGGAATGTTTGGATAGGTTTGTTACATTAGACAAAAAAAGATTACTGTCTAACAGAGCCAAATCCTGAAGCATTTGAGGTCATTTATTTCAGTGGACAGATCTTATATGCATCTTTCCTGGAAAAAAAAAAATCCAGAAGTCAATTTTGTTGTTTAGTCACTGAATTGTGTTTGATTCTTTGCAACCCCATGCACTGCAGCACAGCAGGCTTTCCTGTCCTTCCCTATCTCACAGAGTTTGGTCAAATTCATGTCCATTGAGTTGGTGATGCTATCTAACCATCTCATCCTATGCTCCCCTCTTCTCCTCCTGCCTTCAGTCTTTCCCAGCATCAGGGTCTTTTCCAATCAGTCAGCTCTTCAAATCAGGTGGCCAAAGTATTGGAGCGTAGCTTCAGTATCAGTCCTTCCAATGAATATTCAGGGTTGATTTCCTTTTAGGATAGACTGATTTTATCTCCTTGAAGTCCAAGGGACTCTCAAGAGTCTTCTCCAGCACCACAATTTGAAAGCATCAATTTTGCCCTTAAAATGTCAGACATTGCCTAGCCAATCGCAAGCGGATCCAAGAACAACAATGAAAGGACACACAGTAATCTGTCGCATTTGTCTATTTCTAAGTTTCAAATAATTTTTTCTGACAGTACTATCACTATGTTACATGCATGCTTTTTTTTCAAAAGGAAAATCCACACACATTTAACCAGATGGTTTTACTAAGAACAGAGCAGTAACATTTCTTATCAGTCTGAAAATCTTATTATGATGTACTATACATATGGAATATCCATTATTCTTAAAATTCTCAGTCATTTTTTTTCTTAAGAATGCTAGACTGCACAGTTTATCTGAAAATCAAATTAATTTTATGAGTAGCACTCTTGCAATCACATTTTGCTTGTAATCAAAAGATGTTCTCAACAAAACCAGAGAAAAATGCTACACATTTCAGAGTGAGTAATAATCACAGTTAAGCTAGAATTTATGCCTTAATCGTTGTCCCATGCACCTAAGTAGGTAATCTAAGACTGTCTCCCTATCTTATAAAGGAAGATATATCAAAGTGCAATGTGAGAGACCTGGGTTCGATCCCCAGATTGGGAAGATCCCCTGGAGAAGGAAACGGCAACTCACTCCGGTATTCTTGCCTGGAAAATCTGGTGGATGAAGAAGCCTGGAAGGCTACAGTCCATGGGTAGCAAAGAGTTGGGCACACGACTGAGTGACTAACACATGTATCAAAATTAAGATACCTTTGGTCATTAATGATTTTGAAATGGCAAGATATAGCATCATGAGAAATGAATAGTACATCTGAGAATGATAAACTTCTCTATTATTAATATTAGTCACATCCAGGCAAGAGTGCTGGAGTGGGGTGCCATTGCCTTCTCTGAGAAATGTTAATTAGACAGATTTAATTCTAGTTCTACTATATGAAGGCCAAATAAGAGATTGATTAACTTTTAGTTGTAGTGATAAACCTGTTAGAAGTGTTGCTCTTTCTTTTTTTAATTTTTGCTTCCTCATGAGACCAGATTAACACAAATGAACATGAGTCAGAGTCATATTTGAGAGGAAGACTCCCCAGTAGTAGTTTAGATATTTTATTAATGGGCACAAAAAAAATGAAAGCTCCAATTTTGAGGGGATACATCTGGTATACCTACTAAAACTCTGTAACGATGCCTGTGTTTTAACCTATGTTGATTTCAGACTTCCTGGTTTGCTGGAAGTTGCATGAAAATTTAAATTTAAGCACCATCTATGCATATTGGTCAGAAGAGGAAAGAAAAAGTTCGAACTTCTAGGTTTTCTATTACCATCATCAAATGTATATCTATTGTTAGGTTTGGACTTCTTCCTCAAAAACCCAATTAGGATAATTCCCACCCCCTTGAAAGACCTGGAACCATTCATCATTATTTGAGGCACGCATGTGAGTGATTCTCAGATAAAGCACGAGTTTCAGCGTTTCAACTGTGAGAATATGGTGCCAAGTACAGGCCTCAAATAGGCTGCCAAATACAGGCCTCAAAGGGCTTCCCAAGTGACTCAATGGTAAAAGACTCCACCTGCAAAGCAGGAGATGTGTGTTCAGTCCTCGGGTCAGGAAGATCCCCGAGGGAGGAAATGGCAACCCACTCCAGCATTCTTGCCTGAAGAATCCTATGGACAGAAGAGCCTGGTAGACTACAGTCCATGGGGTCACAAAGAGTGGATCATGACAGAGCATCTGAGCCTCAAAATGGGCACTGGTGTAAGAAGGAATAGTCATGCTGGGAGTCCTTGTGCCTGCTGTTTGGAATATGCTCTCCCAACTAATAATGAGATTCGGCCCAGCAAAATTGATTGTCGCACACTTGGGGTTCAGGCATTGTGTATCAAGAGGCAAATGAATGTTCTTGACTCTGCATTTGAGATCTTTTTGGTTGATTTCTTCATCAGTATATTCCAGGCACCTAGAGCAACTACCTAACTATTCATAAAATCATTACTGAGTGAGTGTAGGAATGAATCAATGAAAAATTCAAGACTTATGAAACAATTAGGAAACAAGAAAGTGCAGTTTAAAAGAGCTCTGGGCTGACTGTCATCTACGAGCTGATAAGCACACACAGATAAAGCAAGATAGAAAAATCAGCGTTTGTTGGAGTTAAAGGAGAAGACTTCATGAAGAAGACACAATTTGCATGGACTTTGATTAGGTGGCAGACATGATGAGGCAGAGAAATGGACGCCCTTAAGTGTGAGCAGCTCTACAGCACACACTCATCCTACTCGCTTTAGTGAGCTTCTTAATTAGATAAAACTCGGTTATTATTACGTCAGAAATTCAATGAGAAGCCTTTATTTGAAGATGCCCACTTTGTTTTCACTTAAATACTAGTCAGTGTTATTTCTCATTACATTTTTCTTATGAATTAATTCAATTAAATATTGGTTAAATGCCTACAACAAAGGAGAGTTTGTGTTAAACCTAGAGATCCAAATAGAATGCTGTTCCATTCCCTGCACTTAAGTGTCTTACAGACTCATGAAGATGACTGACAAGTGAGCAGTATAAACACCAAAGAAGCTGTATCTCACAAAAGCCAAAGAGCTCTCATTACCTTTATGAGATCAGTTTCTCTATGAGTTGATGTCCATTTTATTTCATTAAAGAGAGGATTTTTAATCAGTTGAAAATATCCTGTTTTTTTCTCCTTTTCTAGATGTTCAGCTAATACTCTGCTATTAATTCAATAAACTAGAATATGCAAGATACACAAAGAAAAATTTGAGTATTGAAGGACGTTCACCCACAGACTGGCCTCCTTTTAATAATCTCTTCATCTTTCAGTAGTGGCACTCAAGAGACCTAGAAATCTCAACTCATCCAGTTCGAATATCTTTGATTAGGCAAGGTTACTAAATCATAATTACCCTGTTGCTCAGTTGCTAAGTCGGGTCCAACTCTGGATCCCATGAACAGCAACACACTTTCACTAACTCCACGAGTTTGCTCAAACTCACGTCCACTGAGTCAGTGATGCCGTCCAACCATCTCATCTTCTGTCGTTCCCTTCTCCACTTGCCCTCAATCTTCCCCAGCATCAAGGTTTTTTCCAGGGTGTCGACGTTTTCCATCAGGTGGCCAAAGTATTCGAGCTTCAGCCTCAGTCTTTCCAATGAATATTCAGGGTTTATTTCTTTTAGGATTGACTGGTTTGATATCTTTTCTGTCTGAGGAGTTCTCAAGAATCTTCTCCACCACCACCATTTGAAAGAATCAGTTCCTCAGTGCTCAGCCTTCTTAATGATCCAACTCTCACATCCATACATGACTACTGGAAAAACCATAGCTTTGACTTTACAGACCTTTGTTGGCAAAGTGAAGTCTCTGCTTTTTAATATACTGTCTAGGTTGGTCATAGCTTTTCTTCCAAGGAGCAAGAGTCTTAATTTCATGGCTGCAGTCACCTTCCACAGTGATTTTTATCTTGAGAGAGCCTAACTTTTCAAGAGCATTTTAAGCGGCTGCTTTTTCACGTTCTTAGCCTTTTAAAGTCTAGATAGCAATAAAATAGACTTAGAGGTCTATTTCCTATGTTTCTTCTTTGATTAAATTTATTGTGAATTGGATATAATGAACGCAACACTTCTGGACCACAGCCAGCCTTCAATTTAAGCTAAGCATTGTTAGTAACAAAGCTCTCACTCAGAACTTCTCTGCTCCTTTAGAGAGACAGATGTGGTCATGGACAACCTCCATCCCCAACCTCTGGAACAGTAGACACACTCTAACACTGCTTTCAGTTACTGTCATTTATTGAGCAGTTCCTTCATCCAAAACTCTTTGCATACAGTTTCTCTTTACTTCCCAAATAACCCTAAAAGTAAGAATTATCCCTATTACACTGCAGAGGTCATGAAATAGAGGGTTACAGAGGTTAGTTAGCTTGCCGAAACCTCAAACACTAGTAAAGGGCAGAGTTGTCAGGCTTCTCTCCCAAGTCCCTCATTCTCCTACACCCTGAATAGTACTGCCTCTTGAACCTGTGAGGGTTTGGGAACTAGCTCAGTCCATTTTTAGAGGCTGAATTGCTGTCTCTTATACACATCTGGTTACAGGGGTTAATTCGCTTGCCGAAACCTCAAACACTAGTAAAGGGCAGAGTTGTCAGACTTCTCTCCCAAGTCCCTCATTCTCCTACACCCTGAATAGTACTGCCTCTTGAACCTGTGGGGGTCTGGGAACTAGCTCAGTCCATTTTTAGAGGCTTTTCTGAATAAACAGGGAGGCATAATTCTTGGTTTTTGCATTCCTTTCCTAGACAAATTGAGCCTCATATACTTTGATGCAAGTAGCTACAAAGATCTTCTAGGTTTTCAGTTAGAAAATCAAGAAGGCTGGTTCAAATTCTCTGCAGAAAGCGGTTTGCATGGGTTCTTTGCTTCTCAGAGTGTCAGTTCACAACGATGTTAAAAATATTCACCTCTCAGATTCTCTTGAGGTGTAAACAGGAATATATGGGTAGAGCCTGGGGAAAACCTGTTGCTTTCCTGATGAAAGAGGAGAGCATCCGCTTTCCTCCTCTCCTCCTTTTCTTCTTTCCTCCTTCTGTCTAGAATACAGAGGTGAAACCTGAAACAACAGCCGCTGCCTTGTGACTGAGCACCAGACCCTCCCAGTAAAGATCACAGAGCCAGAAGTTGGATGGAAGTTGGATTCTTGTTTAATTACTTGAGCCCATGTCTGGAATTGCCTCCTTCCAAGAGTAGAAAAGTCAATTCTTATTTGCTTAAGAAGTTTTAGTAATGTTTATGTTGCCTTCATTTCCAAATCATATAGACTTTATTTTTACCTCAGTATCTTTTATTGTTAGTCCTCAGACAGAGATAAGTCAGTTAAAATAGGCTTTATCATAGTTATTCTTAGCTATAACCTTTCCCTATGAGCAAGCACACCTGTGGATGCTTTCTCTTCAATACTTCATAGGCAAGACTTTGAATAAATAAGTAGAATTCTTTTTTTATTTCAATTTTCCTCCCATTTCGAATGGAATTAGTCAATCTTACATGTAGTCTATGTCAAGGCCCCATGTGCAAATGAGTTAAAATATGTACAGTTATATAGAAGAAAGGAAACTTGCATATAAAATATAATCATTAGTAATGCATTAATAGTTTGATCTGACTATTGCCTGCTATTTAAAATTTGTCAAACATTGTTTAAATGTGCTATAAATAATTTTGATGAATTATGAATAAAACTCCTTCAGAACACAACACACTTTATGAATGTAATCAGTGGATTTCTAAGATGCTAGAATTAAACAGAATTAAGGTCTGTCTAATCCAGGCTATGGTTTTTCCAGTGGTCATGTATGGATGTGAGAGTTGGACTGTGAAGAAGGCTGAGTGCTGAAGAATTGATGCTTTTGAACTGTGGTGTTGGAAAAGACTCTTGAGAGTCCCTTGGACTGCAAGGAGAGCCAACCAGTCCACCTTAAAGGAGATCAGCCCTGGGTGTTCTTTGGAAGGAATGATGCTAAAGCTGAAACTCCAGTACTTTGGCCACCTCATGC
>SJYX01009772.1:314782-352056 GCA_006410675.1 Oreotragus oreotragus
CTGGACATGGCCATCTCAGCCAAATGCGCTGTCTTGTCTTTCCATTGGCTAATTCTAAAAGTGGAGCAAGCTCTTGGCAGACACCCGGACATTGCTCCTCTTGGATGCTTCCTCTCGGCTACTTTCCTCGGCTGCGGCTGAGCTCTCCTTGGGTGCAGCAGCTGTCTATGACTCTCACTGTTAGAGGACCATCTCTGCTCTGTCTCCTATAACCTAACGTTTACAGAGTCAGTCTTCTGGTTTTGGCATTCTCAATTAGTGGCTCTTTTAGGAGCCTCGTCCCCGCAGTGTTCATGAACATTCCACAGGAACAAAACAGATGAAGACGACTTCCTCCAGGGAGACTGCTCACACTGGGAGACTTGTGGGGTCAGTGACCCACTGAGCTCATTTTGAGTTTAAATCTTTATTATCTGAGAGGAGCAAGACTGTAAAGCATGACACAGAAATTCCATGTATCAGTCTTTCCTCCCTTTGCTTCATCCTGCTGCTTTTCTGAGGTGAAGAAGGGAGTGCTACCCTCTGCAGGCTTAAGGTTAGCATTCTAACGTCTGTAGAAAACTTCTAAGAGACCCCTGGGAAGACGTGAAAACGGGTACCTAAAACTCATGGCTTCACCCCAAATTCTTCTAAACATGTCTATTCAAAAACTATTGGAACCACAAATGCAAACGTAGCCCTAGAGTATCTGGAACAGCGCCTAGTTCCATGAAGTAGATGTGTGCACGTGTGTATGCTCATATCTAACTCTCTGCAACCCCATGGACTGTAGCCTGCCGGGCTCCTCTGTCCACGGGGTTTCCCAGCAAAAATAATGGAGTTGGGTTGCCATTCCCTTCTCCCGGAGATCCCATACCACTCAACTGACACACCATGAGAGACTTTACAACTCAGGCACAGAGTCAACTACCAGCAGCCAAAAGATTGAAATATTGTGAAAGCGTACCGCGGGAAGCGCGCAGACGACTGACCACGTGCCCGAGAAGATCGGGCGTGTCTGCCTTCAAACACTACTGCTCCTTAGCGGTTTTGTAACTTTGGAAAGCTCCTTAGACTCTCAGAGCCTCAACTTCCTTGTCTGTCAAACAGAAATGAGAACAACTCTTCCACGGAAGAGATTAGAAGAATTAAATAAAATAATAGGTGTAATATTTACTATGTCTGGCAAGTCTTCAGCATTCAAAAAATAAGTTCTTGGTGCTCCTAAAATAGAGCTTTGTTGGTGGTTTCTTTCTAAACTATAAAACTATTCATGAGAAAAATTCTTACTAATATGGATTATTTGTCATATGTGGCATTATGGTGGATTGGCTTTGTCATTCGGGTCCCTAAATTTGTCCTGTTTTCATATAACCTTTTGCAGTCACCTGCCTGCTTCTTTTTCTGCCATCCTTAACTAGACATCTAGGGAGCACCAAGTCCCCTTGAACCAACACATGACCCCTCCTAAGGCTTTGTCTGGATTTCCTTCCTGTGTTCAATTCCTCTGGTGGTGATGTGAATATGATTACACCTGTCTGATGAGATAGACTTGGTGAAGTACTTAGGGTATAAACCACTTTTCTCATCCAATATGACCATACAGAAACACGCACATATTTAAGAACTCAAGGTTACTCCAGAAACTGTAAAGTTTAATATAATGCTTCCAACAGNCTGATGAGATAGACTTGGTGAAGTACTTAGGGTATAAACCACTTTTCTCATCCAATATGACCATACAGAAACACGCACATATTTAAGAACTCAAGGTTACTCCAGAAACTGTAAAGTTTAATATAATGCTTCCAACAATGTGCTAGAAACAGTGTATTTGCTTAAGGCTTAAGTATGATATGATTCAATCTACTTAGTCAAATAATAGTTAAAGCTAGCATTTACCGAGTATTTTCCATGTGGCAGGCACTGTAATATGTGTCATCTAATCCTCACCACAATCTTTTGAGTTAAAGATTTTCATTATCTCTATTTTGCAGATGAGGCAGTTGAGGCGTAGAATATTTAAACAGTTACACCAAGCCAGTGACTTAAACAAACAACAATAACAACAATGAAAAATACCTGATTACTGTTTATCCACACTTTCCAATTTTCAAATGATTCACAGATTTCTTTAGTTTATGATGTTCTTCATGCAAGTGACTTAACTGTTATTTCTTCTAATGACACCTTAAAACAAAATCACTCATTTCATTTTAATCATTTAACTCAAATTTTGGGTAGTTAAAAATAAAACTATAACAAACTGAAGATTGCAACAGCTATTATCGTAATGGTAATATTTTGTGTTTTACATTCCATATTATTTCTCACTTTTAACTGCTATATTTACTTTTTATTTAAATATTGAAATGTGTCAATATAAATCCTTAATACGTGTAATAAACTGAAAGGAGTAATTTAACTTTAAAATATTATAAAATCATAAGGAAAATAGCTATTTTTACATTTTTAGAAATTCTGATGGACTATTTTACCAAGTGACAGTCAATGGGAGCAGACAACCAATGCAACATAATTAGACATCTACCAACATACAGAGCTGTTGGATTTCTCAACCCCATGGGCAACAGAAATGGCAGAGCAGATTTTTTGGAAATTTTACACATTAGTACATAAACAATCTGTCAAGAAATCACACTTTTCAGATGCCTACCTCCTACAGTTTTCAAGACATTACCAACTATCACAAATGTGATTTGCAGGGGAGAAGTTTCCTAGTCTCCTAGCTTCAATAGAAAGTGATTGTCATCACTGACAGAGTCCAGGAATATCAAGTGAAAAATTAAAAAATTGATCTGCCAGTGCTTTGTGCACCATGACAAAAAAGAAAAAACCCTCAATAAAGGTTTTTTTGTTTTTTTTTTCTTTTCAGAGGTTTAATATCTTGCCAGCAAGAGCAGATTCAAGTTATACTGAGTAGGAGACTAGATTGAAAAAAGACATGCTAAAGAAAAAAATACACTGTAAAGCGTCCCTAAAAGTATATAGACGCGGGAAAAAAAAAAAAAAGCACTTGGCAACAGTTTGTAAAATAGGATGAATCAAAAGCCAATTAAGAGATCAAAATATATGCAGCCAATATCCAAAGAGTAGGCACGACATATAGGCAGCTTGGAAGCTAATTAGAATGGAGAGGTGATAATTGTATGCACTGGGAGAAGGCAAACTGTAGAGAGTTGAATGGAAATGAGGCAAAGATTGAGAAGGAAAAGATCTCAACATGTCTGCAGTGTGGTAGTAAATAGTATAAAACAAAAATGTGAGAAATGAGCCCCTGGATGAGGTGCTGGGTGAGGATCATGGTTTAATATATTTTAAATTGTGGATTTCCTCCTCACTGGAAAGAGCATGCCTTCCAGTCATCTACATTAACCCTCTATTTCTTTTCGAATGGTCTTGAGGGACTCCGAAGATTGGGAGTCAAGCTCCACTTCAGTGTTTAAACTGTTGCCCTGGGCTGGGCTGCATGCCAATTTAGAGATTTGTTTGTTTCTTTTGGCTCTTCCGGTCTCTAGCTATAGGTTGTTGTTTTAATTTTTTCCAGTAAATTTTGTCCTGGCCTACCTTGTCTTACCAGTCTTCATATCTTTTGTATATTACTAGCTTTTACCCTGAATGTCTGCAAAATCTTGTTCCATCTCCCTCCTTGACGACGACCTATTTTGTCAGGAGGACTGTAGAGCTTTACTTCAGATGGTAAACAGAGCACAATCAAAATTGTCTTTTAACAAAGTTGCTGAAGTGATGACTTTATTAAATGAAGTATCTTGAAGTTTGATGAGACCCCAAATTCCTGTGTTGTCTTATCCTCAATACTCTGAGTGTCTCTAAACACAGAGGTTCTGGGCAGTCAGCTTCCCATGGCCTTTGTCAAAATGACAATATACTTACATAAACACACTTGTAGATCAATCTCTTGCAAACTGCTTCCACAAATTCTTTCTATCTCTTGATAAATTGATCAGAAGGATAGCTGCTTCAAGGCAAAGATAAGATTGCTTTTCTTTGGTTGCTTGTTTGATTCTCGCCCAATAAAATAGTGTTATTCAAGGACACCTTAAAGTATTATTGAAAGAAAAAATACTAAAGCGATAGTATACAAAGTTTTAAATTAATCAATTGTCAAAATCTACAAAAAAAGTACACAAAGAGAAGAACAGTGTGTACACACACACACACACACACACACACACACAGAGAACACAATGAAATGCTCAGTTTTCTCCAAATAACTCCTTTGGAGAATAGACAACTCTCAGCCACTCTAGAAAATGTTAGAACTCTCTTCTCCTTAAACATAAGCATTCTTTTCCTCTAGAAAATATTTATTATAATTACTGCCTTAGTATAATGTTTTAAAAACATGAACACAAATGCAAAATAAAAAAAATAAAGTAAAAAACACACTGCCAATTTCCACTTCCAATCAAGATAAAATAATGGGGAATTGACTCACCGTATCATCTGAAACAACAAGAGAAAAGAGATTAAAAAATGAAATAACCATTTTCAACCTATTGAACATCAGGTAACAGAGCAGAATAATCCAGGAAAGACAGGAAACAAGAGTTGAATCCTATCACTAGCCAAGCACACTATGCTCTGAGCGAACTTCCAGCACATGGTGCAGAGAATGAGGACATATATGGAGCCAGACACACATCTTCAGCTGCAGAGACAAAAGCTGAGAATTCAGAGAAACCAAAAAGAAGCAGCGTCCTGGAGAGCAGAGGTCTGCACACAGATATATAGGGGAAATATCCGAGGCAAGGGACAGGGCTGCCTGAAAGAATTAGAAGAAAGAGCACCTTAAGCACACTATGCTCTGAGCTAACTTCCAGCACATGGTGCAGAGAATGAGGACATATATGGAGCCAGACACACATCTTCAGCTGCAGAGACAAAAGTTGAGAATTCACAGAAACCAAAAAGAAGCAGCGTCCTGGAGAGCAGAGGTCTGCACACAGATATATAGGGGAAATATCCGAGGCAAGGGACAGGGCTGCCTGAAAGAATTAGAAGAAAGAGCACCTAGAGCTCACACAGGGCTGGGGAAATAAATGCTTTTCGCTTTGTTGTAGGATGTAGTTAAGTTACTTGGAATCAGATTGATCTTTTCAGTTTTTTTCTTCAAGATTTATTAGGTGGGACTAGAGTCATGTTTTACTTAGGGCTAATTGCTCCCCCACCACTTAAAGTCAGACCTTTCTGAGCATTCTGTTCAATATACCATGGATTATACCTACTTGTTACACATAAGAAGGATTTAGATTGACACATTTCAATGTTTAAATTAAAAGTAGATATAGTAAATAGAAGTGAGAGGAATAAATATAAAAAATATAAAACACTTAAAGATTTACCTTGGAGTTTCCAGAGGAAGAGGAGTGTCTCTGTTATTCATGATGGAACCCTTGTTTGTGCTAAGGAGATGACTGAAGATAGGGGCTGGACATGCCAGAAAACTAAACATGTGGTTGGTTGGATCTTTGAGCCATGTGATATTGTTCTAAACTCCCAGGAGGAAAGAGAATTTGGAGATTGAGTAACATGGCTAATGGTTCAACCAATCATGCCTACATAATGTTTCCCTGCTAAAAACTATGGACCTCAAAGATTGGAGTAGGGAGCACCCCTGCCTGGCAATGCTCTGTGTATTATCACTCATCATCGTTCTCAGTTCAGTTCAGTTCAGTTGCTCAGTCATGTCTGACTCTTTGCGACCCCATGAATCGCAGCACGCCAGGCCTCCCTGTCCATCACCAACTCCCGGAGTTCACTCAGATTCACATCCATCGAGTCCATGATGTCATCCAGCCACCTCATCCGCTGTCATCCCCTTCTCTTCCTGCCCCCAATCCCTCCCAGCATCAGAATCTTTTCCAATGAGTCAACTCTTCTCATGAGGTGGCCAGAGAACTGGAGTTTCAGCTTTAGCATCATTCCTTCCAAAGAACACCCAGGGCTGATCTCCTTTAGAATGGACTGGTTGGACCTCCTTGCAGTCCAAGGGACTCTCAAGAGTCTTCTCCAACACCACAGTTCAAATGCATCAATTCTTCGGAGCTCAGCTTTCTTCACAGTCCAACTCTCACATCCATACATGACCACTGGAAAAACCATAGCCTTGACTAGACAAAACTTTGCTGGCAGAGTAATGTCTCTGCTTTTCAATATGCTATCTAGGTTGGTCATAACTTTCCTTCCAAGGAGTAAGCGTCTTTTAATTTCATGGCTGCAGTCACCATCCGCAGTGATTTTGGAGCCCCCAAAAATAAAATCTGACACTATTTCCACTGTTTCCCCTGTTTCTCCATCTATTTCCCATGAAGTGATGGGACCGGATGCCATGATCTTCGTTTTTTGAATGTTGAGCTTTAAGCCAACTTTTTCACTCTCCTCTTTCACTTTCATCAAGAGGCTTTTGAGTTCCTCTTCACTTTCTGCCATAAGGGTGATGTCATCTGCATATCTGAGGTTATTGATATTTCTCCCGGCAATCTTGATTTCAGCTTGTGTTTCTTCCAGCCCAGCATTTCTCGTGATGTACTCTGCATAGAATTAAATAAGCAGGGTGACAGTATACAGCCTTGACGGACTTCTTTTCCTGTTTGGAACCAGTCTGTTGTTCATCGCTCTAGGATCCTCCAAAACCTCACCATATACTGCTCTCTTTAGCTGGCTTAAACTTGTACCCTTTTGGACTAAAACTGAACTTGTAAGCATAACACTTTCCTGTGCACTTTGAGTTGTGGGAACCCCTGAATTTGTAGCCAGTTGGTCAGAAGTGTGGCCTGAGGACCCTTGAGCTGGCAGTTGGCACCTAAAGTGAAAGCTGTCACTTGGAAGACTGTGCCCATAACTTGTGAGATTTTACCTGACTCTAGGAAATCTATGTCCTATCTTTCCTGTGCACTTTGAGTTGTGGGAACCCCTGAATTTGTAGCCAGTTGGTCAGAAGTGTGGCCTGAGGACCCTTGAGCTGGCAGTTGGCACCTAAAGTGAAAGCTGTCACTTGGAAGACTGTGCCCATAACTTGTGAGATTTTACCTGACTCTAGGAAATCTATGTCCTAGAGTTTCCCTGCTTGTGAGCCTCCCTGCACTTGTGAGCCTCCTTGCACTGTGAATGAGAGATGCACATTTAAAAAAATTAAGTCTATAAGATTGGGGGACTTATATGTTATAGCGGCTATAATTTTCCTAACCACATTACAGTTATCTCCTTCTTTCCTTCAGTTTTTCCTCAAAAATTCATCTCCTGGTGAGACTTTCTCCACTTCTCCTTAGAGTTTCCCTGCTTGTGAGCCTCCCTGCACTTGTGAGCCTCCTTGCACTGTGAATGAGAGATGCACATTAAAAAAAATTAAGTCTTTAAGTTTGGGGGACTTATATGTTATAGCAGCTATAATTATCCTAACTGCATTACAGTTATCTCCTTCTTTCCTTCAGGTTTTCCTCAAAAATTCATCTCCTGATGAGACTTTCTCCACTCCTCCTACCTAGAATTTTACCACCTCTAGTATTTCATGTCCCTTGTACTGTCTTACTGTTTCCCTTAACGCTTGTGTTGAATGCCATGGCAGCCCACATATTTTTGTATTTGTCTTATTGTCTGTCTCCTCTAGTAAAATGTGAGCTCTGAGAAGCAGAGGTTTATGTTTTAGTTGCTCACAGCTTTACCTGCTTTGTTAAGAACAATCCAGCATGTAGCAAATGTTTACTGAATAAATGTATGAATCAATAGATAAATATGTTAGATGGAAAAACAGAAAACAACTCATAGAATGTATTAAACTACAATTACCTCAAAGTTCAGTTCAGTTCAGTCGCTCAGTCGTGTCCGACTCTTTGCGACCCCATGAATCACAGCACGCCAGGCCTCCCTGTCCATCACCATCTCCCGGAGTTCACTCAGACTCACGTCCATCGAGTCCGTGATGCCATCCAGGCATCTCATCCTCGGTCGTCCCCTTCTCCTCCTGCCCCCAATCCCTCCCAGCATCAGAGTCTTCTCCAATGAGTCAACTCTTCACATGAGGTGGCCAAAGTACTGGAGTTTCAGCTTTGGCATCATTCCTTCCAAAGAAATCCCAGGGCTGATCTCCTTCAGAATGGACTGGTTGGATCTCCTTGCAGTCCAAGGGACTCTCAAGAGTCTTCTCCAACACCACAGTTCAAAAGCATCAATTCTTCGGCGCTCAGCCTTCTTCACAGTCCAACTTTCACATCCATACATGACCACAGGAAAAACCATAGCCTTGACTAGACGGACCTTAGTTGGCAAAGTAATGTCTCTGCTTTTGAATATACTATCTAGGTTGGTCATAACTTTTCTTCCAAGGAGTAAGCGTCTTTTAATTTCATGGCTGCAGTCACCATCTGCAGTGATTTTGGAGCCCCCCAAAATAAAGTCTGACACTGTTTCCACTGTTTCCCCAACTATTTCCCATGAAGTGATGGGACCGGATGCCATGATCTTCGTTTTCTGAATGTTGAGCTTTAAGCCAACAAACTTTAAGTAGACTAGCAACAACAGAAATTGAAGGAAAAAGGTAAACGTTCAAATCCTTTAGTGATGGAAATCACAGGTCTTAGAACCTGTTGGAGAACAAAGTGATGAGAAAGATTTTAATGAAATCCTCACATTCAACAGCCAGGGGGACTGAGGAAACTATGAAGCAGTTAGCAGAGTTATGGATATCATGAAATAAATCCAGTTTAGATGAGACAATAAGCTCTTAGGACAAGGCATTTAAATGACTTCCAAAATCTCATGGCCAAATCATACAGTCAAGAATGTCTGGGAAAAAAAAAAAGAAAAAGGAATGTCTGAAGGTTGAAATACAAAAGTTAGAAGCAGAAGATTGTTGTGGAGGAAATTTCCATATTAAGTATGAATATTGCTGGTTTATACCAAAGAGACATATTGTCTCTTTGTGGAATAAAAGCAATTGTTAATAAAATGGTTTTAATTCAGGTTTAATTTATTTCTCTAGTTTATATCTTTTAGAGACCCACAAGTGAACACTTAGAGAGTATAAGAATGTTACTGAAACTATTATATTGAAAAATCTCGGGCATAGAAATTCATTTATTATAGACCAGCAGAGATATTTACTACCTTCAGCATCTTCAAAACTCTTGAGAATTGAATGGGCTGTATCTTTATGGCTGAAAATAAACCTATAAACTTAAGAGTACTTCATTATTGCTCCTTAATAACAAAGCCCTTTTGCAAACAAGCAGGTCATGAGCAGAACTTAAGATGATTAATCACATCCAGACAATTTAGATGATCAATCATCTTATACATGCATAAAATATTAAACATAATGAACATGTTAGAGAACTATTGATCTATTCCAGTCCAAGTCACAACAAACCATGAATGGTTTTTTAGTGATTGAGAGCATTTATTAGATACTGAGGTTGATATACTTGAATAAGTAGAGGCCTTCAATGCACAGCTTCCAGTAGAGACCAAGTAGCTGAAACTTTATTTCTCCCAAGATTATGGCAAGATCTTTTTATTAAATTAATATGTAAAGGTTATTCTATAATGGGCCATGTATTTACAACTGTTCCTATTTACAGTCTCAATTTTGCAGCTTCAAGTTTTATCCCATCCATATGTCTCCATAATTACAAAATTCCATAATCATAAATCCCAGAAGTTAGAAAAAAAAACGTATGTTTTTACCCAAGACTTTTTATTTTTAGCAAACCTCTATACAAGATATTTTCTGAACATGTCATGATTGGTTCCACTCTGGCACTGTGCTGCAGCAGATAAGCAATTGCTTATGCCTCTGATCCCACCCCAGATACATATCTGCACTCTGACCACACACATGGGATGCCTAGTAATTGCTACATGTAGGTTGTTAGGTCTGACAATGACAAATTTTGCATCTTTATGTTAATTATCTCAGAATGTGTGTGTGATGGGGGAGGGTGTAACAAATGCCTCGAAATTGTTTGGATCTCCTTGACCTGGTGCTCCTTGAGGCACACAAACAGCTAAATATTGCCACGACCTCCATGTGCCTGTATAAGCAGGTAAAGGAAGCATGGGGGAGCTGCCCTCCTGAATAAGGTTCTTAATTCAGAGTTGATCTTTGCATTCTTCAATGCTGAACTTAAACATAATGAAAATAACATCATTCAAGATCTAATTATCATTTTTGCTAATACGTGAATAAGATCAGTCTGGCACATCAACACCTCTAGTGATTTTTATGCACACAAAAGTGCAAAAACCTTTCTTTTTTTTAGGTTTTGATACATTGTTACAGTAATTAGTCCCAGTGTATTCAGAATTCCTCGTAAGTATCTCCCTTTGCCACATGACTTTGCCAGTTTCTTCCCTCAAGAGAGGATTCTATTTCTCTTCTTCAATCTGATCTTGGTTATGTGACTTGCCTTGACCAATGAATCAATAACAAATGTGATACAGAGGGCTTGTGCATTAGAACTTGTCCTCTCTGGCTTCTAGAAACCCTGTTCCCCACGCGAATGATTCCAGGCTAGCCTGTTGGATGCAGAGCGGTCACCTTAGAGAAGTTACAGCTATTCCAGTTGCCCCAGGCCCCCTAGACATCTCAAGTAAGGTCCCAGACATAAAGTGAGGAAATTCTATGCCATTCATGCCCAATCAAGTCAGCCCAGACTAGAACCACACAGCTAAACCACAGATATTTTTTTTTCCCACAGGTTTTTAAGAAACAATAAATGTTCATTATTTTAAGCCACTATGTTTTGAGGTGGTGTGTTTCAGAGTAAAAACAAGCTAATTCAAAGGCTTAGTTAAAAATTGTCTTATTTTTTCTCCTCCCTCCGTTGCATAGTATAGCCACTCTCTCTTCTCTGTTCTTCCAGAGAAATCATTATTTTGGCTGCATATTAAGATCTAGAATTGTACTAATATCCAAAATATCTATAAGAAAGATAATAGTATTTCCATTTTATAGACATGAAAAACAAGGCTTAAAGAATCTATATAAATTGTTGAAGGTCATACAAATAGTACTAATGGTACATGAAATATTTAAATCCGTTGTAGATTCTTGGTACCTTGAGAGTCAAGACAATTTTTAGTCTTTTAAATCACACATTTGGCATAATGCTGGGAATGACACAAGTGCGTAATAAATACTTATTGAACTGAATTGACCTTTAATGTTGTACTTTGTATAAGCGTTATTTCTGGTTTGTCTTTGCTTAAATTTTACTTATCTCCTCACCCAGAACAAATAAAACACAAACTAGAAAATGGCACTTTTATGGTCCCAAGTACTCTGAACTATAGTTTCTTTTAAAATGTTTTTCATAAATCTATGTCGCTGTTAGGGTTATGACTTTAGTTTTATGCCCTTCCCACAACAGCCATATTGTAATGTATTTTGAATGACTTGGTGTTTCTGTGGCTTACATAGACACCAAGTCCATGATATGTATTGAAAAGGAACATTTCAAGAACAAGATACAGGTAGAAACTGTAAGGGTAGTTTACAGCTGCCCCTGGTAGCTCAGCTGGTAAAGTATCCACCTGCAGTGCAGAAGATGCTGGTTTGATTCCTGGGTTGGGAAGATCCTCTGGAGAAGGAATAAGCTACCCACTCCAGTATTCTTGGGCTTCCCAGGTGTCTCAGATGGTAAAGAATCTGCCTAAATGCAGGAGAACTGGATTTGATCCCTGGGTTGGGGAAGGTCTCCTGGAGGAGGGCACAGCAACCCACCCCAGTATTCTTGCCCAGAGAATTCCATGGACAGAGGAGCCTGGCGGGCTATGGTCCATGGGGTTGCGAAGAGTCAGACAAGACTGAGCAACTAAGCACAGCACAGAATCTGTGAGTGTGAGTCTTTGTCTTATGCAAGAACAGGGCACACTAAGCATTTTTCTGGGCCAGTTTTTCTAGCTTCACATCAACCAAGTCAATCATTTTGAAACCATTCATGTTTTACTGTCATTCCATTTAAATGAATACTGTGGCATTATGCCTGATTTAACGAAGATATCACGACTGACTTTTTTTTCCCTCTACATTCATATTTCTGGCAAGCATTATCCAGTCAGTCCTCAGTGTCTGTGTGTGTTTGTGTGTGTGTGTGTATCTGGAGGAGAAAGAACATATGATGTCACCAACGTGAGAGATGAAGAAACAATGGCTTGGAAGGTTTTCAGCTTCTCCTGATGGAACATAAGCCCCGATCAGGACAAAAGTTAAAACTCCCTTGAATAAAGCCTCATTTTTCCTCCAGGCAGTTCTGGTCTTGATTTAAGATTTTCCAGATCTTCNATTAGAACTTGTCTTCTCTGGCTTCTAGAAACCCTGTTCCCCACGCGAATGATTCCAGGCTAGCCTGTTGGATGCAGAGCGGTCACCTTTGAGAAGTTACAGCTATTCCATTTGCCCCAGGCCCCCTAGACATCTCAAGTAAGGTCCCAGACATAAAGTGAGGAAATTCTATGCCATTCATGCCCAGTCAAGTCAGCCCAGACTAGAAGAACCACACAACTAAACCACAGATTTTTTTTTTTCCCACAGGTTTTTAAGAAACAATAAATGTTCATTATTTTAAGCCACTATGTTTTGAGGTGGTGTGTTTCAGAGTAAAAACAAGCTAATTCAAAGGCTTAGTTAAAAATTGTCTTATTTTTTCTCCTCCCTCCGTTGCATAGTATAGCCACTCTCTCTTCTCTGTTCTTCCAGAGAAATCATTATTTTGGCTGCATATTAAGATCTAGAATTGTACTAATATCCAAAATATCTATAAGAAAGATAATAGTATTTCCATTTTATAGACATGAAAAACAAGGCTTAAAGAATCTATATAAATTGTTGAAGGTCATACAAATAGTACTAATGGTACATGAAATATTTAAATCCGTTGTAGATTCTTGGTACCTTGAGAGTCAAGACAATTTTTAGTCTTTTAAATCACACATTTGGCATAATGCTGGGAATGACACAAGTGCGTAATAAATACTTATTGAACTGAATTGATTGCATATTAAGATCTAGAATTGTACTAATATCCAAAATATCTATAAGAAAGATAATAGTATTTCCATTTTATAGACATGAAAAACAAGGCTTAAAGAATCTATATAAATTGTTGAAGGTCATACAAATAGTACTAATGGTACATGAAATATTTAAATCCGTTGTAGATTCTTGGTACCTTGAGAGTCAAGACAATTTTTAGTCTTTTAAATCACACATTTGGCATAATGCTGGGAATGACACAAGTGCGTAATAAATACTTATTGAACTGAATTGATCTTTAATGTTGTACTTTGTATAAGCGTTATTTCTGGTTTATCTTTGCTTAAATTTTACTTATCTCCTCACCCAGAACAAACAAAACACAAACTAGAAAATGGCACTTTTATGGTCCCAAGTACTCTGAACTATAGTTTCTTTTAAAATGTTTTTCATAAATCTATGTCACTGTTAGGGTTATGACTTTAGTTTTATGCCCTTCCCACAACAGCCATATTGTAATGTATTTTGAATGACTTGGTGTTTCTGTGGCTTACATAGACACCAAGTCTGTGATATGTATTGAAAAGGAACATTTCAAGAACAAGATACAGGTAGAAACTGTAAGGGTAGTTTACAGCTACCCCTGGTAGTTCAGCTAGTAAAATATCCACCTGCAGTGCAGAAGATGCTGGTTTGATTCCTGGGTTGGGAAGATCCTCTGGAGAAGGAATAAGCTACCCACTCCAGTATTCTTGGGCTTCCCAGGTGTCTCAGATGGTAAAGAATCTGCCTAAATGCAGGAGAACTGGATTTGATCCCTGGGTTGGGGAAGGTCTCCTGGAGGAGGGCACAGCAACCCACCCCAGTATTCTTGTCCAGAGAATTCCATGGACAGAGGAGCCTGGCGGGCTATGGTCCATGGGGTTGCGAAGAGTCACACAAGACTGAGCAACTAAGCACAGCACAGAATCTGTGAGTGTGAGTCTTTGTCTTATGCAAGAACAGGGCACACTAAGCATTTTTCTGGGCCAGTTTTTCTAGCTTCACATCAACCAAGTCAATCATTTTGAAACCATTCATGTTTTACTGTCATTCCATTTAAATGAATACTGTGGCATTATGCCTGATTTAACGAAGATATCACGACTGACTTTTTTTCCCTCTACATTCATATTTCTGGCAAGCATTATCCAGTCAGTCCTCAGTGTCTGTGTGTGTTTGTGTGTGTGTGTATCTGGAGGAGAAAGAACATATGACGTCACCAACGTGAGAGATGAAGAAACAATGGCCTGGAAGGTTTTCAGCTTCTCCTGATGGAACATAAGCCCCGATCAGGACAAAAGTTATAACTCCCTTGAATAAAGCCTCATTTTTCCTCCAGGCAGTTCTGGTCTTGATTTAAGATTTTCCAGATCTACAAACTTTTTTCCCAGGCATTTGGAGTTTTCAAAATATGGATATTGCTCCCAGGCAGTTTTCTTTTTTCTTTTTTTAGGAGAAATTTTTAATGCAGCATTTCCTATTCAAGTAAACTTAAGTCACAAATAAATAAAGCATGCTCAAGGCCCAAAGATGTTTAAGAATCCTAACCTATCTTTTATCCCATTCCTTAGAATTACTTTTCAAATGGTTTGGATTTAGCCAAACCTAAAATAGTTTTTTTTGTCAAGAGTCTTTTCCCCGCCCTTAATTTTTAAACCCATGTGTATTCTGAGGGAAATTTAATACATATGCTTCTAATTCATGTGCACTTAACTCATCAGAATGTTGTTTTGTAAGACCTGTTTGAAGTTTAAGAAGTCTTTTGGAGACTCTCTTTAATAAGTCTTTTCAAGCTTTTATTCTTAGAAGCAGGAAGTCACATTTTGCCAGAAGTAAATGAATTTCAACCACCAAACGTTCACATTTAGTCTCAAACTGGCAGCCAAGACATTTTGTAACTTGCACAAATGAGTTCTTTCACTCGCAGGATAAAGTTGTTCACTTTTTAAAGCAGCAAACTCAGAAAACATAGATGCACTTTCATTCATCTTCTTTGAACATGTGAAAATTGTCAGTTACGTTTTTAAAGAACATAACTTTAAAATAATTTTTGTAAATGAATCTTAAAATTCCTAAATATTTGCATAGATTTTGTTTAAAAATCTAATACAATTGTTTTCTCAAAATAAAAACACAGAGAGTAGTAAATATTGAGCCAGAAGTAAAAGATAATTGAGGGCTGTTTTAAAGTGAAATATGGAGAGATCTCACTTACAGAGTAATAGATGACAGCAGTTCAGTGCATATAAACACAGCATTACAAGCACTTTGATGCATTTTTATCACAGGTCTGGGTGGCAGAGTATCTGACATATATAAAATATGAGGATTAAAAAAGAACAAAGGGGCTCAAGACAAAATGCCATTAATGAATTATGAAGACAAGAAACACAACAGAGAAATCTCAGTGTTTTTAAAAAATTACTGCTTGGGCTAAGATAATATCCCCTCAGATTTATTTTTTATTTCCTGCTGATGACTGCAGCTGTTCTTCCTGATTCTCCATCCTAGTGCAGTCTACTGTCTGAAGCCGATACCCACGGAAAAGGGCCTCTCCTACATCTGAGTGGCCGAAGAAAGAGCTAATGAGAATTCCAAAGGATAGAGAATCATAGTTATCTTGGTTTCTCTATAATCGATAAACTAAGAGAAATAAAATAAAGAATGCTCATGATTATAAGCAGAATCATAAATATTACATTTTTATTTTGCTCTCTGTTGAATAGAACATGTGTGCAACCCAGTGATTAATGAGGAAGCTGAAAGGCTACTTGGCCTGGAAGAATAACCAGAGGTTAAGAAATATTTACTCATCAAAAATCATTCTTGTCCTAAAAGATTTTTGTTTGACTTGAAGAAAGTTCTCGGTCCTTCTCACTGAGAAAGCAGAGGGACATGGTTCTACTCTGAACTGGGGCAGCTTGCTGGGGACGAAGCCTATCTAGAATAACCTGCACTGTGACATTTTGGAGGGACACCCCAACACATCAACAAATGTTCACTCCTTGCTCTGTTCCTGACTCAGGAAAGAGGACCCTTAATGGAAACCAAACTGTGGCTTAATAAATTGTGTTTGTTCCTCCTTTGCTTTGCATTTCCTCTTTGTGTTTTCCATTAGCTTCCTCTGATTTTATCTCATTCTTTTCTTAGGCCCATACCTTTTCATCCTTCTCTTCCATTACAGTCTCATTCTTCCCACTTTGCATTTTCTTCACTGCATTTCTCATGAGTCCGTTTCTCTGTGCCCTCATCACATTCCATTTGTTCTTTGTCCCCAAGTCCACCTCTCCCTCTGCCTTTGACTGGTCTGGATCACTTTTTTCTGTGCCTAGAAACGTCTACTCCACCCCCCTGCTTTTTTTGTTTTGTTTTGTTTTCCTAACATCACTTCCATCCCAAGCCTCAGCTTTGCCCAGTAAATTGGTAATGGTAGTAGGAAAAATCTACATTCATGATTGCTTAAAAGTAGAGAAGAAAGGAGAAATGCATACATCACTAAGAACTGACTCCATGTAGAGGCACAGATGTACTTGATAATCTAGTGGGTCAGTTGTGACATTAACCATTACATTCTCAGCTGTTAATTGTGCTATAACCCCGCTGAGGCACCAGATCACCACATCAAGAAATAAGCTTGATATAGTAGGTCACCTAACCCAGCTTCCCATCCAGTGTATAAATCAGGCCAGTTGCATGCCAACAGTGGTCATGCCACCTCTGATCGAATACTTCCAACAGTGACCTTGCTATTTCAGGAAATCCCCTATTGTATGATTAGAAAGCACTTATTTTTAGACCTTCTTCTAAATGAGCTCATAACTGCCTCACTGTGACTCCACTTACTTGCTAACACCACTTGAGTAGTGAAGTACCAATCTCATTACCAAAAGAATAGCTCTTTACCATAGATGTTTCTGAATTTTCCTCAGCACAGGTATCACTGGCTTTCCCAAAGAAAAAGAAATGCAAGACGATAAAGTGGTTATCTGAAAAGGCCTTACAAATGAGTAAGAAAAGAAGAAAAGCAAAAAGCAAAGGAAAAAGGAAGAGATAGATCCGACTAAATGCAGAGTTGCAAAGAATAGAAAGGAAAGATAAGAAAGCCTTCTTAAGGGAACAATGCAAACAATAGAATGGGAAAGACTTCCTTTTCAAGAAAACTGCAGATACCAAGGCAACATTTCATGTAAGAATGGGCATGATAAAAGGTAGAAACAGCAAGGACCTAGCAGAGTAGCGGAAGAGATTAAGAAGAGGAGACAAGAATACACAGAAGAATTATACAAAAGGTTTTAGTAACCCAGATAACGACAATGGTGTGGTCACTCACCTAGAGCCAGACATCTTGGACTGTGAAGTCAAGTGGGCCTTAGGAAGCATTACTAGGAACAAAGCTAGTGGGGGTCATAGAATTCCAGCTGCTTTATTTAAAATCCTAAAAGATGATGTCATGGTGAGGCAGTTTTAACAAAAGTGTTGCATTCAATATATCAGCAAATTTGGAAAACTCAGCAGTGGCCACAGGATTGGAAAAGGCCAGTTTTCATTCCAATCGCAAAGAAAGGCAGTGCTGAAGAATGTTCAAACTCCCCTACAGTTGCTCTCATTTCACATGCTAGCAAAGCAATGCTCAAAATCCTTCAAGCTGGGCTTCAGCAATACATGAACCAAGAACTTCCAGATGTTCAAGCTGTTTTTAGAAAAGGCAGAGAAACTGGAGATCAAATTGCCAACATCCGTTGGATCATAGAGAACGCATGGGAATTCCAGAAAAATGCTACTTTGGCTTCATTTGCTACATTAAAGACTTTGACTGTATGGATCACAACAAACTGCGGAAAATTCTTAAAGAGATCAGAAAGCCAGACCACCTTACCTGTTTCCTGAGAAACCTCCATGCAGGATAAGAAGCAGCAATTAGAAATGGATATGGAACAATGAACTGGTTCAAAATTGGGAAAGGAGTACATCAAGGCTGTATATTGTCACTACGCTTATTTAACTTATATGCAGAGTACATTATAAGAAATGCTGGGCTGAATGAATCAGGGCTGGAAGATTGCCGGGAGAAAAATCAACAACCACAGATATACAGATGATACCACTCTAATGGCAGAAAGCGAAGAGGAATTAAAGAGCCTCTTAATGAGGGTGAAAAAGGAGAGTGAAAAGCTGGCTTGAAACTCAATATTCAAAAATCGAAGATCATGGCATCCGATTCCATCATGTCAGGGCAAATAAATGGGGAAAAGTGAAAACAGTGACAAATGCTATTTTCTTGGGCTCCAAAACCACTGCAGACAGTGACTGCAGCTTGCTCCTTGGAAGAAAAGCTATGACAAACCTAGAGAACATATTAAAAAGCAGAGACATCATTTTGCATATAGTTAAAGGTATGTTTTTTCCAGTTGTCATGTATGGATGTGAGAGGTGGACCATAAAGAAGGCTGAGTGCCAAAGAATTGATGCTTTCAAATTGTGGTGCTCAAGAAAACTCTTGAGAATCCCTTGAACTGCAAGGAGATCAAACCAGTCAATCCTAAATGCTATTAACCCTGAATATGCATTGCATGGACTTGTGTTGAACTTGAAGTTCCAATACTTTGACCACCTGATGTGAAGAGCTGACTCACTAGAATAGACCCTCATGGTGGAAAAAGACTGAAGGCAAAAGGAGAAGGGAGAAACAGGATGAAGTGGCTGGATGGCATCATCAGCTCAATGGACATGAGTCTGAATAAATTCTGGGAGATAGTGAAGGATGGGGAAACCTGGGATGTTGTAGTCCATAGGGTTGTGAAGACTTGGATACAACTTAGTGACTAAACAACTACATATCTCTGTGTATACAACTATTTTTTCAATTCCTTGTCAAATATACATTTTTATTACAGTGAAGGAGTCATTTATATTTTGTATATAGTATATATTTCTGTATTATAAAATATAGAAATCTTTCAGTTGATTGCTTGATCTTTTTTCCTTAAAAATTTTCCTCTCATTAGTCTTTTTTTCTCTCATTAGTCTTATGCACTATGTAATATTAACATCTAAATGTTCATCCCCTACAACATGTCTATTATCTTNTGTATTATAAAATATAGAAATCTTTCAGTTGATTGCTTGATCTTTTTTCCTTAAAAATTTTCCTCTCATTAGTCTTTTTTTCTCTCATTAGTCTTATGCACTATGTAATATTAACATCTAAATGTTCATCCCCTACAACATGTCTATTATCTTTGAATTATGAAGTTTATATGACCTCATTTGCATGCTCTTAAAAATTATGGATTATATTAATAATTACTCAAAAGTCTAAAAACTGTGCTTTTACTTTTGGTTTCTTAGGCAATTTCTCTTAGCATAAATTTAAATTTAAATAAGTGCAATGATACTAATATAAAAATGCTACAGATATTGCTATGTCAGAAAATGAGATTATGACAAATTTGCATATCTTTTTACCTTTATTTCAAATAAACTGGGAATGAATCATGATTGCTGGTCACTAGTTATGGGGAAAACTTAAGACCCTTCCCCTATCTTTCCCTACCCCCATCACTCCACACCTTAAGAGAAAGAGATATGAAAAAATAGAATCCTCAATATTTTAAAATGGGGTACTAATATGGGGACTAGAATTTTTAGTGGGAGGACTAATGGATTATATGTAGGACTAGAAAGAAATAAATCTTTTCTTGTGGCCTCTGCCTTTGTTCTTCTCTTTCTTTTATCCCATTTAACAGTTTTTGGTAAAATTAGACCTAGGCACTCTGTGCTCTGGGAAAAACTGGCAGAACAGGCCTTCAGATAGATCTTTTCAGGAGAAGATTTTATGAGTCCCAATTCTTGCATCCGGGGAAGGCAATGGCACCCCACCCCAGTACTCTTGCCTGGAAAATCCAATGGACAGAGTAGCCTGGTGGGCTGCAGTCCATGGCGTCGCTAACAGTCGGACAGACTGAGCGACTTCACTTTCACTTTTCTCTTTCATGCATTGGAGAAGGAAATGGTAACCCACTTCAGTATTCTTGCCTGGAGAGTCCCAGGGATGGGGGAGCCTGGTGGGCTGCCGTCTATGGGGTCACACAGAGTCGGACACGACTGAAGTGACTTAGCAGTAGCAGCAACCAGCTGAAAGAACACACTATCATTCTTGAGAAGCCAAGTAGAGTACCTTTATGTAGGTCTTACAGGAGAAACCATTTTCTGTTTTTCGATTGTACTCCTTGTGTGACTTTCTGTCCTTCTCCACCTCTTTGTAGCTAATTGGATGGAACAAATCTTGGAGGAATCTACTTGTATTGAAACATTCATAGTCTAAATGTATCCATACTGGGGTCCAGAGGAGGAAATACATGGAGGAGTGTAGGTTGGCTCACCTTGAGCCCTTAAGAGAGACAGGGTTTCTTTTTGACATCTTATATTATGGTAAAGGGGTAAATAATTATTCTATTTTATAGAAGAAGAAGATAGTGATCAGCAAGATTTAGGAATTTGCAGAATGAAGTGCAGGGATCAACAAAAGCAAATTACTAGGGGAAAGAAATAAGGCTTTGGAGCTAAAGACCTGCTAATAATATAAAATGACATTTGCTTATAATACCTTCTGCTATAAAGCCCAGAGCAAGTAGTTTGGAAGTGTCAGTAAAGATCCACAGATGTATTTCAGATCACATGTTGTTCTGCTGTTGTTCAGTTCCTCAGTCTTGTCCAACTCTTTGTGACCCCATGGACTGCAGCACGCCAGGCTTCCCTGTCCTCACCATCTCCTGGAGTTTGCTCAGACTCATGCCCATTGAGTTGATGATGCCATCCAAACAACTCATCCTTTGTACTACCTTTCTCCTCCTGCCTTAAATCTTTCTCAGCATCAGGATCTTTTCCAGTGAGTTGGCTCTTCACATCAGGTGGCTAAAGTATTGGAGTTTCAGCTTCAGCATCAGTCCTTCCAATGAATATTCATGCTAAAGACCTGCTAATAATATAAAATGACATTTGCTTATAATACCTTCTGCTATAAAGCCCAGAGCAAGTAGTTTGGAAGTGTCAGTAAAGATCCACAGATGTATTTCAGATCACATGTTGTTCTGCTGTTGTTCAGTTCCTCAGTCTTGTCCAACTCTTTGTGACCCCATGGACTGCAGCACGCCAGGCTTCCCTGTCCTCACCATCTCCTGGAGTTTGCTCAGACTCATGCCCATTGAGTTGATGATGCCATCCAAACAACTCATCCTTTGTACTACCTTTCTCCTCCTGCCTTAAATCTTTCTCAGCATCAGGATCTTTTCCAGTGAGTTGGCTCTTCACATCAGGTGGCAGAAGTATTGGAGTTTCAGCTTCAGCATCAGTCCTTCCAATGAATATTCAGCATTGATTTCCTTTAAGGTTGACTGGTTGGATCTCCTTGCAGTCCAAGAGACTCTCAAGAGTCTTCTCAACAGCACAGTTCGAAGGCATCTATTCTTTGGGGCTCAGCCTTTTTTTATTGTCCAACTCTCACATCCGTACATGACTACTGGAAAAGCCATAGCTTTGACCAGATGGACATTTGTTGGCAAAGTAATGGCTCTGCTTTTTAATATGCTGTCTAGGTTGGTCATAGCTTTTCTTCCAAAGAGCAAGCATCTTTTAATTTCATCGTTGCACTCACCATCTGTAGTGATTTTGGAGCCCAAGAAAATGAAGTCTGTCACTGTTTCCATTGTTTCCCCATCTATTTGCCATGAAGTGTTGAGACAAGATGCCATGATCTTTGTTTCTGAATGCTGAATTTTAAGCCAGCTCTTTCACTCTCCTCTTTCACCATCATCAAGAGGCTGTTCAGTTCCTCTACGCTTTTTGTCGTAAGGGTGGTGTCATTTGCATATCTGAGGTTATTGATATTTCTCCTGGCAACTTTGATTCCAGCTTAAGCTTTTTCCAGCCCGGCATTCCACATGATGTACTTTGCATATAAGTTAAGTAAACTGGTTGACTGTATACAACCTTGTCGTACTCCTTTTCAAACTGAACCAGTCAGTTGTTCCGTGTAAAGTTCTGACTGTTGCTTCTTGACCCACATACACATTTCTCAAGAGAAAGGTAAGGTGGTCTAGTATTTCCATCTCTTTAAGAATTTTCCACAATTTGTTGAGATCTACAGAGCTTTTGTGTAGTCAATGAAACAGAAGTATATATTTTTCTGGAATTCCCTTGCTTTCTCCATGACCCAATGAATGTTGACAATTTGACCTCTGGTTCCTCTACCTTTGCTAAACCCAGCTTGTACATCTGAAAGTTTTCAATTCAAGTACTGCTGAAGCCTAGCTTGAAAGATTTTGAGTATAACCTTACTAGCATGAGAAGTGACCACAAATGTCCAATAGTTTGAACATTCTTCAGCATTGACCTTTGGAATTGGGATGAAAACTGACCATTTCCAGTCCTGTGGCCTCTGCTGGGTTTTCCAAATTTGCTGACATATTGAGTGCAACACTTTAACAGTATCATCTTTTAGGATTTTAAATAGTTCAGCTGGAATTCTGTTACCTCCACTAGATTTGTTTATAATAATGCTTCCTAAGGCTCACTTGACTTCACACTGCAGAATGTCTGGCTCTATGTGAGTGACCACACCATTGTGGTTATCCAGATCATTAAGACACTTTTGTACAGTTCTTCTGTGTACTCTTGCCACCTCTTCTTAATCTCTTCTGCCTCTGCTAGGTTCTTACCATTTCTGTCCTTTATCATGCCCATTTTTGCATGAAATGTTCCTTTGATATCTCTAATTTTCTTGAAGACATCTCTAGGCTTTCCCATTCTATTGTTTTCCTCTGTTTCTCTGCATTGTTCATTGCAGAAGGCCTTCTTATCTCTCCTTGCTTTCTCTGGAACTCTGCATTCAGTTGGGTATATCTTTCCTTTTCTCCCTTGCTTTTCGCTTCTTTTCTATCCAAGGCCAAACTTGCCTGCTACGTCAGGTATATCTTGACTTCCTCTTTCGCATTCCAATCCCCTATGATGAAAATGGCATATTTTTGTGTCACTTTAGAGGGTCTTGTAGGTCTTCATAGAACTGGTCAACTTCACCTTCTTCAGCATCAGTGGCTGGGGGATAATCTTGGATTACTACAATGTTGAATGATTTGCCTTAGAAATGAAGCGAGATCATTCTGTTGTTTTTGACACTGCACCCAAGTATTGCCTTTCAGACTTTTACTGATTATGAGGGTTACTCCATTTCTTCTCTCAGACACTTGCCCACAGTAGTAGATATAATGATCAGCTGAGTTAAATTCATCCATTCCATTTAAATTCGTCCATTCATCAGAGTCAGACATGATTTAGCGACTGAACAATAACAAGATAAGGAGAGGACCTGAATCGACAGCTTTCTAATTTTCTAATGAAGATATACAGAAGGCCAGTAGACATATGATAAACTGCCCCAAATCACTAGTTAAGTAAATGAAAATCAAAATCACCAGGAGATGTTACTGCATACCTGTAAGGACGGTTATTATCAAAAAGACAATAAATAACGAGTACTGATGAGGATATAGAGAACATAAATTGGAGCATCACACTATGAAAAACAATTTGTAGGTTCCTCAAAAAATTAAAAATTGAAATACAATCCAGCAATTTCAATCTTGGATATTTAAGTAAAGAATATGAAATACCAATTTGAAAAGATATATGTACTTGCATGTTCATTGAAGCACTATTTATAATAGCTAAGGGGCAATCTAGATGCCCATCGATAGAGAAAATATATACATATATTTATATATACACATAAATATATGTATTTATGTATAAACATATACATAAATATATACATATATATGTGTGTGTGTATATATATATACATAAATATACTTTTACCCTGCTATATTCAAAAATGGCAATGTTAATTCAAAAATTACCTTGTCTTTTGTGACAATATGGTTGGATCTGATTGTTATTAATATGTTATTATTAAAGTTAATGTTATTAATATGTTAAATAATAACCAGTTATTATTAATATGTTAAGTGAAATAAATCAGAAAAAGATAAATTCTGTATACTCACCCTTATATGCAGCGTCTAAAAACAAAACATGTCAAATCACTATGTAACACACCTAAAATCAACGTAATATTGTAGGTCAATATTTCAATAAAAATACCTTTTAAAAATAAGTCTGCTTATGATTTTCATTGCTCAAAAAGAAGTTCCTTACTTGTTATTATTAATATATCTTAAATGATCATTATATATCAACAGATATCAAGGTTATAAAAATCAAAGATACATTTGTTATTAACTTTTGGAAAAGGTTCAAGGGTTTCTTCTTGAGTAAATAATAAAGGTTCGTCTTGGAGACTCTTGCTAAACCGGGTGTGTCTGATTCTTGAGGTCATCTCAGGATGAAAAGTTGCTTTTGTTTCTTCTGGGTTTCATGTTGCAAGAGGATGGATGTTATTGTCTTCTGTGAATAGAAGACACACCTGCGCCTGGGAGCTCAGAGGAGAATTGCCCACTAGCAAATACTGAACAGTGACTGTGCGAGATTTGAACACAGAACTTCTGATGACAAAGCTTATTATATTTGCATGCCACTACATCTAACCTGTTGGAGAATGAAAGCATGTTATATGTGAATTTTCTTTCTTTCCCAGTATATATTTTCACCAGGTTTTACAAAGTTGTTTTATTATTTAATTTCTAGTGTGGTTTAAGAAATGAATTTTCATATTCTTAGTGTAACTGTCACAGCATTTGATATTCATATTATAGAATGTGCATATCTGTCACAAAACAAATACTCAGCCAGTTTTTAAATTTCATAACAGCCGGAGGCAGTCATAGTTGATTTAGCAGATAAGGGAGAGCTTTTAAAAAGTTTAAGGGAGAGAGCAAAAAGCTAGAACCACTGCAAAGAACAGTAAGTAAAAAGTTGAGCTTTTCTGCCTTGAAACTCTCTCTATTCTGGTTCAATATTTTTTAATATTCCAGTGCTATGCAGGAGCCATTCACCATCAGCTCCCAAGAGCCAGCTCTTAAATATTCAGGAATTTGTGAATTGACTGGCTATAATGGAAGTATTTATCCCAGAGATACAAGCAAACATGATAAGTCGGTAACTTTTCCCCTCAGAGCAACACACCTCTAGATATTGTCCATATTTAATACTGTGTGTGTTAGTCACTCAGTTGTGTCCTAATCTTTGAGACCCCATGGACTGTATCCTGCCAGGCTCCTTTGTCCATGGGATTTTCCAGGCAAGAATACTGGAGTGGGTTGCCACTTCCTTCTCCAGGGGATCTTCCCAACCCAAGGATCAAACCCAGGTCCCCCACTCTGCAGGCAGATTCTGTCTGAGCTTATGATTTTTTTAAGTGATGTTTATAAGACAAAAGCAACTGAACAAAAATAATAAAGTTAAAATAATAAACATTCCTTATATATTTTGTATCTTACAGTTTCTCATATATTATCTCACTTTAATCTTCACAAAAATTCTGTGAAAACAGTAGAGAAGGTATTATCATCATCACATTTGTATAGACGAGGAAACTGAGGCTCCAAATACCAGGGCTGGTAATGGTAGTATTGAGGCTAAAATCAAATATTTCTGTGATTTGTCCATATCTTCTCTACTGTGCACTAGGCGTGCCTTACCAGGGAAATGGTTTTTGCTTTTGAGAGAACAGGGCAGAAACACATAAGTTTTATGTAGCCTTTGCCTTACTTGGAAGTGAACGGGAATTCTGTTTTTGTTTTTCCACTGACAATCTGTGGAATCTCAAATGTTTTTCCTGAAAAAAGAATCCACATGACCATGTGCTAATGTGAGATTTTTTAGCCCTGGTTTGCTACAACCCTCTGTTTGTTTTCTCTCAAATGTTAATTTCTAATTTGAAAAACCTGCTCAGAGAATAAACATGAAACTCTTCAAGGCTATTTTAAAATATCTTCTTGGTTTTGTGGTTAATTGGAGCTTGTATATGCTAGATTGACAGTTGCCCTGATTGAATCTATTCCTTTATACATAGCTTAGGAAGAGTACCAAAGTTGTGGGGAGTGGGAAGGGGAGTGAGGTCAACAAGATGATAGGATAGGAAGCCCTCATTCACCCACAGAAACACAGATTTAACAACAATATAAGCAATGCAATCCCTTTAGGAGAAGCTCAGAATCCACTTAGGAAGTTGCAGAATGTCAGATGAGTACCATTATGAGATTAGCCAACTGAGAAAATACAAAGAGCAATTTTACTTTACCCACATCATTCCTTTCCCCAAGCTGGCCAACTCAGCTCAGAGACTGCTGCTCCTTTCTGAGGAGTAATAGAGCATGGAGTCAGCTCTGGAGACCTTCACTGTGCTTTCCAATAGGGTTGCATTCTGCCTCAACTCACACAGGGTGCTTAGAACTGGTGTGGTCCAGACAACGAGGACAGCTACGGATCTTTCTGCAGCCAACTAGCTCTGCAAGTTTTGGGGAGAGCACAAAACTGAGATTTTTCCTGCAAGAAGGAGGCAGGAGTGATGCTCTCATCCTCAGCCTTTCAGTGCACTCTCCAAGTGGAAAGAAAGTTTGTGTCTCCCTCAGATTCATATGCTGAAATCTTACACTGTGAGATCAAGTATTAGGAGGTGGACCTTCAGGAGGTGATTAGATGATATGTAAAGCCTGCAGCTAACATCCTACTCAATGGTGAAAAACTGAAAACTTTTCCCATAAAATCAAGAACAAGGCAAGGATGTCTACTCTCATCCTTTCTATTCAATTATAAGTTGGAGCTTTATTACTGTATACATATTCCATATATATATTCCAACTCTAATGCTGCTGCTGCTGCTGCTAAGTCACTTCAGTCATGTCTGACTTTATGTGACCCCCACAGAAGGCAGACCACCAGGCTTCCCCATCCCTGGGATTCTCCAGGCAAGAATACTGGAGTGGGTTGCCATTTCGCTCTCCAATGCATGAAAGTGAAAAATGAAAGTGAAATCACTCAGTCGTGTCTGACTCTAAAGTAAAACAAAACAAGTCAGACAAATTGTAAAGAAAGAAATAAAATTGTCTGTTTCCACTTAAGTGTAGAAAATCCTAAAAATTCCACAAATGAATTATTAAAGAGTTCATTTAAAAATTCAATAAAGTTACAGGACACAAAATCATCATAATTAAATTAAGTTACAGGACACAAAATCATCATATAAAAATCAGTTGCATTTCTGCACACTAACAATAAACTATACAAAAAGGAAATTAAAAAGGCAATCCCATTTGCAATAACATCAGAAAGAATAAAATTATTGGTAAGAAACTTAATCTAAGATGTGAAAGACTTGTACACTAAAAACTACAATTTTATGCCTATAGTCCATAATACTGTGTAATGTGCACTTAAAATTTAGTTGAGTGTAAATCTCAAGTATTTTTATCATAATTAAAAAAATCACTAAAAAAGATAGTTTGTGGTACAGTGTTACTGAAGCTCTAGCAAACAAAGATAAAGATTTAAAAATATAAACAATACTGTCAATTAACATCTGACATCTGTAAAACACAACACCCAATAATAACAGAATACATATTTCTTTTAATTACAAACAGAATAGTTACTAAGATCATATTCTAGGCCATAAAACCAATGACACAAGTCATAGAAAGTATGTTATATGACCACAGCAGAATCAAACCAGAAAACAATAACAGAAAATTACTCTTTTTCTTTTTTGATTCATGAATTAACTATTTTAGTAACAAAAGAAAAACAAAACTGAAAGGGAAAATATTAGTATGTTGCTCACTTACCAGTAACATTATTTAAGTCCATCAGTGTCTTATTACTACTATATATTTCAGGAAATTCTACATTAAGTAAAAGACAACCCAAAAAGTTGAATAGTAAACATACCAAACAAACAATTTTTAGAGAAAGTATAAAGTCAATTAAAAAGTTTAATAATCTTTTTAAGTCATAATAATAGCAAGAAAACCACTATCATTTAACATTTAAATAGTGACTTCAACAAAGTTTCAAGATGTCCAGAAAATAAACAGGATGTGATTACAGTCAGTTTTCAGAGAAATGAATCAAAGCACAGAAATATTCAGTTCAGTTCAGTCACTCAGTCATGTCCGACTCTTTGTGACCCCATGAATCGCAGCACGCCAGGCCTTCCTTTCCATCACCAACTCCTGGAGTTCACTCAGACTCATGTCCATCAATACAACCCAAAAAGTTGAATAGTAAACATACCAAACAAACAATCAATTTTTAGAGAAAGTATAAAGTCAAATTAAAAAATTATTTTTAAAACTGTGTAAGTAGAATATCATCTCTGAGTACCCTTTAAGGTTTATAAAGGAGTATTATAAAAATTTGTTATAATAAAGAGGTGCTGGGTTTGATAGGGTTGAGAACTACTGGTCTGTGCTGCGTACTTAGATGCTTAGATGTTTAAAAATGATGGCATAATCAAGGATCAGAATGAGTGGTAGACATTTCTAGTGATGTGGGAAATTAGGAAAAGGAGAGATTATCATGGATTTGGGTAGTCATGGAATGTTTGAGGAGGAGAGGATTGTTAGAGGGGATCTTGCATACTGAGGATCAGGCACTATGATAGACCCTTGGTGTGTTCTGTCTTGAAAAAAAAGGATGACGAGACTTGTCAGAGAGATGGAGAAAGCAATTTCTAGGTATATTGTTGTTTAGTAACTCAGTTGTGTCTGCCTCTTTGTGATCCCATGGACTGTAGCCCTCTAGGCTCCTCTGTCCATGGGATTTCCCAGGCAAGAATACTGGAGCAGGTAGTTGTTCCCTTCTCCAGGGGATCTTCCCAACCCAGGGATCAAACTCACATCTGCTGCATTAGCAGGCAGATTCTTTCCACTGAGCCACCAGGGAAGCCCTTTTCTAGGTATAGTAAAGCATAAAGTTAAAGTTGCAAAGGCCTCAGGAAATTGTAAGGGTGGTGTCAACCTTTGGTGTTCATGGATGGATTCCAGGGAATTCAGGAATTCCCTGAATTTGAGTATACCATTTTGTATATCTCTCTGAGGAGAACTGGGTTCATAGTTCTCACTGAATTCTGAAAGTGGTCCATCACCCCTAGGAAATTAAGGCCTACTGATCTAGCCAAATCTTAGGCTCAGAGGCTTTGCCCAAGAGCTAGTCAGTAACAGAGATGGGGCCTGAATCGCGGGTCGTTTCATCTGTAGTTTCTTGCTCATTTCACCACGCTCAGTTGAACAACATGAATAAAAGCAGAGCAGGTTTAAGGATTATGTTACCATTTTATAGTAATTGGCGTAAAAAGGCACAACTCGCTTGGGGTCAGAAGTCGATTTTCATAGGAGTTGCAGAAGGATGCACTTTACTTTGGCTCCTCAAAGTGAGCTAATACTTTACTTTTTCTAGTTGAAATATACTGCCACTCACCAAAATAGCTTTCTCAACTGAAGGCAAGCTCCTGGAGAAAGATTATTCTCCATGAGGCTGTTTTCTGCAGTTCCTTTCCAATTGGCACTGGTTTTCTGACCTGCAGTGGCCTCCAGTTTCCTGCCAAATCAAATGAAAACTACTTCGCCTGATTTGTCAGATCATGTACTACTGTGCCCTGTACTGCTGTGGCGAGTACTCTGTGCCCCAGTCAGGCGAGTGTCCTCATTATTTGCACTCATTCCTCTCCTAGAGTCTTTTCATTCCTCTCTTCATGTGGTTCCCCAGCCCAGAATGACCTCTGTCCTTTTCCTTTGTTTCCAGATCCCCAACATAAGGTCCAGCTTAAGTCTAATCTCCACAAAGCTTCCCTTTGTAACTGTGGACCATTTTGCACTTGCTCTGAATTGCTATCACATTAATTGCTTGCACTGTGCACCACAGGACTTAGGTATTTCTACAGACTCTTCATTGGAAAGAAAGTCGAGTGGTCACTTTGGGAATGGGGTTCCAGGAAGTCCAAGGTGGGACTCAGGGCACCCACAATCCCTGCTTCAGCCAGAGCAATTCCACTTTAGTGTTTACTCCACTTCAGTGTTTACAGATGGGAAGTCTTCACTAGTGTTTATTTGATGAAATGGATTAGCTGTCCCTTTGGAGGGAGAGAGTGGGCTGTGCTTACATATAACCGTTAACTCATAATGAGCAGGGGCCAGGAGACTTACACTGCCTTGGACTTAATACTGCCACTCCCAGGCAACTGGTGCAATTTGAGCACAAAACAGACATGTAGGAAATGATTTTATGATTATATTAGTCCAATTTGGGGAATAGGTGATAATGAATAGCATTACTAAAAAATTATCTTAATGAACTCAGAATATTTCTGGGTTGATCATTGAGAAATAAACCAAAATTGGTAGATTTATTTCCCCTCTTTTGAAAAAGTCAAATACTATTTAAAGCTGTTCAGTTTACATATGCATATTGAAGAGAAACCTCAGTATTGGCATTCTCTACTCTCCTAAAATTTAGCCAAACTTAAATATCACATGCATGTGCTTTGGTTGCTATAGTGTTATACAACTGACTTGTAGAGTCACATGCAGTATACCAGATAACCTACAAAAATTACATCTAAAATTTATGGCCATGATGATTAAAACTGGAAAATACCAGTCTTTCAGACCAGTTATTTCTGCTCTCTCGTATCAAATCAATGATAGAAACTAATAAAAACCTGGGTATTTAAATCAATGGTGCTATCAACTTGTTAATACTCTTTTGTTTTTGTTTTGTTTTCCCTGCTCTCTGCCTGGTTCATTGTCTTCACCTGCAGGTGTACTTTTTTGTCGGCTTCCAAAGATTACTAACTCTTTCTGTATCATTAAAATTGAACTGCCTTGACTATTCTGCTACTCTTACTGCTGCTCCCATTATTGCCTTCTTCAGCAAAATCAGGCTTTCTGAAGCCAAAGAATAACAAGAAATAAACACCATTTTAGAAGCCTTGCCACCATGAAACTTAAGCAAAGTGTGCTCACCATTATTTTGCTGCCTATCCACCTGTTAATAACAATATACAGTGCCCTTATATTTATTCCATGGTATTTTCTTACCAATGCTAAGAAGAAAAACGCTATGGCAAAGAGAATAAAAGCTAAGCCCACCTCAGACAAACCTGGAAGTCCATATCGTTCTGTCACGCACTTCGACTCGCTAGCTGTCATAGACATCCCTGGAGCAGACACCCTGGATAAATTATTCGATCATGCTGTCTCCAAGTTTGGGAAGAAGGAGAGCCTGGGAACCAGGGAAGTCCTAAGTGAAGAAAATGAAATGCAGCCAAATGGAAAGGTTTTTAAGAAGGTAAAGCATTTTGGGGCTTTCTGTTTTTTTTTTTGTTTTTTTTTTTAAGGGGAAGGTACACTTGACTATAAATCAAGTGCATTTAAAACATGCCAACATTTCATTACAGTGCTTGTAACTAATTCTCCAAAGGTGTTTCTAGCGTCTGTATATTCACTTAAGGGCAATTTTGAGTTCTCCCCATTGAATAGTATTTTAATTGCCTGTTTTGAGTACATATGCTAACATTACACAATCTCTCACTCTAACAGTTAATTCTTGGGAATTATAAATGGTTGAACTATCTCGAAGTGAACCGCAGAGTGAATAACTTCGGTAGTGGACTCACTGCACTGGGACTGAAGCCAAAGAGCACCATTGCCATTTTCTGTGAGACCAGGGCTGAATGGATGATTGCGGCACAGACCTGCTTTAAGTACAACTTTCCTCGTAAGTGCCTGGTGGTTTTGGAGGGAGAGAGTGGGCTGTGCTTACACGTGAAACTGTCCTCAGATCCTCTTGTCTTCCAAGCAAGTGTTAAGCTANCACCATTGCCATTTTCTGTGAGACCAGGGCTGAATGGATGATTGCGGCACAGACCTGCTTTAAGTACAACTTTCCTCGTAAGTGCCTGGTGGTTTTGGAGGGAGAGAGTGGGCTGTGCTTACACGTGAAACTGTCCTCAGATCCTCTTGTCTTCCAAGCAAGTGTTAAGCTAGAACCTGTTGACCTTGAGAATCTTAACTGATGAATTTGTGCCCAGTTTGTGGCACTTTCAGTATTTTCTGGTTTCTTTAGGTTTAGAGAGTTAGAATCCTGAGAATTTGTAAGACACATTTGTGACTGCCAGGAAGTTTGAGGCAAGGTGGAAGGGTAAGAGCAGAGACTATGAAATCAAATTAGATTATAAAATATATTCATGTCTGTGAGTCTACCAATAAAAGTTGGCTGAAATAATATACCTAAGAAATGTTTATCATTTAATGTTTGTGTTTATTTTTTATTATGTAGTTGTGACTTTATATGCCACCCTTGGCAGAGAAGCTGTAGTTCATGGGTTAAATGAATCTGAGGCTACCTATCTGATTACAAGTGTTGAACTTCTGGAGAGTAAACTTAAGGTAAATATGACATTTTCTTTTAATTTATGGTAGCATTTGACAGCATAGGAAAATATTCAGTAATGAAGTTGATTGCGGGCCCATATTTAATAGCTGGATTTTCTTTCTGTTCAACAGACTGCATTGATAGATATCAACTGTGTTAAACATATCATTTATGTGGACAATAAGACTATCAATAAAGCAGAATACCCTGAAGGATTTCAGATTCACAGCATGCAATCAGTAGAAGAGTTGGGATCCAAGCCAGAAAACTGTAAGTAAAGCAAACAAATTTATTAATCGATTCAAGGCTTATTATTCAAGTAGATTAAAGAAATAATACAAGTGAAAACTGTTAAGTTCTCGATTTTAAAAAAAGGTTTCTATAACTAAAAAAAAAAAACTTTAAAAATGTTTAAAAACTATCAAGACCATATAATATTAAGATTTTCTCTCTCTCCTCAAAAAGGCAACCACTGTTTGAAAATCTACTAAATTACTGAGAAGTATTCAGTGGTTCAGGGCTTCCCTGGTGGCTCAGATGGTAAAGAATCCGTCTGCAATGCAGGAGACCTGGGTTCCATTCTTGGGTTCGGAAGGTCCCTGGAGAAGGGAGTGGCTACCCATTCTAGTGTTCTTGCCCGGAGAATTCCGTGGACAGAGGAGCCTGGCAAACTACAGTCCATGGGGTTGAAGAGAGTTGGACACAACTAAGCATGCATGCATTCAGTGATTCAGATTTATGGCAGCTGCTGCCTAACTTTCTTTCCTTTTTTTTTTTTTTTTTGNTATTGAATTACTTAACTGTGTACAATGAATCTTTTTTAATTTTTTGCTGCAAGGGTTGCAGGATCTTATTTCTTTGAACAGGGATTGACCCCAGGGCCATGGCAGTGAAAGTATGGAGTCCTGACCACTGAACTGCCAGGGAACTTCCCCCAATGAACATTTTTATTCATCTTGAAGTATCATATATGAAAATAGATTAATTTATAACATATTTTAAACCTACAATAAAAGTTTGTCAAAGAAAATCATTCTTCCAAATTATATCTGTAAAAGTGTAATTTATGTTGTTAATCATGATCCCAAAATAAATGAGTTACAAAGCTCAAAAGAAAAGTCATAATGTCTGGTCAAATGCAAGACAAATGGCCCAGTAATTTTCTCATGTATGTACCTATCCAATTCCTCTTGCATTGCTGGAAGTCCCTGATTCTATTACAGTGCAACTGTCGTAATGAATGCAGAAATGAATGAATAAAAGCATGCAAAGGAATATGGAGTTGTGAGCTTTTAAGCGTTTTTGTAAGTCCTCAAAAAATAATAAATGAACCTATACTCCTTGGGAAAAGTACAGATTGAAAGAGTTTTTTTCAGACATGCCCAGGCAGCCTTGTGGTATCATGGCAGTTATCTCATCATCAAAAGGCAAAAAACATCACAATTGTCTAGGCGCATCTTTAGCTGTTTTAGTTTAGTATCCATGAGATGAAATGCTTACAAATAACTTTGATGGTATTCCCTGCCTGTTAGGTTTTGTGTTACATGTTGAACACAGGAAGTGTCAGTACCCTAGTGAAAATACAGCCTTTTCTTTATGAAAACATGAACAAATTTGCATTGATACAATTTTGCTCTATCATATTTCCTTCCACTGCTGTTTTCTCACTCACATGTGACAGAAATAATGCAATTTATTGAACCCCATGAACTTTTTACAGTCATGCTTCTAAAACTTCATTTCATATCAAGCTGTATTAAAAGGTAAATAGAGAATCACCAATTCACTTTTGCTATCACAGTGCCAATAAAGCGCTGTGACCTAGGAGACCATCATATTCACTGAGAGACTATGTAGCATGCTGTGTGCTAAGTCGCTTCAGTCGTATCTAACTCCTTGCGACCCATGAACTGTAGCCCTCCAGGCTCCTTTGTCCATGGGATTCTCCAGGCAAGAACACTGGAGTGGGTTGCCATGCCCTCCTCCAGGGAATCTTCCTGACCCAGGGATCAAACCCATGGGTCTTACTTCTCGTGCTTTGGCAGGCAGGCTCTTTATCACTGGTGCCGCCTGGGAAGCCCTAATCAGGGTAGGAAAATTCATCTTTCAGTATGATGTGGGATGGACCTTGACAACATTCCACCAAGTGAAATACGTCAGACAGAGAAAGACAGATACTTACTGTTATGCTCAAGCAGCGAAATCTCCCAATGACCACCAGGAAGCCGATATCTGATGCAAAAGCGAGTTTTTATTGCCAAGCTCCAGCTGGGGCTCCCACTGATACCAATGCAGCAGCTATAAGGAGGAGCCCTGGGTTTTGGATTACATTGCTTATATAGGGAGTATACATGGAAAAAAGGGATTTCTAGGTAGGGGAACATCTGATTGGTCACTTTCTTTTGAAGGGTTGTGTGTTGGTTCTTGATTGGTCCCTATTGTCTAGGTAGACCACAAGTTCCTGAGCGTTAAGTCAGGAGATTTTGGTCTGGGGTCTGATTGGCTCATGGGTGGTGGGGTGAGGTCAGGGGATTTCCAAAGGCTCTTTTCCAGGAACCTTACAAAATGGAGTGTTTCTGTTAATGAAATGGAGTAGCTTAGATTCTTAATTCCCCCCTCTCTAGCATCCAGGACAGATGCAATCATGGGTCTGGGGTCAGCTCTATATTGTCTCCCACTAAGGGGATCGTTGGCAAGGCCATATATTNGGCTCATGGGTGGTGGGGTGAGGTCAGGGGATTTCCAAAGGCTCTTTTCCAGGAACCTTACAAAATGGAGTGTTTCTGTTAATGAAATGGAGTAGCTTAGATTCTTAATTCCCCCCTCTCTAGCATCCAGGACAGATGCAATCATGGGTCTGGGGTCAGCTCTATATTGTCTCCCACTAAGGGGATCGTTGGCAAGGCCATATATTGGGATCTGCGCACCAGGAGCTGCACCGCGTTGATGTGGCTTTTAATGAAGGCCACCAATTAGTTTAGTAAGCATGGCCCGAGGGTGAGTAGCAGTAACAAGGTAATCAGGGGCCCTACCAAGGAAGATATGAGAGTTGTGAACCAGGGGGAATGAGTTGAACCAGGATTCAAACCAATTTTGAGACATTTTTCTTTCTCTTTCTCTCTGACTCAGTCCTTCTCTTATCTTGGCCAGGGACTCCCTGACTACCCCCGAGTGATTCACATAAAAACAACGTTCTTCCCCTAACACAGCACATAGGCCCCCTGAGAGACTTCACACTCAAGACACTTCTTGGGAATTGGGGCAGAGGTCTCTTTCTTCTGTAACTTCTTCCTGCTGTGCATGGGCGTAGGCCTGCCTAGCAGAGCAGAGGTCTCTCTCTACCTGATCTAAGTTGGGGTTTTCCACTTCTGAAACCAGCTTCTATCTGTGTAGTAACAGCAATTTAGTTGGCCCTCTCAGAGATGAAATAGACAAGGGCCAAACAAGAGACCTAACAGGATGGTCCTCTCTGGTCCCCGGAAACAGAAGGCAACATTTGGGGTGAGGGTTGCAGGGTTTGTGACCCCTTCTGATTGGTGGTGAGGAAACATAGCTGTGCTCCAGGAATCTTGTGTTCGGTCTGAAGTTACCATCTTCCACCTGGGTGGGGGCTCAAAGACATTGTAATGCATATTTCTATGAGTAGGAACCAGGACTCTGTCTGGAGGCTGTACCAAACTTTGATTGTTTCTGTTTTTGTATCCCCTCCCTTCCCTGATTAGCAATTGTTTGAATCCACACTTTGGAATTCAGGGAAGGTCAAGGAGGATGAACAAAGTCTATATCCTACAGATAAGAAATGGAGAACACAGAACAGATCTGTATTCCAGAGCCCCACAGAGTCCTGCTCAGTTTTAATTTTAGGGAACTAGGCAACTATGATTGTGATAACTTCCTGTCAAAATGGGGCATAGCACTGCCCCAGCTTGGAGCATAGACACTGAGCTGGAAGTATTTCTGAGTTCCAAGTTCTAGATCTGAGTCTTGTATGATTAAAATCCTAATCCCTTGGTCTGCCATTTTGGTGTAACAGACCCAAATAGAAGTAGTTGGAGGAGGGATAACTGGAATTTATTAGACAAAATAAATCTCATTTCTTTTTAGAAGAATAGGCCTGAAACCCAGTCTGGACCTGGCACTTCAGGGAGACTTTTAGCCAGGTAGCCAGTTGCCTACTTTTATAAAAAGTAAGGTTACTAGCTTCCAGCAGACATTGTTTTGAGAATGGTGGCATCCAAGCCTGACACGACTCAGAAAACCCAAGTGTTTAGCAATACAAGGTCTAATCTGAAAGTACACCCATAGCATCACCTAGTTACTTCCCAGGATATCTGAACCATAGCTACTCTATTTTGACTTTTAATTGTAAACTTTTCCTTAATAGCCAAAGCAGATTTCACCATTAATGACATCAGTGTTTCTCTAGGTACGAGAAGATGCAAGAATTGGGACTCATAAAATCTTCTCCTGAAAAGATCTATACGAAGGCCTGTTCTGCCAGTTTTTCCCAGAGCACAGAGTGCCTCATTCTTGATTTTCACCCTGAACTCCTTTCAGGGGCATTGAAAGTCAGCAGTTGCAGTGGCCATGATTTAATCTTTGTAGATGTAGATGGCAAGTGTCAGTCTTCAGCTGGCAGAGCCCCTTTTTGCTCATAAACTTGACCATGATTTTGAGGGGGGCATTTCATGACCATTTTATCCCATGGTGCTGAGAATGTCCACTCTCAGGTTTGGCAAAGATTCTGTTGACAGGCCACTCAATGTGCTGTTACTGGACTAGGCCATAAAACAGTATCCAAAATTCTCTGGACCACCTGTCTTACTAGCTTCTTGGTCCAGGAAAATATTCC
>SJYX01009772.1:368590-386985 GCA_006410675.1 Oreotragus oreotragus
AAAAAAAAAAGGCAGAGTAATGATAGTAAAGATGATCCAAAATCTCAGAAAAAGAATGGAGGTACAGATTGAGAAAATACAAGAAAACTTTCACAAAGACCTAGAAGAACTAAAGAACAAATAAACAGATGAACCAAACGATAGCTAAAGTGAAAACTACTGTAGAAGGAATTAATAGCAGATGAGACACAGACAGAAGAGCGGATAAGTGAGCTGGAAGATAGAACGGTTGAAATAACCACTGTGGAAGGGAATGAAGAAAAAGGAATGAAAGGAAGTGAGACAGTCTCAGAGGCCTCTTGGCCACCATTAAACACATCGACATTTGAATGATAGAGGTCCCAGGAAAAGAAGAAAAGAGAAAGTGTCTGAAAAAATATTTGAAGAGATTATAGCCAAAATCTTCCTTAACATGGGAAAGGAAACAGTTAACCAAATCCAGGAAACACAGAGAAACCTATATAGGATAAACTGAAGGAAAAACATGCTGAGACACATATTAATCAAATTAGAAAAAATATTAAAAGCAGCAAGGGAAAATCAACAAATAACATACAAGAGAATCCCTGTAATGTTAAGAGCTGGTTTTTTGGTTGTTTTTTTTTTTAATTGAAGGATAATTGCTTTACAGAATTTTGTTATTTTCTGTCAAACATCAACATGAATCAGCCATAGGTATACATATGTCCCCTCCCTTTTGAACCTCCCTCCCATCTCCCTCCCCATCCCACTCCTCTAGGTTGCTACAGAGCCCCTGTTTGAGTTCCCTGAGACATACAACAAATTCTCATTGGCTATCTATTTTACATATGGTAATGTAAGTTTCAGGAGCTGATTTTTAAGTAGAAATTCTGCAGGTTAGAAGGGAGTGGCATGATATATTAAACTAATGAAAAGGAAAAACAAGGTCTAGGTCTTTGTTAAAGTTTTCTTGTATTTTCTCAATCTGTACCTCCATTCTTTTTCTGAGATTTTGGATCATCTTTACTATCATTACTCTGCCTTTTTTTTTTTTTTTNATATATTAAACTAATGAAAAGGAAAAACAAGGTCTAGGTCTTTGTTAAAGTTTTCTTGTATTTTCTCAATCTGTACCTCCATTCTTTTTCTGAGATTTTGGATCATCTTTACTATCATTACTCTGCCTTTTTTTTTTTTTTTTCCACATAGATTACATATCTCCTCTTAATTTAGTTGTTCTTATAGGTTTTTACAACCAAGAATACTAAACACAGAAAGGCTCTGATTTAGATTCAATGGAGAAATCAAAAGCTTTATAGATGAGCAAAAGCTAAGAGAATTCAGCAGCAGCAAACCAACTCTACAACAAGTACTAAAGGAAATTCTCTAGGCAAGAAACATAAGAGAAGAAACAGACTCACAAAACAAACTCAAAAATAATAAGAAAATGGTAATAGGAATATAATATCAATAATTAGCTTAAATGTCAATGTATTAAATGCTCCATCCAAAAGATCCAGACTAATTGAATGGACACAAAAACAAGATCTGTATATATGTTGTCTACAAGACACCCACTTCAGACCTAGCGACACATACAGACAGAAAGTGAGAGAATGGAAAAAAATATTCCATGCAAATGGAAATCAAAAGGAAGCTAGAGTATTAGTACTCATATCAGGCAAAATAGACTTTAAAATAGAAACTTCTAGAAGTGACAAAGAAGGACACTACATACTGATCAAGGGATCAATCTAAGAAGATATAGCAGTTGTAAATATGCACCCAACCATAAGAGCACCTCAGTATATAAAGCAGACTTTATCACCCATAAAAGGGGAAATTGACAGTAACACAATAATATCAGGGGACTTTAACACTCAGTTACACCAATGGGTAGATCATCAGATAGAAAATTAACAAGGAAACACATCTTAAATGACATATTAGGCCAGATAGACTTAATCGATATTTATAGGACATTTTATCCAAAAGCAGAAGAATACACTTTCTTTTCAAGTGCACATGGAACATTCTCCAGAGCAGATCACACCTTGGGTCACAAATCGAGCCTTGGTGAATTTCAGTTCAATTCAGTCACTCAGTTGGGTACGACTCTTTGCGACCCCACAGACTGCAGCATGACAGGCTTCCTTGTCTGTCACTAACTCCCAAAGTTTACTCAAACTCATGTCTGTCGAGTCAGTGATATCATCCAGCCATCTCATTCTCTGTGTCCCCTTCTCCTCCTGCCTTCAATCTTTCCCAGCATCAGGGTCTTTTCTAATGAGTCAGTTCCTCACATCAGGTGGCCAAAGTATTGGAGTTTCAGCTTCAGCATTAGTCCTTCCAATGAATATTCAGGACTGATTTCCTTTAGGATAGATTGGTTGGATCTCCTAGCAGTCCACAGGACTCTCAAGAGTGTTCTCCAACACTACAGTTCAAAAGCATCAATTCTTTGGCACTCAGCTTTCTTTATAGTCCAACTCTTACATCCATACTACTGGAAAAATCATAGCTGTGACTAGACAGACCTTTGCTGGCAAAGTATGTCTCTGCTTTTTAATATGCTGTATAAGCTGGTCATAACTTTTCTTCCAAGGAATAAGCATTTTTTAATTTCATGGATACAGTCACCATCTGCAGTGATTTTGGAGCCCCCCAAAATAACGTCTGTCACTGTTTCCCCATCTATTTGCCATGAAGTGATGGGACCTGATGCCATGATCTTAGTTTTCTGAATGGTGAGTTTTAAGCCAACTTTTTCACTCTCCTCTTTCACTTTCAACAAGAGGCTCTTTAGTTCTTTGCTTTCTGCCACAAGGGTGGTGTCATCTGCATATCTGAGATTATTGATATTTCTCCTGGCAATCTTGATGCCAGCTTGTGCTTCATCCAGCTCAGCGTTTCTCTTGATGTACTCTGCATAGAAGTCCAATAAGCAGGTTGACAATATACAGCCTTAACATATTCCTTTCCCTATTTGGAACCAGTGAATTGGTGAATTTAAGAAAATGAAAATTGTATCAAGCATCTTTTCCTATGAAGAAAACTATGAGATTAGAACAACACTATTAGAAATCAGAGATTGGAAGGCAATTATAAGAAAACTGTAAAAACCGGAAGCACATGAAAGGTAAATAACCTGTTACTAAATAACCAATGAAATCAAAGAGGAAGTAAAAAAATACCTAAAACCAAGTGACAGTGAAAACACAATCATCCAAAACCTATGTGATACAGCAAAAGCAGTCTTTAAAGAGACGTTCATAGCAATATAATCTTATTTTAGGAAACAAGAAGTCTAAGATGAACACCCTAGCCTTACATCTGAAACAACTAAAGAAAGAAGAATAAACAAAACCTGAAGTTAGTAGAAGAAATGAAATTATAAATCGTAGAGCAGAAAGAAATGAAAATAGACACAAAAAATAATCAATAGCAAACATCAGTGAAACTAAAAAATTTTTTCTTTAAGAAGATACACAATATTGCAATATTGACAAACCTTTAGCAAGATTCATCAAGAAAAAAAATGAAGAGGACTGAAATCAATAAACTTAGAAATGGAAAAGGAGCAGTTACAGTCAATACCACAAAGATACATAGGATCATAAGAGATTACTACACAACCTTGAAGAAATGGACAAATTCTCAGAAGGCAGAACCTTTCAAGACTTAGCCAGGAGAAAATGTAATGTATGAACAGACAAATCAAAGGTACTGAAATTGAAACTGTGGTTAAAAAACCCAACAACAAAAGTCCAGGACCAGTTGGCTTTACAGGCAAATTCTATCAAACATTTAGAGAAGAGTTAATACCTTTTGTACTCAAACTATTTCAAAAACTTGCAGAACAAAGAATACTTCCAAGCTTATTCTATGAGGCCACTATCACTCTGATTCCAAAACCAGATAAAGATAATGCAAAAATAAAATTACAAGCCAACACCACTGATGAACATAGACCCAAAAGTCTTGAGTAAAGTATTAGCAGACTAATCCATAAACACGTTAAAAGGATCACACACCATGATCAAGTAGACTTTATCCCAGAGAAGGCAAGGATTCTTCAACCCATGTAAACAAATCAAGGTGATTTATTCTGTCCATGGAATTCTCCAGGCAAGAGTACCTGAGTGGGTTGCCATTCCCTTCCTTCTTCAGGGGATCTTCCCAATCCAGGAATTGATCCCAGGTCTCCTGCATTGCAGGCAGATTCTTTACCATGTGAGCAACCTGGGAAGCCCTATAAACCTACCTACAAAGGCAAAAGACCCATACTCAGGAAACTATAAGATACTAATGATAGAAATCAAAGACGACACAAACAGATGGAGAGATATACTATGTTCTTGGATTGGAAGAATCCATATTGAGAAAATGACTATATTACCCAAAATAATATATAGATTCAATGCAATCCCTACCAAATTATCGATAGCATTTTCCATAAATTAGAACAAAAAATTTTTACAATTTGTATGGAAACACAAAAGGCCATGAATAGCTAAAGCAGTCCTGTGAAAGAAAAGCAGTGCTGGAGGAATCAGGCTCCTGAACTTCACAATATACTAGGAAGCTACAGTCATCAAAGTAGTATGATACTGGAACAAAAACAGAAATATAGGTTATGAGACAGGATAGAGAGTCCAAAGGTAAACCCACACATCTATGATTACCTGCTCTATGACAAAGGAGGCAAGAAGATATAATGAAATATGTACTTATCTTATAGCCGACAAAGGTCCGTCTAGTCAAAGCTATGGCTTTTCCAGTGGTCATGTATGGATGTGAGAGTTGGACTATAAAGAAAGCTGAGCACAGAAGAACTGATACTTTTAAACTATGGTGTTGGAGAAGACTCTTGAGAGTCCCTTGGACTGCAAGGAAATCAAACCGGTCCATTCTAAAGGAGGTCAGTCCTGAATATTCATTGAAAGGATGGATGCTGAAGCTGAAGGTGCAATACTTTGGCCACCTGATGTGAAGAACTGACTCACTGGAAAAGACACTGATACTGGGAAAGATTGAAGGTAGGAGGAGAAGGGGATGACAGAGGACGAGATGGTTGGATGGCATCACCGACTCAATGGACATGACTTTGTGCATGCTTCAGGAGTTGGTGATGGACAGGGAAACCTAGAGTGCTGCAGTCTATGGGGCTACAAAGAGTCGGACACGACGGAGTGACTAAACTAAACTGAACTGATATACTTATCTGATCAAAATAAGTAGCATTGGGAAAACTGGGCAACTACATGTGCCAGAGTGAAATTAGTACATTCTCTAACATTATAAACAAAATTAACTCAAAACAAACAAACAAAAAAGCTAAACGTAAGACTGGATACTATAGAACTTCTAGAGGAAAACAGCCAGACACTCTTTGACATAAATTTCAGCAAGATCTTTCTTGATCAACTTCCTAAAGTAATGAAAATAAAAACAAAAATAAACAAATGGGACTTAATTAAACTTAAAACTTTTGCATAGCACAGAAACCCCCAAACAAAACAAAAAGGCAACCTATGTAATGGGAGATAACATTTGTAAACAAAGTGACTAACAAGGGATTAATCTCTAAAATATACAAACAGCCTATTGTCAATCCTATACCATTCAGGTGATTTAGAAGAAACTACCTATGCACAGTGTGGAGAAAGAGAAATCCTATACACTGTTAGTGGGAATGTAAGTTGGTACAGCCATATGGATTACAGCATGGAGATTTCTTTACACAATATCAATAGAGTTATTGTATGATCCAGTAATCTCACTCCTGGGAATATATCTAGAGAAAACCATAATTTGAACTGATATATGCACCCTAATGTTCATTGAAGCACTATTTATAATGTCTAGGACATGGAAGCAATCTAAATGTCCATTAATGGATGAATGGATAAAGATATGGTACTTATATACAATGGAATATTACTCAGCAACTAAAAAGAATGAATAATGTCATCTGAAGCAACATGGATGGATCTAGAGATTATCACTTTTAGTGAAGTAAGTCAGACAAAGACAAATACCATATGGATCACCTATATGTGGGATTTTTAAAAAGATGTTAAAGTGAAATGAAAGTGAGTCACTTAGTTGTGTCTGACTCTTTATGACTCCATAGACTGTAGCCCACCAGGCTCCTCTATCCATGGAATTCTCCAGACAAAAATACTAGTGTCGATAGCCACTCCCTTCTTCAGGGGATCTTCCCAACCCAGGGATTGAACCTGGGTCTTCTACATTACAGGAGGATTCTTTACCATCTGAGCCACCAAGGATGCCCTGGTATAAATTAACTTACTTATAAAACAGAAATAGAGTCACAGATGTGGAAGAAAATTCTGTGGTTGCCTGCATGCATGCTAAGTTGCTTCAGCTGTGTGCAACTCTGTGTGATCCTGTGAACGGCCAGGCTCCTCTTCCATGGGATTCTCCAGGTAAGACTACTGCAGTGGGTCATCATGCCCGCCTTCAGGGGGTCTTCCAGACCTAGGGATCGAACCTGTGTCTCTTATGTCTCCTGCACTAGCAAGCAAGTTCTTTCCCACTAGCACCACCTGGGAAGCCCAAACTCATGGCTACCAGGGGAAATGGGGCAGACAAATTGGGAGATTAGGATTACACATGTATGTGTGTGTTAGTCACACAGTCACGTCTAACTCTTTGCAACCCCGTGGACTGAAGCACACCAGGCTCCTCTGTCCATTGGGATTCTCCAGGCAAGAAAGCTGCAGTGGGTTGCCATTGCCTTCTCCAGGGAATCTTCCTGACCCAGGGATTGAACCTGGGTCTCCTGCCCTGCAGGTGGTTACTTTACCATCTGAGTCATATTACATTCCACATACACACTACAATATATAAACTAGATAACTGATAAGGACCTGTTGTATAGTGCAGGGAACTCAACTTAGTACTCTGTAATGACCCATATGGGAAAAGAATCTAAAAAACTGTGGAGACTGATTCACTTTGCTGTACAGCAATTTAGTTGTTCTTATAGGTTTTTACAACCAAGAATACTAAACACAGAAAGGCTCTGATTTAGATTCAATGGAGAAATCAAAAGCTTTATAGATGAGCAAAAGCTAAGAGAATTCAGCAGCAGCAAACCAACTCTACAACAAGTACTAAAGGAAATTCTCTAGGCAAGAAACATAAGAGAAGAAACAGACTCACAAAACAAACTCAAAAATAATAAGAAAATGGTAATAGGAATATAATATCAATAATTAGCTTAAATGTCAATGTATTAAATGCTCCATCCAAAAGATCCAGACTAATTGAATGGACACAAAAACAAGATCTGTATATATGTTGTCTACAAGACACCCACTTCAGACCTAGCGACACATACAGACAGAAAGTGAGAGAATGGAAAAAAATATTCCATGCAAATGGAAATCAAAAGGAAGCTAGAGTATTAGTACTCATATCAGGCAAAATAGACTTTAAAATAGAAACTTCTAGAAGTGACAAAGAAGGACACTACATACTGATCAAGGGATCAATCTAAGAAGATATAGCAGTTGTAAATATGCACCCAACCATAAGAGCACCTCAGTATATAAAGCAGACTTTATCACCCATAAAAGGGGAAATTGACAGTAACACAATAATATCAGGGGACTTTAACACTCAGTTACACCAATGGGTAGATCATCAGATAGAAAATTAACAAGGAAACACATCTTAAATGACATATTAGGCCAGATAGACTTAATCGATATTTATAGGATATTTTATTCAAAAGCAGAAGAATACACTTTCTTTTCAAGTGCACATGGAACATTCTCCAGAGCAGATCACACCTTGGGTCACAAATCGAGCCTTGGTGAATTTCAGTTCAATTCAGTCACTCAGTTGGGTACGACTCTTTGCGACCCCACAGACTGCAGCATGACAGGCTTCCTTGTCTGTCACTAACTCCCAAAGTTTACTCAAACTCATGTCTGTCGAGTCAGTGATATCATCCAGCCATCTCATTCTCTGTGTCCCCTTCTCCTCCTGCCTTCAATCTTTCCCAGCATCAGGGTCTTTTCTAATGAGTCAGTTCCTCACATCAGGTGGCCAAAGTATTGGAGTTTCAGCTTCAGCATTAGTCCTTCCAATGAATATTCAGGACTGATTTCCTTTAGGATAGATTGGTTGGATCTCCTAGCAGTCCACAGGACTCTCAAGAGTGTTCTCCAACACTACATTTCAAAAGCATCAGTTCTTTGGCACTCAGCTTTCTTTATAGTCCAACTCTTACATCCATACTACTGGAAAAATCATAGCTGTGACTAGACAGACCTTTGCTGGCAAAGTATGTCTCTGCTTTTTAATATGCTGTATAAGCTGGTCATAACTTTTCTTCCAAGGAATAAGCATTTTTTAATTTCATGGATACAGTCACCATCTGCAGTGATTTTGGAGCCCCCCAAAATAACGTCTGTCACTGTTTCCCCATCTATTTGCCATGAAGTGATGGGACCTGATGCCATGATCTTAGTTTTCTGAATGGTGAGTTTTAAGCCAACTTTTTCACTCTCCTCTTTCACTTTCAACAAGAGGCTCTTTAGTTCTTTGCTTTCTGCCACAAGGGTGGTGTCATCTGCATATCTGAGATTATTGATATTTCTCCTGGCAATCTTGATGCCAGCTTGTGCTTCATCCAGCTCAGCGTTTCTCTTGATGTACTCTGCATAGAAGTCCAATAAGCAGGTTGACAATATACAGCCTTAACATATTCCTTTCCCTATTTGGAACCAGTGAATTGGTGAATTTAAGAAAATGAAAATTGTATCAAGCATCTTTTCCTATGAAGAAAACTATGAGATTAGAACAACACTATTAGAAATCAGAGATTGGAAGGCAATTATAAGAAAACTGTAAAAACCGGAAGCACATGAAAGGTAAATAACCTGTTACTAAATAACCAATGAAATCAAAGAGGAAGTAAAAAAATACCTAAAACCAAGTGACAGTGAAAACACAATCATCCAAAACCTATGTGATACAGCAAAAGCAGTCTTTAAAGAGACGTTCATAGCAATATAATCTTATTTTAGGAAACAAGAAGTCTAAGATGAACACCCTAGCCTTACATCTGAAACAACTAAAGAAAGAAGAATAAACAAAACCTGAAGTTAGTAGAAGAAATGAAATTATAAATCGTAGAGCAGAAAGAAATGAAAATAGACACAAAAAATAATCAATAGCAAACATCAGTGAAACTAAAAAATTTTTTCTTTAAGAAGATACACAATATTGCAATATTGACAAACCTTTAGCAAGATTCATCAAGAAAAAAAATGAAGAGGACTGAAATCAATAAACTTAGAAATGGAAAAGGAGCAGTTACAGTCAATACCACAAAGATACATAGGATCATAAGAGATTACTACACAACCTTGAAGAAATGGACAAATTCTCAGAAGGCAGAACCTTTCAAGACTTAGCCAGGAGAAAATGTAATGTATGAACAGACAAATCAAAGGTACTGAAATTGAAACTGTGGTTAAAAAACCCAACAACAAAAGTCCAGGACCAGTTGGCTTTACAGGCAAATTCTATCAAACATTTAGAGAAGAGTTAATACCTTTTGTACTCAAACTATTTCAAAAACTTGCAGAACAAAGAATACTTCCAAGCTTATTCTATGAGGCCACTATCACTCTGATTCCAAAACCAGATAAAGATAATGCAAAAATAAAATTACAAGCCAACACCACTGATGAACATAGACCCAAAAGTCTTGAGTAAAGTATTAGCAGACTAATCCATAAACACGTTAAAAGGATCACACACCATGATCAAGTAGACTTTATCCCAGAGAATGCAAGGATTCTTCAACCCATGTAAACAAATCAAGATGATTTATTCTGTCCATGGAATTCTCCAGGCAAGAGTACCTGAGTGGGTTGCCATTCCCTTCCTTCTTCAGGGGATCTTCCCAATCCAGGAATTGATCCCAGGTCTCCTGCATTGCAGGCAGATTCTTTACCATGTGAGCAACCTGGGAAGCCCTATAAACCTACCTACAAAGGCAAAAGACCCATACTCAGGAAACTATAAGATACTAATGATAGAAATCAAAGACAACACAAACAGATGGAGAGATATACTATGTTCTTGGATTGGAAGAATCCATATTGAGAAAATGACTATATTACCCAAAATAATATATAGATTCAATGCAATCCCTACCAAATTATCGATAGCATTTTCCATAAATTAGAACAAAAAATTTTTACAATTTGTATGGAAACACAAAAGGCCATGAATAGCTAAAGCAGTCCTGTGAAAGAAAAGCAGTGCTGGAGGAATCAGGCTCTTGAACTTCACAATATACTAGGAAGCTACAGTCATCAAAGTAGTATGATACTGGAACAAAAACAGAAATATAGGTTATGAGACAGGATAGAGAGTCCAAAGGTAAACCCACACATCTATGATTACCTGCTCTATGACAAAGGAGGCAAGAAGATATAATGAAATATGTACTTATCTTATAGCCGACAAAGGTCCGTCTAGTCAAAGCTATGGCTTTTCCAGTGGTCATGTATGGATGTGAGAGTTGGACTATAAAGAAAGCTGAGCACAGAAGAACTGATACTTTTAAACTATGGTGTTGGAGAAGACTCTTGAGAGTCCCTTGGACTGCAAGGAAATCAAACCGGTCCATTCTAAAGGAGGTCAGTCCTGAATATTCATTGAAAGGATGGATGCTGAAGCTGAAGGTGCAATACTTTGGCCACCTGATGTGAAGAACTGACTCACTGGAAAAGACACTGATACTGGGAAAGATTGAAGGTAGGAGGAGAAGGGGATGACAGAGGACGAGATGGTTGGATGACATCACCGACTCAATGGACATGACTTTGTACATGCTTCAGGAGTTGGTGATGGACAGGGAAGCCTAGAGTGCTGCAGTCTATGGGGCTACAAAGAGTCGGACACGACGGAGTGACTAAAGTAAACTGAGCTGATATACTTATCTGATCAAAATAAGTAGCATTGGGAAAACTGGGCAACTACATGTGCCAGAGTGAAATTAGTACATTCTCTAACATTATAAACAAAATTAACTCAAACAAAAAAAAAAGCTAAACGTAAGACTGGATACTATAGAACTTCTAGAGGAAAACAGCCAGACACTCTTTGACATAAATTTCAGCAAGATCTTTCTTGATCAACTTCCTAAAGTAATGAAAATAAAAACAAAAATAAACAAATGGGACTTAATTAAACTTAAAACTTTTGCATAGCACAGAAACCCCCAAACAAAACAAAAAGGCAACCTATGTAATGGGAGATAACATTTGTAAACAAAGTGACTAACAAGGGATTAATCTCTAAAATATACAAACAGCCTATTGTCAATCCTATACCATTCAGGTGATTTAGAAGAAACTACCTATGCACAGTGTGGAGAAAGAGAAATCCTATACACTGTTAGTGGGAATGTAAGTTGGTACAGCCATATGGATTACAGCATGGAGATTTCTTTACACAATATCAATAGAGTTATTGTATGATCCAGTAATCTCACTCCTGGGAATATATCTAGAGAAAACCATAATTTGAACTGATATATGCACCCTAATGTTCATTGAAGCACTATTTATAATGTCTAGGACATGGAAGCAATCTAAATGTCCATTAATGGATGAATGGATAAAGATATGGTACTTATATACAATGGAATATTACTCAGCAACTAAAAAGAATGAATAATGTCATCTGAAGCAACATGGATGGATCTAGAGATTATCACTTTTAGTGAAGTAAGTCAGACAAAGACAAATACCATATGGATCACCTATATGTGGGATTTTTAAAAAGATGTTAAAGTGAAATGAAAGTGAGTCACTTAGTTGTGTCTGACTCTTTATGACTCCATAGACTGTAGCCCACCAGGCTCCTCTATCCATGGAATTCTCCAGACAAAAATACTAGTGTCGATAGCCACTCCCTTCTTCAGGGGATCTTCCCAACCCAGGGATTGAACCTGGGTCTTCTACATTACAGGAGGATTCTTTACCATCTGAGCCACCAAGGATGCCCTGGTATAAATTAACTTACTTATAAAACAGAAATAGAGTCACAGATGTGGAAGAAAATTCTGTGGTTGCCTGCATGCATGCTAAGTTGCTTCAGCTGTGTGCAACTCTGTGTGATCCTGTGAACGGCCAGGCTCCTCTTCCATGGGATTCTCCAGGTAAGACTACTGCAGTGGGTCATCATGCCCGCCTTCAGGGGGTCTTCCAGACCTAGGGATCGAACCTGTGTCTCTTATGTCTCCTGCACTAGCAAGCAAGTTCTTTCCCACTAGCACCACCTGGGAAGCCCAAACTCATGGCTACCAGGGGAAATGGGGCAGACAAATTGGGAGATTAGGATTACACATGTATGTGTGTGTTAGTCACACAGTCACGTCTAACTCTTTGCAACCCCGTGGACTGAAGCACACCAGGCTCCTCTGTCCATTGGGATTCTCCAGGCAAGAAAGCTGCAGTGGGTTGCCATTGCCTTCTCCAGGGAATCTTCCTGACCCAGGGATTGAACCTGGGTCTCCTGCCCTGCAGGTGGTTACTTTACCATCTGAGTCATATTACATTCCACATACACACTACAATATATAAACTAGATAACTGATAAGGACCTGTTGTATAGTGCAGGGAACTCAACTTAGTACTCTGTAATGACCCATATGGGAAAAGAATCTAAAAAACTGTGGAGACTGATTCACTTTGCTGTACAGCAGAAGCCAACCCAATGTTGTAAATTAATTATACTCCAATAAACACTAGTTTTAAAAACTGAAAAAACAAAAACCTTAAAGGATTTTTATTCTATTAAATGGTGCTCAAGTTTTAGAACTCCTCAGTTCCTTATTCTATTATAATCAGATGAAAGGAATAGTAAACTTAGGAAATCTTGAATGAGCTGTTGCACAGAGCCATTATCTAGCTCTGTGGCTACAGATACTATATTTANAATTTTCCAGTTTTTATTTTCAAGAACTCAAGCCCCAGGCAAGTACCCAGTAACTGTACTAAGGGGAGGAGCTTCTCTGTAGAGATTTGACAATTAGTTTTCTTTCTGCGAAGCTCTGCCTATAGAGTATCTGAGTTTTTGAAAACAGTAGGCAACAGTGACAGAATACCCCATCACATTGCTTATGTTTTTGAAGTTACTAGTGAGTCATGGATATAGGTCCAGGGTCAGTGGTTGGTTCATGAGAAAGGGTGACTGTAAAGCATAGCATCCCCTAATGTTCAGGTCTCCTATAAGACTATGCTCTTGAGCAAAATATTGCCCTCTTCATAACCCCTAGAAGAGGATTCCATCAGTGGCATCTGCCATGATTGAAGGAAACTTAAGGGAAATGAGAAATGTGGATACTTTCACCAGGAACCTCTAAATCTGCTTCTAGGCCTTGATTTTATCTCATGCTTGTCAGTTACTAGCAAGTTTCAGCACTTCACATAAATCTCTGGGAAATTCAATTACTTCAGTCTTATTTCCAGTTCTAATTAAATAGTGACTAAAGGGTTCTGCACTTACCCCTCACCATCAACCTGTGTTTCCTATACATATGACCTGGAATCAGATGCATGTAAGATAAGACAGCCCCTCGTGAAGTCTTTGATAGCCCTTCCATTTAAAGCTTAGCTATGTATTCTTTCAATATAGTGTTAGTGTTCCCTATATACCTAGGTTAACCCTCTGATTTTGTGATAATCAGTGCGGAGCCTTTGGACACCTGAGTAGAAGATTCAGGCCTATGACCTCCCTGCCTCCTCAGCTATAAACATCACAGACCAGTTCATGGCCTACCTGCTTTGTTTCTGAGTTAAGTATTTCTGAATGTAGACTAAGTGTAGGTGGTGACTGAGGCTATGAGATTAAAAGACGCTTACTCCTTGGAAGGAAAGTTATGACCAACCTAGACAGTGTATTAAAAAGCAGAGACATCACTTTGCCAACAAAGGTCCATCTAGTCAAGGCTATGGTTTTTCCAGTGAGAGTTGGACTATAAAGAAAACTGCTGCTGCTGCTGCTGCTGCTGCTAAGTCGCTTCAGTCGTGTCTGACTCAGTGCGACCCCATAGACAGCAGCCCACCAGGCTCCCCATCCCTGGAATTCTCTAGGCAAGAATACTGGAGTGGGTTGCCATTTCCTTCTCCAATGCATGCAAGTGAAAAGTGAAAGTGAAGTCGCTCAGTCTGTCCAACTTTTAGTGACCCCATGGACTGCAGCCCACCAGGCTCCTCTGTCCGTGGGATTTTACAGGCAAGAGTACTGAGAGTTGTATATATGGATGNTCCCTGGGATTCTCTAGGCAAGAATACTGGAGTGGGTTGCCATTTCCTTCTCCAATGCATGCAAGTGAAAAGTGAAAGTGAAGTCGCTCAGTCTGTCCAACTTGTAGTGACCCCATGGACTGCAGCCCACCAGGCTCCACTGTCCATGGGATTTTACAGGCAAGAGTACTGAGAGTTGTATATATGGATGTGAGAGTCGGACTATAAAGAAAGCTGAGCACCGAAGAATTGATGCTTTTGAACTGTGGTGTTGGAGAAGACTCTTGAGAGTCCCTTGGACTCCAAGGAGATCCAGCCAGTCCATCCTAAAGGAAATCAGTCCTGAATATTCATTGGAAGGCCTGATGCTGATGCTGAAACTCCAATACTTTGGCCACCTGATGCAAAGAGCTGACTCATTGGAAAAGACCCCAATGCTGGGAAAGATTGAAGGCAGGAGGAGAAGGGGACGACAGAGGAATGGAAGGTTGGATGGCATCACTGACTCAATGGACATGGATTTGAGTAAACTCCAGGAGTTGGTGATGGACAGGGAGGCCTGGCGTGCTGCAGTCCGTGGGGGTCACAGAGTTGGACACGACTGAGCGACTGAACTGATCTGAGATGTGGGCTCGTGTGAGGGGTTTCTTTTATGAGTAAAGGCAAAAAATTAAAAATATGAAAGTGCAAATGAAAAACAGTAAGTAGACTAGCCATTAATAACAATGACACTAACAGTAAAGGTAATAAATTAATGAATAGACTTGGGCACCGTGCTTAGTATGCCACATACACTGCTGCTGCTAAGTCGCTTCAGTCGTGTCCGACTCTGTGCGACCCCATAGATGGCAACCCACCAGGCTCCCCTGTCCCTGGGATTCTCTAGGCAAGAACACTGGAGTGGGTGGCCATTTCCTTCTCCACCACATAAATTAAAGCATTTAAAATTAGAACAATTCTCTAAGGCGATACATTACCCCAAATTTGCAAGTGGTTATATGTCTGAGATACTGGCATTGGGTAGGTAGGATTAGACATGCAGAGAGTTTTTAAAACTTTTTGGGTTAAAACTGAAAGAAAAAACTTAATAGAAGAGTTTTGTCTGGCAACTGGTTAATGTCCCAAAGCAATCAGCAAATTAGCAAACCTTTCCCACATCAACCAACCTAACGTGTGCTCACGGAGGAATGGTTTATGTATTTCCTCGAGGATGTCTTTCTCGGAGCCAACTGCTGCACGGCAACTCTGTTTACCATCCCGTAGAACTGAGGAACCATTGCCGAGTCTGCATAATTGCAAATCCTGGAGGACAGTGACTATGAATTGCTTACATTCATGTCTCTCAGGGTGCTTTAAATTGAGGATCATTTACTATAACTTCAGTTAGATTGTGGGAACATCCTATCTCGGGATTTAGCACATGCCATAAAAAAAGCTCTGAACTATCCATTAACATCAGGGCTGATAAAATCAGGATCACCCAAGTCCCAACTCTGGAACGTTGCGGTATCTGTGGCTAAGACTTAATGAAATTACATGTTCATGATTTGGTAACTGAATTTCTTTTCACAGTACAGAGAGCTGACTTTCTGCCAAGAAAATGATATGCTTAGAAGACGTGTTACCATAGAAAGTCAAATATAAATTTTTATTTTTTATGAAGATGAAAACTCGCTGGAAATTAATAGAGGTTTTCCTTCACATCACCAGAGTTCCCACAATGTCACGCTCCTGGTTGAAGAAGATCTATGAAAAGCACTGTTAGGAGGCTAGAGGTGAAAGAAGAGGGAGGGTTTTGTTCATTTGATTTGTTCATTTGATTCTCTCCCTGAAAGGCTAAGAAGGTCTCTCTTCTTCCAGGCTCAGGCCACTGGCTCCACCCCCTCTTCAGGCTTTGAAATGAGAATAGTCATCTCCAAGCTATTACATTTTCCCTTTTGGTAACTCTACAAACACTTTAAACAACACATTGTAAAGAAACCCTCACTGAATTATCATTTTGAATGCACCATCTGTTTTCTGTTGGAACTTTGACTGACAGAAATATCAACCCTCAAGACATAAAACAGTCCTAAATTTATTGCATCTGCCTTCTCCATCATCCTTTTTTGAGCTTTTTTTTTATTTAACTGCCATGTTAAGCCTCCTGATCTTTGTCTTACTGACTTTAACTTTCTCTCACCTTGCAAAAGGCTATAATCCCCTCTCTTGTTATTCTTTTTTTTTTTTTTTAGCTTTTTTTGGTTAGCACTGACCCACATTATTCCTGTTCTCGCCATAATCTTAGCTTAATTTTCTAAAGGTAAAAGGCTACTGCAGCCAAATGGATTACAAAAATTCAAAATTCCCTGTGAACATAAGCTACAAAGGGCATAAATGACTTTTACTAGGTGCATGTGGGCCCTGGTAACACTTTCCCAGTGGCTCAGTGGGTAAAGAATCTGCCTGCATTGCAGGAGACACAGGAGACTCAGGTGTGATCCCTGGGTGGGGATGATCCCCTGGAGGAAGAAATGGCAGCCCACTCCGGTATTCTTGCCTGGAAAATCCCATGGATAGAGCCTGGCAGGCTATAGTCCGTGGGGTCACAAAGAGTCGGATATGACTTCTGATAATATTTGGATTTTTTTGATACCACCTGTAGCGCTATATGCGGCATCCCGGGTGGTCTTAGTGGTAGAAAATCTACTTGCCAATGCAGGACACATAATGAGAGCTGGGCTCAATCCCTGGTCAGGAAGATTCCCTGGGGGAGGGCATGGCAATCCACTCCAGTATTCTTGCCTGGAGAATCCCATGGACAGAGGAACCTGGCCTACAGTCTATATGGTCTCAAAGAGTCAAAAAGAACTGAAGTGACTCAGCAGTAGCAGCAGTACTGCTATATGCAAATAAGCGCTAATGTGAAAGTGGCTTTGTCACTTGAAACTAATGTGTTTTAGGGGAAAAAATGTTTCATGGTACAGAGATTTCTGGTAATTATTATTTATGTCAGTTGCCTTGAATCTCATAACTGACCCTGGAATACTTATGACAATAGCCTTTGCATATACAGAATATTAAAAAAACCTTCAAAGTTAAAGACAATCATTCTTCTATTGATTCACTTGTCAAACATAATCAGTGTCTACTCTATGTCAGGCACCATGCTTGGTTTACAGATTTCAAAAGTGAATAGGATACAATCTCTGCCTTCAAGAAATTCACAGCTAGTGGTGGAGGCAGAAACATAAGCAGAAAGTAGAATGTAATGTAGAAGAGCAATAGAGAAATAGAGAAACAAATAAAATATTGAAAGAGCATAAAGGAGGAACCAATTTACCTTGGGTGATTACAGAAGATTTTCCAGAGGAGACATTTTCTGAACTAAATCAACAGGAGTGGACACGTACAACTGCCTCATGAATATCCTATAAAACTTTCAGCCTGAGCAAGGGCCAGAGTAATGCCTCATTGCTCACCACATATGCTCCTTTTGTATTCCCTCTTTTCTTAGGTGCCATTCAGCCACCCAAGATCCAAACCAGGACAGCAGCCATATTCAACCAATCAGCTACAAAGTCCAGTCAGTTCAGTTCCTTCAAGAGAATGCAAAGCGAGGGCTGACCAAGCATGAGTTAGAATTGATAAGAACACTGAGAACTCAACTGTTGTTGGAAATTAGGATGGGCTAATCCTCAAAGTGAAAGAGGAGAGTGAAAAAGTTGGCTTAAAGCTCAACATTCAGAAAACGAAGATCATGGCATCTGGTCTCATCACTTCATGGGAAATAGATGGGGCAACAGTGGAAACAGTGTCAGACTTTATTTTGGGGGGCTCCAAAATCACTGCAGATGGTAACTGCAGCCATGAAATTAAAAGACGCTTACTCCTTGGAAGAAAAGTTATGACCAACCTAGATAGCATAGTCAAAAGCAGAGACATTACTTTGCCGACTAAGGTCCGTCTAGTCAAGGCTATGGTTTTTCCTGTGGTCATGTATGGATGTGAGAGTTGGACTGTGAAGAAGGCTGAGCGCCAAAGAATTGATGCTTTTGAACTGTGGTTTGAAGAAGACTCTTGAGAGTTCCTTGGACTGCAAGGAGATCCAACCAGTCCATTCTGAAGGAGATCAGCCCTGGGATTTCT
>SJYX01009772.1:399619-413446 GCA_006410675.1 Oreotragus oreotragus
TGTGTTAAGTCACCATATGGGCTGCTGCTGCTGCTGCTGCTAAGTCACTTCAGCCGTGTCCGACTCTGTGTGACCCCATAGACAGCAGCCCACCAGGCTCCCCCATCCCTGGGATTCTCCAGGCAAGAATACTGGAGTGGGTTGCCATTTCCTTTTCCAATGCATGAAAGAGAAAAGTGAAAGTGAAGTCGCTCAGTCTGTCCTACTGTTAGTGACCCCATGGACTGCAGCCCACCAGGCTACTCTGTCCATTGGATTCTCCAGGCAAGAGTACTGGGGTGGGGTGCCATTGCCTTCCCCGACTATATGGGCAACAAAGGCTAAATCTCATGAGGAAATGCTTTGAAACAGTATAAACACAAGCCACATGCGATTCCTCTTGGGTAGGCTATAGTGTCCAGTCATTTGGTCAGTCTAGATGTTTCTGTGAAGGTATTTCTTAGATGTGATTAACATTCACAATTGGTAGACTTTCAGTAAAGCAGATTGCCCTACAAAATATGTATGTACACACCTCATCCAATCAGTTGAAGGCCTTAACAGCAAAGACTGAGGTTTCCTGAAGAAGAGTTCTGTCCCAAGACTGTGACAAGCCCTCTTCTATAGAAACAGGAGGAATATACTAGGAATATGTTTTTATAAACTAATCAGTTGAGTGTTGCAGTGATGTAATATGAAAATGCGATTCTTCTTTCCTTTGCGGTGTTTCCTCCAAATGAAATAGTACTAATTCCTGACTCAACGAGAAACCAGAGCTCCACCTAGGGGTAGAGTCCCAGGCTGAGATCTAGAAAGTTAAGTGTTACAGCATATACAACATATTTCATGCAATACATAGATGAGAATTTTCTTAAGGAAAATAAGATTGTATTTGAAAAATCATGTTTTACCAAAAAAAAAAGAAAAAAAGACTGACATAAAACCCTGCCTAAGTTTCTAGCCTGCTGGCCTGCTCTGCAGATTTTGAACTCAAAACTACAATATCAACTCTTAAATGTCCAGTCTACTGGCCTATCTTATAAACAACACATTTGCCAGCTCCCTTATGAACCAAGTCCTTAAAATCTCTCTCTCTCTTTCCCCCTCTCCTTCCTTTCCCTCTTCCTCTCCATCCTTCTTTCTTTCCCTCTTCCTTCTCCACTTTTTCTAGCACCCAGTGAATAAAGATCATTGATAAACCAACTCCTTCAATCATTTACTTTCATCTTTACTAAAAGATAATTAGCATGATACTGTGTAAGTATAAAGTGTATACTGTGATGGTTTGATATGCATAGATATTGTAAAAAAATTTTCACAACAAGGTTAGTTAACACACCCTTCACTTCACATAATTACCATTTTGTGGTTGTTGATGTTAATGTGAGAACCTTAAAACTCTTCTAGCAACTTTCAGGTACATAATACAGCTCTGGGAAAAACCTGAAAGTTCTTCAAGCCCCAAAATGATTGGAAGCAGCTGGTGATTGGAAGTGGGCTGGTTGCACATCAGACTAGTGGGATCCAGGTGGTATGAATGAAGAGCAAACTTATCTGCTCAATCCATTCCTGGTATCTGCTTGCTCAGATTGCCAGCTTATCACAATTCTAAAACAAAAACAAGGGGAAGAAAAAGAAGGGTTAGTGGGTTCAACTGAAGCGCATGTGGCTACACTTGGTCCGTTCCCGCTGCCTCTTCGAGCTTCCTCCCTCAGCCTGCACTTCTGCTGCCTTGCTTGTTTGTCTGGTGAGGTAGTCTAGACCTTTATGCCTGCGAGGTCTGTGCCCCCAGGTGCCAGATCCTTTTCAGGTCTGTTGCTGCAGTGACCCATTTATAGTTTGTCCTGAATATGGAAGCAGCAAGAAATGCCACAACAAATCACCTGAGTTCCAGACGTGTTCCACCCTGTTGCCGTTATTAGAGGCAGCTGTTAGGGTTCCTGACAAGCAGGGTACTTACTTCTATTTGTTGGTCTACTGAAATGAGGGTCCAAAATGACCCCGTCAGAAGGTATCACTTTAAGTTTACAAAACATCCTTGTTTTGTTTCTTTGCAGATGATACGATTTTTTTTTCCATGTTAAAAAAAAATCAGCTTTAGCAAGGAATGATGCTAAAGCTGAAACTCCAGTACTTTGGCCACCTCATGAGAAGAGTTGACTCACTGGAAAAGACTCTGATGCTGGGAGGGATTGGGAGCAGGAGGAGAAGGGGACGACAGAGGATGAGATGGCTGGATGGCATCACTGACTCGATGAGTGTGAGTCTGAGTGAACTCCTGGAGTTGGTGATGGACAGGAAGGCCTGGCCTGCTGCAATTCATGGGATTGCAAAGAGTCGGACATGACTGAGCAACTGAACTGAACTGAACTGAGGTAAGAATTCGCCAATATTAAGAATTTGAAAAATTGAACAAAAAAATTATATAGCTGCAATGCTAATGATACAAAACAGAATTGGCAAACTACAGCTCACAGGTCATATTTGGGCGCTGACTTTTTCCAAAAATCATTTGAACGTAGCCACACCCTTTCATTTATCTGTTGTCTATGGCTGTTCTGCAGTACAATGGCAGAGTTGTGTAAAAGCAACAGAGACTATGTGACCAGCAAAGGTTAAAATACTTATTATTTGTACCTTTATAGAAGTTTACTAGTCTCTGATATAGAACATTTCCTTCACCCCTTTGCAATTAATCTACTTTTAGTGCCAACATCTAGCAGTCACAGATGAGCCTCCTGCCACTATAGCTTTGACTTTCCAAAATATTTTCCAGAGTTATTGAGATAAAATTGACATATAACACTGTATAAGCTTAAGGTGCATAACATAATTAGATACATCACAAAATAATTATCACAATAGATTTAGTGGTATCTAGCTCTCATAAATGGAGAAGGCAATGGCACCCCACTCCAGAACTCTTGCCTGGAAAATCCCATGGATGGAGGAGCCTGGTAGGCTGCAGTCCATGGGGTTGCTACTTTTCACTTTCACGCGTTAGAGAAGGAAATGGCAACCCACTCTAGTATTCTTGCCTGGAGAATCCCACGGACAGCGGACCCTGGTTGGCTGCCGTCTATGGGGTCGCACAGAGTCGGACATGACTGAAGCGACTTAGCAGCAGCAGCAGCAGCTCTCATAAAGATAGAACTTTAAAGAAAGAGAATTTTTTTTTTCCTTTTGATGAGAATGGTTAAGTATTACTCTCTTGGCAATTTTCCTTTTAACATACAACATTGTTAATTATCATCTTGTAACTTATATCTCTACTATTTATAACTGGAAGATTGTAACTTTGAAATACCTTCATCTAGTTATCCCTCCCTCCACCCTCTGTCTCTGGTAACCAAAAATCTGATCTCTTTTCTATGAATTTGTTTGTTTGTATTTGAAGTATAGTTGACCTGCAACAGTCTGTTAGTTCCTGATATACAACATAGTGATTCAGTAACTCTATAGATTGCAAAATGATAATCATGATAAGTGCAGCTTTCCTCTGTTACCATACAAAGATATTGCATAATTATCAAGCTACAAGGGAAATCCAATGATTGACTCTATTACCCATGAAAGTGTGCTAGTCACTCAATCGTGTCTGACTTTCTGCGACCTCATGGACTATAGTCCGCCAGGCTCCTCTGTCCGTGGGGATTCTCCGTGGACAAGAATACTGGAGTGGGTTGCCATTCTCTCCTCAAGGGGATCTTCCCAACCCTGGGATCAAACCCAGGTGTCATGCATTGCAGGCATATTCATTACTGTCTGAGTCACTCGGGAAGCCCCATAGTACCCCTGATGTAAATTTAATACCTGTGACTCCTTTATTTTGTAACTGAAAGCTTATCTATTTCAAGCTCCTTGACCTATTTCTTTCCTCCCACCCTCCACCCCCGTCCTCTGGCAGCCACATGTTTGTATTCTGTATCTATGACTGCTTCTGTTTAGGTGCCTTTGCTCGTTTGCTTTGTTTCTCATATTCCATAAGTTAAACCACACAATGTTTGTTTTCTCTCTGATTTATTTCACTTAGCATAGTACCATTAAGTCCATCCATGTTATCGCAAATGGCAAGAATTCATTTATTTTTATTTCTGACAAATATTCCATGATGTATACATTGTATACACATATATATGGTATATACATACTGTAAATTCTCTATTTATTCATCTATCAGCATTAAGCCATGGTTGCTTCCATATGTTGGCTATTGTAAAAGATACTACAAGGAACAGAAATGTGCATACATCTTTTCCAATTAAGATTTTTTAATTATCTGTTTTTTTCAGGTAAATACCCGAGAGTAGAGCTGTTTTGTCATATGATAGTTCTGGGCTTCCCAGGTGGTGCTAGTGGCAAAGAATCCACTTGCTAATGCAGGAGACTTAAGAGATGTGGGATCAACCCACTGGGTCAGGAAGATCCCCTGCAGGAGGGCATGGCAACCCACTCCAGAATTCTTGCTGGAGAAGCCCATGGACCGAGGAGCCTAGGGGTCTCTCTTCCATAGGGTTGCAAAGAGTCGGACTTGACTGAAGCAACTTAGCATGCACATACGCATGACAGTTCTATTTGTATTATTTGGAGGAGACTACTTAATGTTTTCCATTGTGGGTGTATCATCTTACATTCTCACCAAGAGTGCATAAGAATTCACTTTTCTCCACATTCCTGTCAACAGTTCTTATTTGTTCTCTTATTTACAATAGCAATTTTGACAGGTGTGAGATGATGTCTCATTATGGTTTTGATTTGCATTTCCCTGATGATTAGCAATGTTGAGCATTCTTTCACATGTCTGTTGTCCAAACGTCGGTTTTCTTTGGACAAATGTCAATTCAGATCTTGTGCCTATTTTTCTATTGGGTTGTTTGTGTTTTTGATGTTGAATTGTATCTGTACATTGTATATTTTGGATGTTAACCCATTGTCAGATATGTCATTTGCAAATCTCTTCTCCCATTCAGCAAGGTGCCTTTAGGCAAGGTGATAGTTTCTCACACTGAGCAAAAGCTAAAAATCTTGATGTAGTCCCATTTGTTCAGGGAAGGCAATGGCACCCCACCCCAGTACTCTTGCCTGGAAAATCCCATGGATGGAGTAGCCTGGTGGGCTGCAGTCCATGGGGTCGCTAACAGTCGGACAGACTGAGCGACTTCACTTTCACTTTTCTCTTTCATGCATTGGAGAAGGAAATGGCAACCCACTCCAGTATTCTTGCCTGGAGAATCCCAGGGATGGGGGAGCCTGGTGGGCTGCCATCTATGGGGTCACACAGAGTCGGACACGACTGAAGTGACTTAGCAGCAGCAGCAGTCCTATTTGTTTATTTTTTCTTTTGTTTCCTTTGCCTGAGGAGACAGATCCAAAAGAAATATTACTAAGAACCTATGTCAAAGAGTGTACAACCTATGTTTTCTTCTAGAAATTATACTGTTTCAGGTCTTACATTGAAGTCTTTCATCTATTTTTAGCTTATTTTTGTATACAGTGTGAGCAAGTAGTCCCGTGTGATTCTTTTACAAGTAGCTGTCCAGTTTTTCCAAGACCATATATTGAAGATGTTGTCTTTTTCTCATTTATATTCTTGCCTCATTTGTCATACATTAATCATGCACATAACTGTGGGTCTATTTCTGTGCTCTTTATTCAGCTCTATTGATCTATGTGTCTGTTTTTGTGCCAGTACCAAACTGTTTTGATTAACTTTTTTGTAGCTTTATAGTATAGTTTGAAATTATGGCATGAGATAGCTCCTAAGGTTTTTCTTCTTTCTTAATGTTTTTTGGCTATTTGGAATCTTTGGTGGTTAATACAAATTTTAGAATCATTTGTTCTCATCCTGTGAAAATGTCAGCAGTATTTTGATAATGATGGCATTGAATCTGAAAATTGAATTGGGCAGTATGATCATTTTAACAATATTAACTCTTCCAAGCCATGAGCACAGTGTGGCTTCCATTTGTTTGTGTCATTTTCAATTTCTTTCGTCAGTGTCTTATAGTGTTCTGAGCACAGGTATTTTAAATCTTTAGTTAGATTTCTTCCCAAGTATTTTATTCTTTTTGATGCAATTGTGAATGGGACTGTTTTCTTAATTTATTTTTTATGATAGTTTGTTGTTAATGGTAGAAATTTCTGTATGTTAATTTTGTGTCTTGCAACCTCAATGAACTCATTGATGAAGTCTAACAATTTTTTGGTAGTGTTTTTAGAATTTTCTATGTATTGCATCCTGTCATCTGAAAACAGCTATACTTCTTCCTTTCCAGTTTGAATTTTGTTTATTTATTTTTCTTGATTTGCTGTGGGTAGGACATGCCATTCTATTTTAAATGAAAGTGACAAGAGCAAGCATCCTTGTTGTGTTCCTGATCTTAGATTAAATGCTTTCATCTTTTCAGCATCAAATATGGTGTCAGCTGTGGGCTTGCTATTTATGGCCTTTATTATATTATGTTCCCTTTATTCCAACTTTCTTGAGAGTTTTTACTGTGGACGTATATTTGGATTATGTCAAATGCTTTCACTTCATCTGTTGATATGATCTTGTAATTTTTATCCTTTGTTTCGGTGATCACATTGATTGATTTGGGAATATCAAACCATCCTTGCACTTCTGGGATAAACCTTACTTGATTACAGTATATGTTCCTTTCAATGTATTGCTGAAACAGGCTTGTAATATTTTGTTGGTAATTTTTGCATTATTACTCATCTGTGATATTAGCCTGTCATTTTTTGTGTGCAATATCTTCCACCTGGTTTTGTTATATGGATGATGCTGGCCTCAGTGAATGAGTTCAGAAGCACTCTTTCCTCTGTGATGTTTTGGTATAATTTGAAAAGGATAGATATTAACTCCTCTTCAAAATACCTGGTAGAATTTACTTGTGAAGCCACCTGGTCCTAGATTTTTGTTCATTGTTTGTTTTTTATTGCTTCATCAGTTTCTTTGCTGTCAATTTGATTGTTCATATTTTCTATTTCTTCCTGATACACTTTTGAGAAATTATGTATTTCTAGAAATTTGTCATTTCTTCTAGTTTGTCCTTTTTATTGGCATATAATTGTTCATGGTAATCTCTTATATTCCTTTGTATGTATATGGTGTTGACTGTAACTTCTCTATTTTCATTTCTGATTTTATTGATTTGGGTCCTCTCTCTTTTTTTCTTAATGAGTTGGGTTAAAGTTTATCAATTTAATTTATATTTTCAAAGAACCAGCTCTTAGGTTCATTGATATTTTCTATTACTTATAAAGTCTCTCTGTACTAATTTTCATCTCTTTTCTTCTATTGACTTTGAGTTTTATTTGTTCTCCTTTTCCTAGTTCCTTTAGAAATGAAGTTAAATTGCTTATCTGAAAATTTTCTTATTTCCCAAGGTAGGCTTTATTTTTCGTTTCTTTCTTTCTTTTTTTTTTGGCTATAAACTTGCCATTAGAACTACATTTGTTGCATCCCATAGATTTTTGACCTTTGTGTTTTTATTTGTTTCTAGATCTTTATTTTTTTTTTTCCTTTTTGATTTGTTCAGCTTCTGTTGTTTTGGGTTGTTTTTTTTCCTTGTAGTTAATTTCTAGTCTTATACTGCTTGTAGTTGGAAAAGATGCTTGATATGATTTCAATCTTCTTAAATTTACTTATACTTGTTTTGTGAACTAGCATGCAATCTGTACTAGAGGAGGTTCCATATGTGCTTGAAAGGAATGTGTATTCTGCTGCTTTGGATGGAATGTCTTAGAGCTATCTATTAAGTCTTTATGGCCTAATGTTTCTTTTAAAACCAGTGCTTCTATATTAATTCTCTGTCTGGATGATCTGTCCATTGATCCAAGTGAGGTGTTAAAGTTCTATACTGTTATTGTGTTACTGTCAATTTCTCCCTTTATGTTTATTTGTTTTTATGAATTTAGGTGCTTCTATACTCCTTAGAAGAAAAGTTATGACCAACCTAGATAGTATATTCAAAAGCAGAGACATTACTTTGTCAACTAAGGTCCGTCTAGTCAAGGCTATGGTTTTTCCTGTGGTCATGTATGGATGTGAGAGTTGGACTGTGAAAAAGGCAGAGCACTGAAGAATTGATGCTTTTGAACTGTGGTGTTGGAGAAGGCTCCTGAGAGTTGCTTGGACTGCAAGGAGATCCAACCAGTCCATTCTGAGGGAGATCAACCCTGGGATTTCTTTGGAAGGAATGATTGTAAAGCTGAAACTCCAGTACTTTGGCCACCTCATGCGAAGAGTTGACTCATTGGAAAAGACTCTGATGCTGGGAGCGATTGGGGGCAGGAGGAGAAGGGGATGACAGAGAATGAGATGGCTGGATCGCATCACTGACTCAATGGACGTGAGTCTGAGTGAACTCCTGGAGTTGGTGATGGACAGGAAGGCCTGGTGTACTGCGATTCGTGGGGTCGCAAAGAACCGGACACGACTGAGCGACTGAACTGATCTGAACTGATACTGTGTGCATATACTTTTACAGTTGCTATATCTTCTTCTTGGATCAATCCCTTGATCGTTGTGTAATGTCCTTCTTTGTCTCTTGTTACAATCTTTGTCTTAAGGTCTGTTTTGTCTGATATAAGTATTGCTACCTGACTTTCCTTTGGTTTCCATTTTCATGGATACCTTTTCCCATCTTTTCACTTTCAGTCTGTTTGCCTTTAGATATGACCTATTTTTTGTAGGGAGGATATATTTGTTTTTTCTTTTGTAATTATTCAGTCACTGTACATCTTTTGATTGGAGAATTTATCCTTTTCACATTTAAAATAATTATGGATAAACATGTACCTTTTAAGTCATTTTATTTGTGGGTTTGGGGTAGTTTTGAGGGTTTTTTTTCCATTGTTCTCTTCTTCTTTTCTCTCTTCCCTTGTGATTTAACAACAATCTTTAATGTTATATATGGATTACTTTCTTTTTGTGTGTATGTATCTAGTACAGATTTTTGGTTTGACTCACCAAGATCAGCAGATGAACCTGACCTAAGTTTCTTTCAAATTGTTGCTTCTGCTCTGGATCTTGGAACATATGAGATTTTGTGTACATACTTCAAGGGTGGAACATTTATTTCTTGCAAACTTCTGGCTCTCCCAAAGTAAATCCAACTAATCTTCAAAGCCAAATGTTCTAGGGGTCATCTTACTGGTGCAGGATCCCCAGACTGGGGAGCCCCATGTGGCACTTGGGCCCACACTCCTTGGGGGAGAGCCTCTGCAATTGTAATTATCTTCTTACGTCTGGTAGTCTACCCAGGTTTATGGCTCTTGACTATACCATATCCCAACCCCTTCTATCAGTCTTATGACTCCTTTATCTCTTTAGCTGTAGAAGATGTTTTCTGCTAGTCTTCTAGTTGCTCTCATACATAGTTGCTCTGAAAATTATTGTAATTTTGTGTGCCTATGGAAGGAGGTAAGGTCAAATTCTCCTTACTCTGCCATCTTAACCACTCCTCTAATAAGCTTTTATTTAATAAAATTTATAAGAAAATCCTAAATAAACTGTTAGTACTAACAATAAACTGATAGGATTAATCAACAAATTTAGTGAAGCTGCAGTATACAAAATCAACATATAGAAATCAGTTGTTTATATATACTAACAGCAGACTATCTGAAAAAGTAACAGAAAACAAGCATTCATAACAGCATCAAAACCAATAAAATACTTTGGAATAAATTTAACCAACAAGGTGGAAGATCTGCATGCTTAAACTACAAGACTTTGATGAAAGAAATTGAGAAAGACACAAACAAAGGTGAGCATATCCTTAGCCATGGATCAGAAGAAATAATATTGGTAAAATGTGCATACTACCCAAAGTCATTTATAGATTTAATGCAATACCAATCAAAATTCTAATAGAAGTTTTCACAGTAATAGAAAGAAATCCTAAATTTGCATAGAACCAATAAAGACCCCAAATATGAAAAGCAATCCTGAGAAAGAAGAGCAAAGCTGTAGTCATCACAACTCCTACTGTACTACAAAGCTATAATAATCAAAACAGAATGATATTGGCATAAAAATAGACACATAAACCAATGTAACTGAACTGAGGACCCAGAAATAAACTTGCACATATATGGTCAACTAATATTTGGCAAGAAAGCCAAGAATACTCAACAGGGAAAAAATAATTCTTCAATATATGGTGTTGAGTAAATGGGATAACTATATGCAGAGTGAAACTGGACATTTATCTTACACCATTTCCAAAAATTAACTCAAAATGAATTAAAGACTTAAAAACATAAGAACTAAAACCACAAAACTCCTAGAAGAAAACAGGAAAAAATTCCTTGGTATTGTTCTCAGAAATAATTTTTTTGGATATGATACCAAAAACATAGGCAGCAAAAGCAAAAATTAATACATTGGACTACCTCAAACCAAAAACCTTCTGCAGAGAAAAAATATAGTCAACACAATGGAAAGGCAATGTATGGAATGGTATAAAATATTTACAAATTATTTATTTCAGAAGGGGTTAATATTCAACATATATAAAGAACTCATGCAACTAAAAAAATAGTATATATATATATATATATATATATATATACACACTGTCTCTTATACACATCTAGATGTGTATAAGAGACAGGGGGTGGGGTGCCATTGCCTTCCCCGACTNATGGAATGGTATAAAATATTTACAAATTATTTATTTCAGAAGGGGTTAATATTCAACATATATAAAAAACTCATACAACTAAAAAAATAGTATATATATATATATATATATATATATATACACATATATGGTTTAAAAATTTGCAGAGAGGCTAAATAGACATTTTTCCAAAGAAGACATACAAATGACCAACAGGTACACGCAAAGGTGCTCCACTTCATTAAGTACCAGGTAAAAAAAAATCAAAACTGCAATGACATACCGCCTCATACCCTTAGAATGACTTTCACCAAAGTGATAAGTATAGTAAGGATATGGAGAAAAGGAAACCCTTGTGCACTATTTATGGGAATGTAAATTGTTGTTATGGAAAACATACGCAGATTCCTCAAAAACTTAAAAATAGAGTTATCATGCAATCCAACAATCCCACTTCTGGGTATATATCAAAAAGAAATGAAAACATAATTTCAAAGAGATATATGCACTCCATGTTCATTCAAGCATTATTTACAATAGACAAGATAGAAAAACAACCTAAGTGCTCATTAGTAAATAAATAAAGGATGTTGTGTGTGTGTGTGTGTGTTTATACATACATATACAGTGGAATATTAATCAGCTATGAGAAAATAGAAAATCTTGCCACTTGCAAAAATATGAATTAATTTGAGGGCATCTTGCTTAAAATTAAGACAGACGTTACTGAATGATATCACTTGTATGTAGAATATAAAAAAGCCAATCTCAAAGAAACAGAGAGCAGAATGGTTGCTACCAGGGGTTGGGGGAGTAGGAGAGATGGAAAGATATAGGCCAAAGGGTACAAGTAAGTTCTGGGGATCTAATGAACAGTGTGCTAATTACAGTTAATACTGTATTATGTTACTAAAAGTTGCAAGAAAGTAGATCTTAAATATACTTACCACACACACACAAAAAAATAGCAATTATGTGAAGTGGCTAAGGTGTCAGCTAAAGCTCTCGTGGTAATCATTTGCAGTGTAGGAACAAATGTATCAAATCAACATGTACACATTAACCTTACAGAATGTGCTATGTCAACTATATCTCAATAAAGTTAAGGGAAATTTGGAAAAGCTGTTTTTAAAAGGAAAATCAATGTTTTAAATGGTTCCATCACACACCATAAAAAAAGAAGAGAGAGAGAATGAAAAATAAAACAGAAATACTTGCTTGCCCTGTCCCCTATAGAAGGAACGCTTCCTAACACTAGACCTCTCGTCCAGCAGACAATAAAAGAAGGGAACAGAGAGCACAAAGTGAGGGTCACTGAGTGAGAGGGGCCACTCTTTCCTCCACCGCTTGGTTCTTAGTTCCAAGGATTCCATCAGTCAGAGATCAGTGCTATACAGCAACTGTCAATCCAGCAGGCATACTCCATGGACAACACCCGAACAACGGGATGTCACCATCAAGTTGGTGTCTTAGCCAAGCCTTTGGGAAATCATCTCAATGTTCTAAGAGGCTGACAGCTAAATAGGGTATATGGTACAACAAGTAGATGCTGTGACCATGGGCCCATTGTTGCTTCTTCTTCACCACCTTCCTTTGTCTGAGGCATTGTTCTACGGGACCTCATAACAATAGATCTGACATTCTGTACACATTTGAAAAGTGCTGCTGAGAAAAGTACCATGGCTGGCAAGGGAAGTCTTAAGGCAGACTCATGCCCTGTGCAGGGTAGAGGGACTCTGGTATTAATCTGCCATCGAGTGGTTGGCTTGTGATCTTGAGGAACTGTATCATACTTCCATGGTGATGATGATCTTCTGTAATCAACTTGTCATCACTGGATGGCTAGTGGAACTTCTAAAGAAGGACATAGGTGTAAGGGGCATAGATGCAGCAGAGGCGGGTGACTTGAGGCTCTGTGATATCCGTTCACGTGATTTATTTGTGTCCTCCAGGCCTGCTTGGCTTCATTCACAAAGGTACAGTTTCCATTGTGCTGTGAATTAATGCTGTGCATCATGACTTTGTTGGTATGAAAATACTTTGTAATAAGCGATTCTGATTGTATAGTCACTTGATGTTTCATGGTCAGGCTTTCAGCATCCTGAAACCACAGAAAAAACACATAATGGCTACTACTTCAGTGTATACACCACATTCTTAAAGGACTTGCTCCACACACACACAGGATACCTTCTCCAAGATAACATTTCAGTTGAGCTTTTATGAAGGTGAAGGTGAAGTCGCTCAGTCGTGTCCGACTCTTTGTGACCCCGTGGACTGTAACCTATTAGGCTTCTCCGTCCATGGGATTCTCCAGGCAAGAATACTGGAGTGGATTGCCATTTCCTTCTCCAGGGGATCTTCCCGACCCAGGGATCAAACCCGGGTCTCCCGCATTGGAGGCAGACGCTTTAACCGCTGAACCACCCTAGGTGGCACTAGTGGTTAAGAACCCACTTGTCAATGCAGGAGATGTAAGAGGCATGGGTTTGATTCCTAGATGGGGAAGATCCCCTGGAGGAGGACTTGGCAACCCACTTCAGTATTCCTGCCTGGAGAATCCCATGGACAGAGAAGTCTGGAAGGCTACAGTTCATAGGGTTTCAAAGAGTCAGCCATGACTGAAGGGACTTAGCATTGAACTCAAGATATGATATGGCTTATGGTGACTCACTTAATATATTGACTGTGGGGGAAAGGGCAGTTTCAGGGGTTTTCCACTTGGTTTTCCTTTTTATTATAGCTCTTATCCTACTAGTCTGGGAACCAAAGTGAGTGAATTGCCTAATGCTAAGTATATCTGAATTATATATATATATATATAGTTATACTAGCATCTGAATGCAGAGTTCCAAAGAATAGCAAGAAGAGATAAGAAAACCTTCTTCAGTGATCAATGCAAAGAAATGGAGGAAAACAACAGAATGGGAAAGAATAGAGATCTCTTCAAGAAAATTAGAGATACCGAGGGAACATTTCATGCAAAGATGGGCTTGATAAAGGACAGAAATGGTATGGACCTAACAGAAGCAGAAAATATTAAGAAGAGGTGGCAAGAATACACAGAAGAACTCTACAATAAAGATCTTCACAACCCAGATGATCACGATGTTGTGATCACTCACCTAGAGACACACATCCTGGAATGTGAAGTCAAGTGGACCTTAGAAAGCATCACTACAAAGAAAGCTAGTGGAGGTGATGGAATTCCAGT
>SJYX01009772.1:413696-428246 GCA_006410675.1 Oreotragus oreotragus
GAAAAGACCCTGAGGCTGGTAGGGATTAGGGGAAGGAGGAGAAGGGGACGACAGAGGATGAGATGGCTGGATGGCATCACCGACTCGATGGACGTGAGTTTGAGTGATCTTTGGGAGTTGGTGATGGACAGGGAGACCTGGTGTGCTGTGATTCATGGGGTCGCAAAGAGTCGGACACGACTGAGTGACTGAACTGAACTGAATGGGTTGCAGTATGGTGAACTTTTATACGTGCTATTTTTTTAAACATTGCAGTTGTATTTCCTTTTTTATATTTTCTCTGATAGTTTCCCTATTTTACTTTTTTTTTCATTATCCTTTATATATTTTTAAGGGTGGGGTCATTAGGATGAAAAATCTTGTTAATGTTAATTGCTCATTATCCATAATTGTCAGGTTGCAACAGCGGGAAGTGCCACAGGATGGCAGAAGTTCCTTGGGTTAACTGTGGCCACACAGAGCCTAAGGGAGGGTCCTGATTTGGGGTTATAATTCAGAGTGGAGCATACCAGAGCAATTGCTGAAAGCTTGTGTCTCACTTTTTTTTATTATTATTATTAAATATGCCTTTAGTTACAATTGAAGTAACACTGACAGACAAGGCGATATGGGTTATAGTGTGTAAGTGTTCATTTAATTTTAAATATACATATATAGATCCACAATCAGGTATTTTGAGTAATTTATTACTACAGAATATAGATAGATCATACATAGTATACCTAGGTGTTAACTGATAATCAATTTAATAGGACACTGGACATAAAGGAGCTGAGACACTATGAGAGGCTTCGTAACATACACAATTGGAGAGTCACCAAGAGGCTCACAGACCACAGGAGCTGAGTGCCTGCACAGGGCCTCATAGCTATACACAAGGTGAGCGTCTGCCTAGGGGCTTCCTTGGAACACCAGGGGAGTGAAAGCCTAGAGGCCCCATAGGCACACAAAAGATGGCTTACTCGAAGCCATATAGCTATAAACAAGCTCAGCTTCTGCCTAAAGGCCTCCTCTGCCTAGAGCCCTCATGGTTCCACAGGAGCTGAGTGTCTGCCTAGAGGCCTTACAGGACAACAGGAGCTGAGCATCTGCCTCTAGACAGGCACAAGCTGAGCATCTGGCTAAAGGGCTCATAGGCCCACAGGAGCTGAGCGTCAGCCTAGAGTCTTCACAGGAAACAGGAGCTGAGAGTCCCTCTAGAAGCCTCTGAGGCTCCCAAGATCTGAGCATCTGCCGAGAGGACTCATACGCAAGATGAGTATCTGCCTTCAGGTCTCTAGACAGACACAAACTGAGCATCTCTCTAGAGGCCTCAGAGTTATACACAAGCTGAGTGTCTGCCTTGAGGTTTCTAGACAGACGCAAGCTGAGCGTCTGCCTAGAGGCCTCACAGGAAAACAGGAGCTGAGTGTCTGTTGAGAGGCCTCATATTATACTCAAGCTGTGTGTCTGCCTTGAAGTCTCTATACAGACACAAGCTGAGGGTCTGCCTAGAGGCCTCATAGTCTGTCTCTTATACACATCTCTACCTGTAAGTGAATTCACATATGGATGTGAGAGTTGGACTGTGAAGAAGGCTGAGCGCCGAAGAATTGATGCTTTTGAACTGTGGTGTTGGAGAAGACTCTTGAGAGTCCCTTGGACTGCAAGGAGATCCAACCAGTCCATTCTGAAGGAGATTAGCCCTGGGATTTCTTTGGAAGGAATGATGTTAAAGCTGAAACTCCAGTACTTTGGCCACCTCATGCGAAGAGTTGACTCATTGGAAAAGACTCTGATGCTGGGAGGGATTGGAGGCAGGAGGAGAAGGGGGCAACGGAAGATGAGATGGCTGGATGGCACCACTGACTCGATGGACGTGAGTCTGAGTGAACTCCGGGAGTTGGTGATGGACAGGGAGGCCTGGCGTGCTGTGATTCATGGGATCACAAAGAGTCGGACACAACTGAGTGACTGAACCGATTTCAACACTTATAATTATAACTGCAGAAATGATCATTGGACCAACTATAATTCATACTTGGGCCAAGACTCCATACTTGGGATAAGACTTCCACATGCTATGCCTTAACAGAGGGCTATGGTGGGACCACTTCATTACTGTATATTCATTGATTGGGGGGAAGGGACATATATCTTAATTTCTATTTTTATTTATTTGGATATTTCTACATAACACTCACACTCCAGTGTTCTTGCCTGGGAAATCCCATGGACAGAGGAGCCTGGAGGCTACAGCCCTTAGGGTCACAAAGAGTCGGATACGACTGAAGCAACTTGGCACAGCACAGCACATAACACTCAAATTTACCTTTATTTAGACCATAGGAGCCAGATCAGAATCTGATGAGAAGCCTGTGCATTGCCTGAAACTTAACTAGATGGAGTAGCTGGATGGGATTTGGAATTTTGTCTGCCTTAGAGAAGGAGTATGTTTTGTGAGGGAGGGAATGAGATACAATACATTGCGATGGGAGAGGGAGATTCTGGAGTCTGGGCCTAGTGCAGATAGCCTTCAAATCCATTTGGTCTTCCTGGACACACAGGAAAATTATGCAAACCTTTGGATTAGGCTGGGGGCACCAGATTAGGTTCTAACCAATGAAACGTGATACCAAGGAAATACCCTGGCCTAGTAATTTTATGCACCACATGATTCTACCCTCTCTCACCTTGCTCCTTAGCTGGTAGAATGCAGAATATTCAAGAAGGTTTCTGAGGAGGCTTTAGGCTATGACATGGAAGGAGTCAAAATTCCTATCACAAGGCAAACAAGCATATGAACAATAAATAAACTTTTGTTTTGTTAAGCCACTGAAACTGGGGAAGGATATATATTGTAGCAGAAAACCCTGATTATGTGAGTACAAGTCCATTTGGCACTATTTGTATTCATTACTTGGCTGGCTGAAGTCCTCTAATACTTTATTCAAGGATGCTTAATTAAAACTATATTGTTTGTTTTCTGTCATATTTTTAAATGCTTGTCTGTGACTTTTATGCTTAATTAATAGTTTTACTGGGCATAAAATTCTTTGTTTATACTCTCTTTCCCTGAGAAATTCACAAGAAATACTAAATTCTCTTCTAGCACTTAAAGTCAGTAGGAAAAACTCCGAGACCAGTTTGAATTTTATGCTTTTTGGGTGCATTGAATTTTTTTTTTAATACTGTAACCAAAGAAAAAAAATCTTTTATCCAACAGCTTTATTGAGGTATAATTAACATATAAACATTGCATATATTTAAGCTCTACAACTTGATGTTTTGATAAATGTACATTGTGAAATTATCACCACAGTCCAGCTAATTAATATATATATATCATCTCCACGTAGCTACCGTATTTTATTTGTGTGTGTGTATGATAGATTATCAGCTATTGACATTATGCTGTATGTTAGATCTCAAGAACTTATTCATCTTGCATAACCAACGCTTTCTACACTTAGACCAACATCTTCTCATTCTCCACTCTCCCATAGTATCCACCATTCTATTCACTGCTTCTATGAGAGTTATTGTTTTAGATTACACGTGTAAGTGAAGTTATTTAGTATATTTCTTTCTCGCTCTTTCTCTCAGTTAGCATCCTGTCCTCAAGTTTTATCCATGTTGTCACGAAGGGCAGGATTTGCCCCTTTCATGAGGCTTCTCTGTCCATTCTCACCCCTCAGTGAGCATTTAGCTTGTTTCCGTATCTTAGTTACTGTGAACAGTGCTGCTCTCTCTTTTTGTAATATTTCTAGGATATGTGTTGATTTATAAATTTTGCATTTATTCATGTATTTACTTACGTACTGGGCTTCCCAGATGACTCAATGATAAAGAATCCATCTGCCAATGCAGGAGACTCAGGAGACAAGAGTTCAATCCCTGGCTTGGGAAGATCCCCTGGAGGAGGAAATGGCAACCCACTTCAGTATTCTTGCCTGGAAAATCCCATGGAAAAAAAAAAAACAACACATTTTTAATTTCACACAAGAACTTTATTGAGCATTGTAATCAACTTCTGCTATTTTCAGGCAACTTAGTAATTCCATCTTCCCAAAACTTTTTATCGTTTTGAGCAAAGAACTGTTTCAGGTGCCTTTTGGAGTCTTCCAGGGAATGGAATTTTTTTTCCCACTAGGAGAATTTTATGAAGACCGAAATAAATGAACTCCACAAGGCAATGTCTGTTGAATATAGTGGATGAATCAGAACTTCCCAGCCAAGCTGTAGCAGTTTTTGCCTGGTCATCAAAGAAACACATAGACTTATGTTATCCTCATGGAAGAGTATGCATTTTCTGTTAATTCAGAGTGCTTTTCATTGAGTTCTGTTTTCAGTTGGTCTAACTGGGAGTGATACTTGTTGGAATTAATCATTTGGTTTCCCAGAAGGATCTCATAAAAGAGGACTTCCTTCCAATCTCATCATATACACGAGAACTTTTGGATGGAGATTAGCATTTGGTGTGGTTGGTGGTGGTTCATTTTGCTTGGCCTGTGGTCTCTCCCATTCCATATTACTATACAGTATCCACTTTTCATTGCCTATCAAAATTTGTTTAAAAATGGAACATTTTTATTACATTTAAGTAGAGAATCACATGCAGAAATATGATCAAGAAGGTTTCTTTGTGTGTGTGTGTGTGTGTGTTTTGCTTAACTTATGTGGAACCCAAACTTCAAAGCAATGAACATAACCAAGCTGATGCAAATAATTTTCCATGCTTGATTTGGATATTTTGAGTATATCAGTTATCTCCCATGTTGTATAACATTGATTGCTTTCAATTAATGTCTCCATTGGACCCCCATCTCTTTATCTTTAGTGGGTCTACCTGACTGTTGAGCATCATCCAATCAGAAATCTCGAGTATGAAACCTCACAAACCACTTTTGACATATTCAATCAGTCACAGCACCTTCTCCATACAATGCACAAATCTTTGTGTATGTGTATGTTTCAGTTGCATTTTTACCTTTCTTGAAATAATAAAGCATAACATGCCATAATATTTCTTATTTTCCTCCATTTTCAATATTAAAATAGCTACACAAAAATTCACCAATTTTGATAAGTTTTTTAATACATGCTGATACGACAGCTGTCACAATAAAATCTAACAAAATTGTTCAGAATGAAGTTAAAGATAACAAAGTGCTACTAGAGTCATCTTACAGAATAAAACCCAGTGAACTTTTGGGCCAACTCAATATTTAACATTTTCAATAGTGCTGAGTTTCCCTTGTGCTATCTGCAAAATGGTCTTTATAGTGAGAATGTTATCTTTATTCCTTTTATTTCATTCTTGAAATATACCTGCTTCTGTTTATCTTCTCTTATTTTCATCATGTATCTCCTACGCTCTGAAATTTCTACTTTCAATTCACACTTGCAAAATATTTGTTTTATAAGTCACAGCAACATGGTTGGTCTCATTTTTTATATACTTTTTAGTAACATTTTTCTAGTGGATATTCTTCATCTATCATTTATTTTCTTTATTCTTTCTCCATTTTACTTAATATTTTTATATCGATCCTGTGCCTTTGTATTGTTTGTATCATTTTTGAATGGTACTATTTCTCCCCGGACCATCAGTCTGGAAGACATCAGTGTAGAGAGGGAGACTAGGTCAAAATACCAGGCCAGCAGAAGTTCTCTCTGGGATACCTTGTTATTGTTGTCCAATCACTAAGTTGTGTCTGTCTCTTTTTGACCCCATGGGCTGCAGCAAGCCATGCTCCTCTGTCCTCCACTATAGCCCAGAGTTTGCTAAGAGCCATGTCCACTGAGTGGGTGGTGCCATCCAACCATCTCATCCTCTGTCATGCCCTTCTCCTCCCGCCTTCAATCTTTCCCAGCAACAGGGCCTTTTCCAGAGTTGTCTCTTTGGATCAGGTGGCCAAAGTTTTGGAGCATTGGCTTTAGCATCAGTTCTTCCAATGAATATTCAGGGTTGGTTTTCTTTAGGATTGACTGCTTTGTTCTCCTTGAAATCCAAGGGACTCCCCAGAGTCTTCTCCAGGACCACAATTTGAAGGCACCAATTTTTCAGTGCTCAGTCTTCTTCATGGTCCAACTCTCACATCTGTATGTGATTATTGAAAAAAAAAAAAAAACACGTAGTTTTGACTATATACACCTTTTTCATCGAAGGACATCTCTGCTTTTTAATGCACTGTCTAGGTTTGTCATAGCTTTCCTTCCAAGGAGCAAGCATCCTTTAATTTCATGGCTGCAGTCACCATCCACAGTGATTTTGGAGCCCAAGGGAAAAAAAAATCTGTCACTGATTCCACGAAGTGATGGACCTGGATGCCAAGATCTTAGTTTTTTTAATGTTGCTTCAAGTCAGTTTTTTACTCTCCTCTTTCAGACTCATCAAGAGGCTTTTCATTTCCTATTCACTTTCTGCCATTAAAGTGGTGTCATCTGCATGTCTAAGGTTGTTGTTATTTCTCCTGGGAGTCTTGATTCCAGCTTGTGATTCATCCAGCNAAAAAAAAAAACAACACATTTTTAATTTCACACAAGAACTTTATTGAGCATTGTAATCAACTTCTGCTATTTTCAGGCAACTTAGTAATTCCATCTTCCCAAAACTTTTTATCGTTTTGAGCAAAGAACTGTTTCAGGTGCCTTTTGGAGTCTTCCAGGGAATGGAATTTTTTTTCCCACTAGGAGAATTTTATGAAGACCGAAATAAATGAACTCCACAATGCAATGTCTGTTGAATATAGTGGATGAATCAGAACTTCCCAGCCAAGCTGTAGCAGTTTTTGCCTGGTCATCAAAGAAACACATAGACTTATGTTATCCTCATGGAAGAGTATGCATTTTCTGTTAATTCAGAGTGCTTTTCATTGAGTTCTGTTTTCAGTTGGTCTAACTGGGAGTGATACTTGTTGGAATTAATCATTTGGTTTCCCAGAAGGATCTCATAAAAGAGGACTTCCTTCCAATCTCATCATATACACGAGAACTTTTGGATGGAGATTAGCATTTGGTGTGGTTGGTGGTGGTTCATTTTGCTTGGCCTGTGGTCTCTCCCATTCCATATTACTATACAGTATCCACTTTTCATTGCCTATCAAAATTTGTTTAAAAATGGAACATTTTTATTACATTTAAGTAGAGAATCACATGCAGAAATATGATCAAGAAGGTTTCTTTGTGTGTGTGTGTGTGTGTGTTTTGCTTAACTTATGTGGAACCCAAACTTCAAAGCAATGAACATAACCAAGCTGATGCAAATAATTTTCCATGCTTGATTTGGATATTTTGAGTATATCAGTTATCTCCCATGTTGTATAACATTGATTGCTTTCAATTAATGTCTCCATTGGACCCCCATCTCTTTATCTTTAGTGGGTCTACCTGACTGTTGAGCATCATCCAATCAGAAATCTCGAGTATGAAACCTCACAAACCACTTTTGACATATTCAATCAGTCACAGCACCTTCTCCATACACTGCACAAATCTTTGTGTATGTGTATGTTTCAGTTGCATTTTTACCTTTCTTGAAATAATAAAGCATAACATGCCATAATATTTCTTATTTTCTTCCATTTTCAATATTAAAATAGCTACACAAAAATTCACCAATTTTGATAAGTTTTTTAATACATGCTGATACGACAGCTGTCACAATAAAATCTAACAAAATTGTTCAGAATGAAGTTAAAGATAACAAAGTGCTACTAGAGTCATCTTACAGAATAAAACCCAGTGAACTTTTGGGCCAACTCAATATTTAACATTTTCAATAGTGCTGAGTTTCCCTTGTGCTATCTGCAAAATGGTCTTTATAGTGAGAATGTTATCTTTATTCCTTTTATTTCATTCTTGAAATATACCTGCTTCTGTTTATCTTCTCTTATTTTCATCATGTATCTCCTACGCTCTGAAATTTCTACTTTCAATTCACACTTGCAAAATATTTGTTTTATAAGTCACAGCAACATGGTTGGTCTCATTTTTTATATACTTTTTAGTAACATTTTTCTAGTGGATATTCTTCATCTATCATTTATTTTCTTTATTCTTTCTCCATTTTACTTAATATTTTTATATCGATCCTGTGCCTTTGTATTGTTTGTATCATTTTTGAATGGTACTATTTCTCCCCGGACCATCAGTCTGGAAGACATCAGTGTAGAGAGAGAGACTAGGTCAAAATACCAGGCCAGCAGAAGTTCTCTCTGGGATACCTTGTTATTGTTGTCCAATCACTAAGTTGTGTCTGTCTCTTTTTGACCCCATGGGCTGCAGCAAGCCATGCTCCTCTGTCCTCCACTATAGCCCAGAGTTTGCTAAGAGCCATGTCCACTGAGTCGGTGGTGCCATCCAACCATCTCATCCTCTGTCATGCCTTTCTCCTCCCACCTTCAATCTTTCCCAGCAACAAGGCCTTTTCCAGAGTTGTCTCTTTGGATCAGGTGGCCAAAGTTTTGGAGCATTGGCTTTAGCATCAGTTCTTCCAATGAATATTCAGGGTTGGTTTTCTTTAGGATTGACTGCTTTGTTCTCCTTGAAATCCAAGGGACTCCCCAGAGTCTTCTCCAGGACCACAATTTGAAGGCACCAATTTTTCAGTGCTCAGTCTTCTTCATGGTCCAACTCTCACATCTGTATGTGATTATTGAAAAAAAAAAAACGTTGTTTTGACTATATACACCTTTCTCATCGAAGGACATCTCTGCTTTTTAATGCACTGTCTAGGTTTGTCATAGCTTTCCTTCCAAGGAGCAAGCATCCTTTAATTTCATGGCTGCAGTCACCATCCACAGTGATTTTGGAGCCCAAGGGGAAAAAAAATCTGTCACTGATTCCACGAAGTGATGGACCTGGATGCCAAGATCTTAGTTTTTTTAATGTTGCTTCAAGTCAGTTTTTTACTCTCCTCTTTCAGACTCATCAAGAGGCTTTCCATTTCCTATTCACTTTCTGCCATTAAAGTGGTGTCATCTGCATGTCTGAGGTTGTTGTTATTTCTCCTGGGAGTCTTGATTCCAGCTTGTGATTCATCCAGCCCAGCATTTCACATGATGTACTCTGCATGTAGGTTTTTAAAAAATAAAGTATTGTGCATGTCAGTGAATTGTTTTAGTATTTACATTTCCCTCACAACTGGTAGTCAGTGTAGGGCTGCTTTCACTCAAAGATATCTTCTATCATTTTGCCTTTACTACTATTCCCTGCAAAGATGGCACATCTGTTTTTTTCCTTACCATCCCCACTGCACCATCCCCATTTCTTCATTCCATCATTCCACCTAAATAGAATGGAAGTTTTGGCCATGTTCGTGCATGCCCAGTCATGTCTGACTCTTTGCAACCCCATGGACTGTAGCCTTCCAGACTCCTCTGTATATGGAATTTTGCAGGCAAGAACACAAGAGTGGGCTGCCGTTTCCTCCTCCAGGGGAATTTTCCTGCCCTAGGGATTGATCCAATGTCTTCTGCATTGACCGGCAATTCTTTACCACTGAGACACCTGGGAAACCCTGGTCACTCACCTATATACTCTGTTTTTAATTGTTTGAAATAGGGGATTCTTTCTTTCTTTCTTTCTCTCCAACTGTGCTTCCTACTTTGTAGAGCTGTTCTCAACTAATTTTTTTCTGAGATTTATGTCTTTCAGCATGCTTTCTAAGCATTTTTCTAAGCCCTCCTTAATCTTAACTCAATTAAGCATGTATTGTGGTTTGATCCAAGCTTGTAAGTAGAGAACATGTGAGCAGAAAGAGATGTTGATCAGGTGAGACAAATTTCTAGCTATTAGAGTTTCATTGAGTCCTACACGACTGAGTGACTTCACTTTTACTTTTCACTTTCATGCATTGGAGAAGGAAATGGCAACCAACTCCAGTGTTCTTGCCTGGAGAACCCCGGGGATGGAGGAGCCTGGTGGGCTGCCATCTATGGGGTCACACAGACTCAGACACGATGGAAGCGACTTAGCAGCAGCAGCAGCAGAATTTGTTTTTCTCTTTTTGAGCAAAAGATGGTCAAAGAAAGCAGTATTTTTAAGAAGCTAAAACAGTAATGGATAAGATATGTGGTAAGTGCATATATCTATAGGGTAAATGGAAAAAAAGGAATGATTAGTCTGTCTACTTGATAGGCATAAAATTTTCTAGAAGACAATATCCAGATCATGAACATCAACATTTTCCAAATACATAATATGAAGTAGCTGTTAGGGACATGTGAAATCTATTCAATATAGGGAATAACAGAATATTGATGATATGAAAAACAGTTCAAAATGTACATAAAACCATAGAAGAATAATTATGGACATAATTTATTGGTAAAAATAGTAGGTGTTATCCAAACTATTCTTATGACCCTTATAATTATTAGTCTTGAATGTAAAGTTTCAGATAAATGGATAAGACAGTGGTAGTGACATTGCTTTCCTAATTACTGGAATCACACTTACGTTATAACAAAGAGCCAGATAGCTGGTTTCTTTCCTTTCCCTGCATAAAAGTAAATGAGTGAAAAAGAAAGGTACAGAAACATACAGTGCTCTAAATCACCCCAAACTACTGTTAAATGTGTCACTTGACTTCCAGAAAAATCCTGAACTAAATTTGTCAAAAGTAGAGTTCCTATAAAACCTGAAGTTTCTGTTTATCTTGTGAACTATTTATCAAGTAAGATCTCTTGGGAACTTTAGGAAAAAATGCTTTAAAGCTTCAAGTATCTGTGTTAGTGACACAAAAACCATTTCTGCAGTTAACTCCAGCAGTCACATTGATCCACTTACCAACAGCATGAAAGGCATTTGGAAAGTCAGTTTTTTATCCTTTTTCATCTTTGTGATTTTTTTACAGAGTTTACATATTCACTGTAGACTATCCAGATGTTCTTTAGACTATCTATAAGCTCATTTATAATTGTGTCTTAAAATCTTCTTTTTTGCTTTCATGTCTTTCTCTAATCAAACAATCTTCTCTTTTCTATGTTACTTTTTGTCTTGAATGAATATATCAGCAATAATCTCATTCTTGGTTGCATGAGCAGAAGAATTATTAAATAATTCTTTGGGAAATTTTCAATGACTTCCCACAGGCTTAGAAATAGTATTCTTCCTGACACATCTGCTACAGTATGCTTTAATCACATTTTTTTTTCACACCATGAGTGCAATGCAATGTATCTCATGAAGTCAGGAGTTAGTAATAAAACTAGAGTAATGCAATGATCTAGTTTAGCAATGTGAGGAAAATTTGGGAGAAAAAAATAAAGAGCAGAGAGTAAGCATGTTTATTTCAAATATGCAAACGAACCAATCCTCTCCCTGTCTTTTAGAAAGAAGTCCCTTTAGATTATTTAAAAATTAGAATCAAAAAAGCCGGGAGAGCATAAATTCAGCCCTAAAGGAAAAGACACTGAAAGCTCTAGAATAAGCCTATCTCTTATCTAATTAAGGGTTCACCAACTTCACTTTCCTCTTTGCAGTGTTTTTGTAATCAATGACAGAATAACCATAATAGAGAGATCAGAAGTGTTCTGTCCAATGGAGTTCTTTTCCTAAATAGGTCAGAAGTTGAACAAGATAATCTCTTTAGATGTCTTTGGGTTTTTGTCATCCCAGAAAATTTATTACTTTTCAGAAGTATGTAATTATTTAATTTATTTTATTTTATTTTATTTTTTTATTTTACGTTACAGTACTCTGTTGGTTTTGGCATACATTGACATGAATCTGCCACGGGTGCAAGGCAGATGTAGCATAGATTAAGAAATCAAGGAGGTGACTTTTCAAAATAAATGTTCTTTTTAGTTGTTTGTAGCAGAAGCATGTTAAGAGAATTTGAAATGAGACTCATAGTGGTGAAATTATCAAGTATTTGAAAGATAGATGGAGGGGGGAACCTTCAAGATGGCAGAGTAAGACATGAAGATCGCCTTCTTCCCCACAAATACATCAAAAATACATCTGCATGTGGAACAACTCCTACAGAATACCTAATGCGGTAGAAGACCTCAGACTTTCAAAAGACAAGCTAATCTCCATACAAAAGGGCAGGGAAAAAGAAAGAAGAGAAAGAGACAGAGGAATTGGAACGTAACCTGTGCCTCTGGGATGGAGCTGCGAAGGAGGGAGATTTTCTGCACACTCTTTACCCGCTGAGGCACAAGGGAAGCCCAAGAATCCTGGAGTGGTCAGCCTATCCCTTCTCCAGCAGATCTTCCCAGCCCAGGAATCGAACCAGGGTCTCCTGCATGCCAGGTGGATTCTTTACTAGTTGAGTTATCAGGGAAGCCCATCATATGCCCATTAAAAGGAAAGCCTGCACACTAGGAAACCCCCCACCCGCAACTGGCAAGGACAGTGGGAAGCTTTGGAGCCTCAGATGTGAGAGCGGCAACAACCGTACTTTTCCTTTATGTGGCATTTTCCCACGTTTTTTTCTTCCTTTGTTCTGCTTTGTTGTTATCTTATTTTAACTGTATTTAATATTTCTCTGTTTTTGCCTTTCCTTTGATGTTTTGTGTTTTTTCATTTTCTTTTCATCTCAGTTTAGTCACTTTTCCCCTTCTTTTGATGGTATGGGTGTGTTTATTTTATGCTTTCTTGGCCTTTACTCGCTTGCTTTCTGCATTTGATTTGCTCTCAGTTTTGTGTTTCTGCTAGCTTAGTTGTCAGTGTCTGTTTTATTTGTGGGTTTGCTCATTGGGTTTATTGCATTTTTTTTGTTTTCTCTTTTCTCTACTTTTTTCCTCTTCTTTTATTTTAATGAGTGTGTGTTTCTTTCTGTGTTCTTCTCTGTTTAGTTGCGCTTCTATGGTTTGTCTTGGAGTTTCATCTGTCCGTGTTTGTTTGTTTGGCTCATTGATTTTTTTCCCCTTCTCTTTTGTGCTGAGTGGCTTGCAGAGCCTTGGCGCTCCCACCAGGAGTTGGGCCTAAACCTCTGTGGTGAGAGACCTGGGTCCAGGATGTGGGACCACCAGAGAACTGCCAGTGGATTAATGAGTGAGAGATCTCCCAAATGTCTCCAGCTCAGCACTGAGGCCTGACACCACCCAATGGCCAGCAAGCTTCAGTGCTGGAGCACTGAGGCCTGGCACCACCCAATGGCCAGCAAGCTTCAGTGCTGGAGGCCTCATGCCAAACAACAAGTAAGGCAGGTACACAAGCCCACTCACCACCAGACAGGCTGCCTTAAGTCACACGAGGCTCACAGTCACTCTAAAACACACCACTAAAGCTGGTACTGCCCCCAAAGAGGAACAAGATCTAGCTACATCCACCAAAGCACAGGGATTAGACTCCTCCTGCCAGTAAGTCTACACAAAGCACTGGTCCCACTGCACACACTGGGAGCTGACTCTGCAAGTAAGAGGGAAAACAGCCCTACAGTTTGCAGAGACCACAAACACAGTGAATTAAAGAAAATGAGAAGACAGAGAAACATGTAGCAGGTGAAGGAGCAAGATTTACTTGAAAAAAATTCAGAGTCATGAAAGCGAAGATGATCCAAAATGTCAGAAGCAGCATGGAGGCACAGATAAATAGAATGAAGCCAAAGATTAGGAAGACAGAGAAAATTTTAACAAAGACAGAAGAATAGAAAGCAGTGATGAAAAGCACAGTAGCAGATGAAACAACACACTGGAGGGAACCAATAGCAGAATACCAGATACAAACGAACAAACAAACAAAAACCAGATAGGTGAGCTGGAATACAGAATGGTGGAAATACCTGAAGCATAGCAGAATTTGAAAAAGACTGAAAAGAAATGAAAACAGTTTCAAAGACCTCTGGGACAATGTTAAGGACTCCAGTATTTGAATTATAGAGGTCCCAGAAGAAGAGAGAGAAAGAAAAAGCATAAGAAAATATTTGAGAAGATTATAATTGAAAACTTCCCTAACAAAGGGGAAATAAATAAGCACCCAAATCCAGGAAACCCAGAGAGTCCCATTTAAGATAAACAAAAAGAAAAACAAGCTAAGACATATTTATTAAACTAACAAAAAATAAACACAATGAAAAAATATTAAAAGCACAAATAGAAAAGCAACAAATAATATACAAAGGAATCTCCATAAGGTTATAAGCTGATCTTTCGGCAGAAATTTTATGTCAGAAGGGAGTGGCAGAATACACCTTAAGTGATGAAAGGAAAACACTGACAACAAAGATTACTCTGTCCAACAAGGATATCATTCAGAATTGAGAGAGAAATGAAAATTTTACAGAGAAGCAAAAGTTAACAAATTTCAGCACCAGTAAACCAGCTTTACAATAAATGTTAAAGGAACTTCTCTATGCAGGAAACATAAGAGAAAAAAAAGATCTACAAAGCAAACTTGAAACAATTAAGTATTAGGTAATAGGATTATATTATATATGTATATCAATAGTTACTTAAAATTTAAATGGATTAAATGCTCCAATGTAAAGACATAAAATAGCTGAATGTATACAAAAGCAAGATCCATATATATGCTGTCTACAAGAGATCATAACTTTTCTTCCAAGGAGTAAGTGTCTTTTAATTTCATGGCCACAGTCACCATCTGCAGTGATTT
>SJYX01009773.1:15900-34448 GCA_006410675.1 Oreotragus oreotragus
TTTTTTTTTTTTTTTTTTTTTGAGCTTTCACCTCCTTTTTCAATTATATGGTCCTCCAGTGATTAAATTGTTTTATTTCTTGTAGGTGTAACATAGCTGTATTCAGTTATATGAGGTCAACCTGGAGTATGTTTTAGATTTGATTCCGCATAGAATAGTACTACAGAGACTCACCTTTCCTGTGGTTTACAGGTGGTCCTTCCTGATAGTATGTGGTAGCTGTTTGAGCATGTATGGGAATAGCACCACCTAAGCGGCCTTGACACTCGAACAGATTTCTTTTCTGGTCGCCTTGAAATTGCTGTATACATCAGGAAGTCGGATTTTGTTTAAAAGAGATAGACCTTTCAGTGTGTCCTTTTTCTTTTTTTCATTTTAAGCAAGTGTGTGAAGTTTCCCTTTTCGGGGTTCCTTCCTGAACGGCTGTCATTTTCTCAGTGCTGTTTGGATTACCTCCCAGTAGGACATTCCCGCAGGGCACATATTATAGAAGTGTTCACAGGTTTTGTGAATGGGGAGTGCCACCAGGCACTGGAGCATTTCCAAGTTGTAGTTCCCAAGAGTGTCCACAAGATGGCAGCATTTCTTCCACCTCACTCATTCCTGGGCGATGCGGAGACGGAGACCATCCTCCCTTCAGTTCAGCTCAGTCGCTCAGTCGTGTCCGACTCTGCGACCCCATGAATCGCAGCACGCCAGGCCTCCCTGTCCATCACCATCTCCCGGAGTTCACTCAGACTCACGTCCATCGAGTCCGTGATGCCATCCAGCCATCTCATCCTCGGTCGTCCCCTCCTCCTCCTGCCCCCAATCCCTCCCAGCCATGAAACCATCCTCTGTTCCTGCGTTGGAAATCAGAGCGGATGATGGGAGAACAGCCCCCTGAAGTGCTCTGCACTTTTATGTGTTTTGGGTCAAAAAGCACACTATCGATTAACCTGGCAGTGCCAGAGGTGTCCAGGGGTTTCTTTGGGTCTTAAGTTCACTGAAGCTCAAGCAGGCCGCTCAAGGTGGGACCCTTAAGAGAGGAAATCCTCGAGACCAGTTGACTTTTCCAAAGTCTTAGGGCGTAGCGTCGGAGAAAGCAAAGGCACCCCACTCCAGTATTCTTGCCTGGAGAATCCCAGGGACAGAGGGGCCTGTTGGGTGCCGTCTATGGGGTCACACAGAGTTGGACACGACTGATGTGACTTGGCAGCAGCACGGCGTAGAGTCCTTCCTTTAGTAGTTGCCGGAAAGTGAAAGTGAAGTCACTCAGTCCTGTCCAACTCTTTGCAACCCCGTGGACTGTAACCTACTAGGCTTCTCTGTCCACAGGATTCTCCAGGCAAGAATACTGGAGTGGATTGCCATTTCCTTCTCCAGGGGATCTTCCTGACCCAGAGATCGAACCCAGGTCTCCCGCATTGCAGGCAGACGCTTTAACCTCTGAGCCAAGATGCCGGAGCTCCTCCCAAATGGTGGGGAGAGGTCCCGTCCAGCCGGCCCTCCATATCTCCTGGGACCTTCTTAGGTGGCACATCCTCAAGCCCAGACCGGTTCTGTCTAGAGAAACCCGGCTGCTCATTTGACAGGAATGGCAATCGTCTCAGATATCCTTAGCCCAGGTTTATCCAGGTGGCCTCCATTTTTCTTGTTTGTTTGTTTTGTTTTTGTCCTTTAACCCACTGTTGGGATAATATTGATCATCAGTTGTTTCACCTTTTTTGGTTTGTTTAGCTGTACAGCAGCCTGTTTCAATAAAATGGATGAACCTTTGGTGTTTTTCAGATTCTTTCCCCAGGCAGACATTTACTGTGCTGAGTAGAGGTTCCCATGGTTGACAGAGGTTTGTGGATTCGGTCCTTCAGGTACAGGAGTGTGCATGTCCACCCAGCCTCCTCTTTTATCCTCATTCCCAACCAGATGTCCTCCAGGGTCACCACAAATTTGATTCTCCATCAGTGAGTCTGTTGCTGTTTGAAAGGTGTATTTTATGTGTACCAAATGTTAGGTTCCGCCTGTCAGTGATGACTTTATGTATTACTTTCTTTCTCTGCCTGATGGACGAGGTCCTTTCGTATGACCTGGTGCAAGTAAAATCAAGTGGCTGCTGGTGTCGATATTCCATTCCTTTCCATGAATCAGAAGATGCCTTGCTCTATGGATTTCACGTTTTTTTCCTTCAATTCATGCCACCATGGACATTCTGATGGTTGTGTGTTTTCGACGATTGCAATTACTTCTTCACAGAAGGCTGGAGTCTGTCTATTTTGACTCTGGTTTTCTCCGAATGTTTCCTCAAGCTCGGTATCCAGTGATCCTATGAGCCACTCACTCCCTGTGGATGCCTGAGTGTTAAGACCACCCGCAGTGGTCTCATACAACCCGGGACCAAGTCCAGTGTTCTGAACTCCAAGCAGGGCTCCCATTTTCACACACCCCCTCTGCAAATTCTTTATTTTACCCATATTCATCTTACCCATGGCCTTTCTGATCGGTGCCAACTAAAACCTGTTTTTGTTTGTGCTTGTATGTCTCGAGTTGTTAGTGACGCACTGCTCCTGAGCACATTGTCCCACACGCAGAGGGGGCCAGGCACTGTCGATGCCATGGGGCCTTATGTGGGCATATCTTGGCCAGGTTCCTCAGCCTCATGCCAGTTTGTGTAGGAAAAATAGACTTCTAGTTCTGCAGGAATCAGAAAGGGTCTTTTTTCTTGGCCGACTTCTGGGGGTGGAATCTCTCTTTTTTTGTCTGTTTCCACCTAATGTTTACAATATATTGTTCTCCAGTGGTTAAAAGTGTTGCATTACTTTTAGGTATAAAATAGCTGAATTCAGGTGTATTTGTTCAACCTGAATGTCTTTCAGATTTTACTCCATATTAAATAGTAGCATAGTGACTAGAGTTTCCTGCGGTTTACAGGAGGTTCTTCCTTTTGTCCGCTGTATCAATTTGAGTTTGTTGGAACTCTCACTTTGTAATTTGTCTTGTCAGTCAAATGGATTTCTTTTCTGTTCACCAAAATTTGTTTTAGAAATCAATTAGTCTGTTTTTGTTTGCAAGAGATACTACTTTCTGTGTATCCTTTTTAATTTTATTTTTTATACTTTTTTTGGTCAAGCTTACCTTTCCTGGTGGCTTCCCCAATGTGTGCCATTTACTCAGTGTTGTTAGGATTTCCTACCCACGGAGCACTCCTTCAGGCTTGTTTTATCTGCATTCCCTCCGCTGAGCATGGAAGAATTGAAGCTTTTGAACTGTGCTGTTGGAGAAGACTCTTGAGAGTCCCTTGGACTGCAAGGAGATCCAATGCACGCTTAAAGCCCCATGGCATCAACAGTGCCTGGTCCCCTCTGCACGGGGGACAAATGCCCAGCATCAGTGGGTCACTAACAAGTAGAGACATGCAAATCTAAACAAAAGCCAGGGTTTAATTGGCACTGATCAGAGAGGACAGGTGAAATATGTCTACACTGAAGAATTCTCAGAGTGGGACACCCGACTGGAGTTCAGGGAACTGGACTTGGTCCCGGCTTGTATGAGACCACTACGGTTATTCTGTAGGAATCGAAACTGACTGGTACATAGGATCACTGCATACAGAGTCTGAAAATTCGGANGAGGACAGGTGAAATATGTCTACACTGAAGAATTCTCAGAGTGGGACACCCGACTGGAGTTCAGGGAACTGGACTTGGTCCCGGCTTGTATGAGACCACTACGGTTATTCTGTAGGAATCGAAACTGACTGGTACATAGGATCACTGCATACAGAGTTTGAAAATTCGGAATAAACCCTAGTCGGAAGAGACACACAGACTCCAGCCTTCTGTGTGGAAGTTATTCCAATTGTCGAAACCTGAAACCACCGGCATATCCAGAGGGAGGATGAAATTCGGGGAAAATCGTGCTATACATAAAGAATCTTCTAATCTATGGAGAGGAAAGGAATATTGATTCCAGCAGCTACTTGATTTCACTTGCACCAGGTCATACGAAAGGACGTTAATCAGGCAGAGAAAGAAAGCAATACATAAAGTCATCCCTGAGAGGCGGAACCTAATATTTGGTACAAATAAAATACACCTCTCTAACAGAAACAGACTCACTGAGAGAGAAATCAAGTTTGCGGTGACCATGGAGGACATCTGGTTGGGAATGAAGATAAACGAGGAGGCTGGGTGGACATGCACACTCCTGTACCTGAAGGACCGAATCCACAAACCTCTGTCAACCATGGGAACCTCTACTCAGCATAGTAAATATCTGTCTGGAGAAAGAATCTGAAAAACACCCAAGATTCGCCCATATTACTGAATCAGGCTGCTGTACACCTAAACAAGCCAAAAATCGTGAAATAACTGTTGATCAATATAATCCCAATAGTGGTTTAAAGGACAAAAAGAGAAAGAAAAAAGAACAATGGAGACTGCCTGGATAAACCTGGCCCAAGGATATCTGAGATGATACCCACTCATGGGAAAGGAGCAGCCTTGTTTCCCTAGACAGGACTGGTCTGGGCCAGAGAATGTGCCACCTAAGAAGGTTCCAGGACATGTGGAGGGCCAGCTGGACGGGTGACCTCTCCCCAGCCNAAGGATATCTGAGATGATACCCACTCATGGGAAAGGAGCAGCCTTGTTTCCCTAGACAGGACTGGTCTGGGCCAGAGAATGTGCCACCTAAGAAGGTTCCAGGACATGTGGAGGGCCAGCTGGACGGGTGACCTCTCCCCAGCCTGGGGCCGAACTCAGGCAGCCACTAACGCTTTTGGCACCCAGGGATCGCGGATGCTTACGCCCTAAGACCTGGAAAAGTCATCTGGTCTCGAGGACTTTTTCTCTTAAGGGTCCCACCTTGAGCCGCCTACTTGAGCCTCAGTGAACTTAAGACGGAAAGAAACCCCCGGGCACTTTTGCCACGGCCAGGATTGATCGGTAGTGTGCTTTTTGACCCAAAACACATAGCGGCGCAGAGCACTCCAGGGGGCTGTTATCCACCATCCACTCTGATTTCCAATGCGGGAAGAGGACTGGCTCCAAGTGTCTGCAGCTTCCAGGATTGGCAGTGTGGTTGAAGAACTGCTGCCTCTTTGTGGACATTATTGGGAACTACAACTTGGAAAGCAGTGTTGGGGCCATTTCCTAGTCACAAAGCCTGTGAAGATTTAAATAATTATTTTTGTGTCCTGAAGTTTTGAGCTGCTGATATGTAGTCTAAACAACATTCAGTAATCTAATCTGTTTGAGGAAGGCACCCTAAAATGGTAAACTTTACACACAGTCCTTTTCAAATAAGAAAAAAATTAAGACTGAATTATGTATCTCTTTCAAACTAAAACAGACTGACAGATTTACAAATAAAATTCATGCTGACTAGAAAAGTCATCTACTTGAGTGCCAAGGCAGATAGGAGATTGGATTTCCATACACACTCAAATAGCTACAATAGACGATCAAGAAGGACCACAGGAAACTCTAGTCACTATAGTACTTGTATATGGGTTAACCCATGTATATGGGTTAAGAATCTGAAAAATACTCCAGATTTATCACTTATAACTAAATCTAGCTATTTTTATGCCTAAGAGAAATATAACACATTGAAGTCATCATGGACACTATTATTGAAAACTTAGATGAAAGAGGAGAAACAAAGAAACCAAGCAATTCCACTATAATAAACCTCGGCTAAGGAAATCCATGCTTTTCTGATGCAGACCTGGAAGCCTGAGTGAGTCCTGGAGACTTAGAAGCCTGTTTTTCTTAGATAAGAACGGCTCGGGCTTGGGAAAGCTGGGCACGATTATGCCTCCCATCTCATGGCATGGACAGTGCAGGGGGACAACATCCCCAGGATCAGTGCAGGTAGAGACATGTAACCAAGTAGGGACATTCAAATCTAAACAAAATCCAGGTATTAATTGTCACCGATCAGAGAAGCCACGGGAAATCTGTCTGTGATGAAGAATTCTAAGAGTGAGTGTGGGAAAATGTGAATTCTGACTCTGGGTTCAAGGCATTGGAAGTCGGTCACAGTGTGTATGAGACCACTACGTGTATCCTGCAGGACACGAAATGGACAGGTACGTATTGGCCACGCATCCCAAGTTTGAGGATATATTTAGCGAAAACTACTGTTGGAAAGGCATGAACTCCAACCTTTGCTGCAGCCTTAATCACACTCACTAAGACACACCAGAATGTCCATGGTGGGAAGTACTGAGGAAACGTTGTCTCCCCAATAGGTAAAGAATCTTCTGGGTCATGGAAGGAATGAAATAGTGACACTTGCATTAGCATGACTGCACATGCAGGTGGTCATACAAAAGGACTTACATCAGGTAGAGAAAAACAAATACCCAAGATGATCACTGATAAGTAGAAACGAAGTATGGTACCAGTGAAGTACATCTTTCAGACAAGAGACTCACTGAATTAGAAATTAAATTCATGGTGAGCACAAAATAAATCCGGTTGGGTTCCACACAAATTGGGAGGTTGCTGTTGACATGCACACTCATATACCTGAAATACTTAACAAGAAGGACCTCCTGAAAACTACAGGAAACTCAACTCTAACACAGTACCGTTCTAGTTGGGGAAAAAAAATCTAAAAAATGCTACCCGTTGTCTGCATATAAGTGAATGAAGCTGCTATTAAAAAAAAAAAAATCCAAATTGGTGAAATAACTATTGTCCAGTATATTTAAAAACGTTGCCACCTCTGGCAACTGAGTCGCCTTGTTTCCTTAGTCAGGGCTCTCATGGGGTTGAGGAACCTTGGCAAGATATTCTACTAAAGAGATCCCATGGGACCCGTTGGGCCTAGAACCCTCTGGACAGGAGACAATCTCCGAGGGATCGGTGGGAAAGTCTGGTTGCTAATAAAGCCTAGGGCATCCGAGGGATTCTGGTTCCTCTATGGCCTAAGATCTTTGATTTGTTATCCAGATAAAATAATAAAATATAATAAAATTTATTATAATTTTTAGTCTTTAGGGGTTTTGGTGCTAAGTGACCCACCTCAGGCCTCCTCATTTGACTCACTGAACCTATGACACAAAGAAACCACTCGACATCTTTTGCATGCCTTGGCCTTACCAGTAGTATATTTTTAAAGGGAAAACACGTAAAGGGCCAAAAGACTTCCAGGGCCTGTTCTTCCATGGTCCGCTCTTGTTTACAACAGAGAAAGGGGATTGTCTGCAGGGCCTTGTGTCTCCCTGCTATAGCAGAGGAGGATTTTTAGAAATGCTGCCCTCTTGTGGAAATACTCGGGAACTACAACTTGGAAACCGGTGTCTAGGTGCATTTCCCATTCAGAAAGGCTGAGAAAATGTAGTTTATACCTGAGCTTTAAGAATGTCCTGCGGTTCAGTTCAGTTCAGTGGCTCAGTCGTGTACGACTCTTTGCAACCCCATGAATCACAGCACGCCAGTCCTCCCTGTCCATCACCAACTCCCGGAATTCACTCAAACTCACGTCCATCGAGTCAGTGATGCCATCCAGCCATCTCATCCTCTGTCGTCCCCTTCTCTTGCCCCCAATCCCTCCCAGCATCAGAGTCTTTTCCAATGAGATAACTCTCTGCATGATGTGGCCAAAGTACTGGAGTTTCAGCTTTAGCACATTCCTTCCAAAGAAATCCCAGGGTTGATCTCCTTCAGAATATACTGGTTGGATCTCCTTGCAGTCCAAGGGACTCTCAAGAGTCTTCTCCAACACCACAGTTCAAAAGCATCAATTCTTCGGCATTCAGCTTTCTTTATAGTCCAACTCTCACATCCATACATGACCACAGGAAAAACTGCCTTGACTAGACAGACCTTTGTTGGCAAAGTAATGTCTCTGCTTTTGAATATGCTATCTAGGTTGGTCATAACTTTCCTTCCAAGGAGTAAGTGTCTTTTAATTTCATGGCTGCAATCACCATCTGCAGTGATTTGGAGCCCCCAAAAATAAAGTCTGACACTGTTTCCACTGTTTCCCCATCTATTTCCCATGACATGATGGGACCAGATGCCATGATCTTTATTTTCTGAATGTTGAGCTTTAAGCCAACTTTTTTGCTCTCCTCTTTCACTTTCATCAAGAGGCTTTTTAGTTCCTCTTCACTTTCTGCCATAAGGGTGGTGTCATCTGCATATCTGAGGTTATTGATATTTCTCGCAATCTTGATTCCAGCTTGTGCTTCTTCCAGCCCAGCGTTTCTCATGATGTACTCTGCTTTTCAAGGGGCTGGCATAATTTTCATTAGGCAGACACAAGATAGCCACTTTCCCCATTCTTCTTTACCTGTNTCTGCATATCTGAGGTGATTGATATTTCTCCCAGCAATCTTGATTCCAGCCTGTGTTTCTTCCAGTCCAGCGTTTCTCATGATGTACTCTGCATATAAGTTAAATAAGCAGGGTGACAATATATAGCCTTGACGGACTCTTTTTCCTATTTGGAACCAGTCTGTTGTACCATGTCCAGTTCTAACTGTTGCTTCCTGACCTGCATACAGATTTCTCAAGAGGCAGGTCAGGTGGTCTGGTATTCCCATCTCTTTCAGAATTTTCCACTGTTTATTGTGATCCACACAGTCAAAGGCCTTGGCATAGTCAATAAAGCAGAAATAGATGTTTTTCTGGAACTCTCTTGCTTTTTTGATGATCCAGCAGATGTTGGCAATTTGTTCTCTGGTTCCTCTGCCTTTTCTAAAACCAGCTTGAACATCTGGAAGTTCATGGTTCATGTATTGCTGAAGCCTGGCTTGGAGAATTTTGAGCATTACTTTACTAGCCTGTGAGATGAGTGCAACTGTGCAGTAGTTTGAGCATTCTTTGGCACTGCCTTTCTTTGGAATTGGAATGAAAACTGTCCTGTGGTAGATGATTGAAACAAAAGTCACTGAAGGGCACAGTTTTGAGAAACCACATACAAATAACAAGATGCACATACCCTTGTTTTTTAGAAAATGGACACAGAAACGTGCTTAAGGTCGCTTAGCAGCAAAAGGGAAAATGTTTGTTGCTCAGTCACGTCCGACTCTTTGCTACCTCATGGACTGTAGCCTGCCAGGCTCCTCTGTCCATGGCATTCTCCAGGCAAGAATACTGGAGTGGGTAGCCTTTCCCTTCTCCAAAGGATCTTTCCGACCCAGGGTTTGAACTCAGGTCTTCTATATTTCATGTGGATTGTTTACTGTCTGAACTACCAGGAAATGCAAATCTAAACAAGAACCATGTACTCCTTGGCACTGATCAGAGAGGCCATGATAGAAATGTCTAGAAAGAAAATTACAGGAGGGGATGTGGACAAAAAAGGAATCCTGGCAAGCTATTTGGGGCACTGGAAATTGGTAACACGCACTATGAGAACACTGGAGTTTCCTTAAAAAACTGAAACTAGAGCTATGTATGATCCAGATATCCTGCTTTGGGGCATATATCCAAATAAAACCATAGTTGGAAAAGTCACATGGGTGCCAACCTATTTATAGGTTGTGGCCCTATTTATAATAGCCATAATAGGCAAGCAGCACAATATCCATGGCTGGGTTCATTTTGGAGACATAGTATGTATACAGAGCGCATATTACTCAGCCAGAAAAATAATGAAATAATGACATTTGCAGCCCTATGAATTCACTTGCTAATGATCATATTAACTGAGGTAGATCAAGTATAGAAAGATATAAGATATCAATGATAGGTGAAAACTAAAATTTAGTACAAATGAACTCCATTTTTCAAATAGATTTCAAAAAATGAATTTATGGTGATCAGAAAAGAAAGGTAGGTGGGTGTCTGGAGAAATTAGGAGTTTTGGATCAACATACATAGGCTATTATGTACAATACATAACCAAGGATGCCCTATTGCAAACTATAGGAAATGCTACTCAACACCGTAATAAACTGTAGGGGGAAAGAATCTGAAAAACAGGAGAAATATGTCTCCATATACCTGAATCAGTCTTCTGTGATCCTAGAACAAACACAGCACCATAGAACAACTCTAGTTGAATATAATTTAAAAATGAAGTTAAATTACATGAAAAAAAAAAAATAGGAATGCCTACTTCTTGGGCCATAGAAACTCACGCTTGTTCACATCCTTGGAGCCTGAGCAGATTTGTTTTCCAAGGCAGGACGTGTGGTGCTGAGGGAGCAGGGCAGGATATGCTAGCAAATGAGCTCCCACTGGACCTGTAGTGCCTGTTCCCCTCTGGGTGGGTGACAGCCTCCAGGATCATTCGGAATCTCTGGCAGCAAAACCAAGCACAGTACACCCAAAGGATGGTGGACCCTCTAGGCCCACAGAATGTATAAAACAGATAATCCACAGGTGTATAAAACAGATAAGGACTTTCTATTAAGTACAGGCGCCTGGTGCCCATGACTCTGATGTTGGGGGTCCCACCTCCATCTCATTGTGCCTATGGCCAAATGCACCCTCGGGACACTGGCAGGCAGTCTTTGGACTTGTTGAGAGGGTGCCCTTTAATGGGGAAGAAGTAAAGAGACACAAGATCTGGGGTTTCTCCAGGATCATTCGGGATCTCTGGCAGCAAAACCAAGCACAGTACACCCAGAGGATGGTGGACCCTCTAGGCCCACAGAACTCTTAATAGGCGCCTGGTGCCCATGACTCTGATGTTGGGGGTCCCACCTCCACCTCCTTTAGACTCATTGTGCCTATGGCCAAATGCACCCTCGGGACACTGGCAGTCTTTGGACTTGTTGAGAGGGTGCCCTTTAATGGGGAAGAAGTAAAGAGACACAAGATCTGGGGTATATATTCTACCATTCTCCTTTACAACCCAGGAAGAGGACTTTCACAAAGGCTCTGGTTACCCCAGGGATGGGAAGTGGGGTTGAAAAAATTCCTCCACTTTGTAGACATTTTTCTGGAACTACAACTTGAAAACCAGTTCCTTGGGCTATTTTCCATTCACAAGGCCTGTAGGGATGCAAAAGACACCTTAAATACCCTGGGAGTAGGTAACTGCAACAGAATTCATCAAAAAATCTGCCTCCTTGTGGCTCTTTCCCACAACTACAACTTTAAAACCGGAACATTTAAGTGTGTTCAGTTGCTTCAGTTCAGTTCAGTTCAGTTCAGTTCAGTTCTGTCGCTCAGTCATGTCCAACTCTTTGCAACACCATGAATCGCATCACGCCAGGCCTCCCTGTCCATCACCATCTCCTGGAGTTCACTCAGACTCACGTCCATCAAGTCGGTGATGCCATCCAGCCACCTTAAAGGGCACACTTTCAAGAAGCAACCTGCAAAAGGTGAAATTCACACACACTGGTTAAAAAAATGAAGGACACTGAAAGATGCTCGCAGTCACTTAGCAGTAGAGAAATGCAAATTGAAACAACAATGACGTGTTACTTGTCATTGGCTGAAAGGCCACCATAAGAAAGCCTGCAAAGAAAAACTGCAGGAGAGTATGTGGATAAAAAGAAACTTCACTTGATTTTTGTATTGGTAACAGGGACTACGAGAACACTATGGAGGTTTCTTAAGAAAGTAAAAATAGAGCTACCATCTGATTAGGCCATCCCACTCTTGGGTGCATCCAGAGAAAACTATAGTTGGTTAAAACGAAGGACCCCAAGTTTCACTTTAGCGCTGTTTACAATAGCCAAAACAGGGAAACAGCAACCTGCCCATGGTCAGATGCAGAATGATACATATATAGAAGGGAATATTACTCTGCAATAAAAAAATGAAATAATGCCATTTGCAATCACGTAAGTCCACTTGCAGACTTTACATACCTTGTAAAGTAGATCAGGTAGAGAAAGACAGTGTCATAACAAATCACTAATAGAAGGAAACTAAAAATTACTATAAATGAACTACATTTTTCAAACAGAAACACACTCATAGATTTAGAGAATAAACTCATCATGACTATAGAGGTAATGTTGGTTGGCGTTGGAATAATTTAGGAGGTTTGGATTAACACATACACACTCAGGTGTATAAAACAGATAATCAACAAGGACTTTCTATAAAGTACAGGAAACCCTACTCGACAGAGTAATAACGCATATGGGAAAATAATCTGAAAAGTAGTAGATATATATCTACATATAACTGAATCAGTGTACTGTTTGTGTGAAATGTACACAATGTTGTACCATATACTAAAGGTTAAATTTTAAAATCACATATCTATTTTCCTCCTGTCTTGGCTGTCATCCCTGGAGCCTGAGTGCACTCAGTTCCCAAGGCAGGACTCTCATGGGGCTGAGGGAGCTCGGAAGGAAGTGCCAGTAAATGAGCTGCCCTTGGACAATTAGTGCCTGCTCCCGTCTGAAAGGTGGATGCCAAGTTGCTTTAGTCATGTCTGACTCTGTGTGACCCTGTGGGCTGTAGCCCGTCAGGCTTGCAGTCTCCACATCCAGGCGAACCTCCAATAGCTAATCCAAGCCTATGCACCCAAAGGATGGTGGACTTTCTGGTCCTGAAGGGCTTTGAAAAGTAACTTGGTCTCCATATTTCTTGGTGCTTGGGTTCCTTTCTCTAGCCCTCTATTTTGAGTTGCCCTACACAGGGACTTTATTTTTTGGGGCTCCAAAATCACTGCAGATGGTGATTGCAGCCGTGAAATTAAAAGACGCTTACTCCTTGGAAGGAAAGTTATGACCAACCTAGAAGGCATATTCAAAAGCAGAGACATTACTTTGCCAACAAAGGTCCATCTAGTCAAGGCTATGGTTTTTCCAATGGTCATGTATGGATGTGAGAGTTGGACTCTGAGGAAAGCTGAGCGCCGAAGAATTGATGCTTCTGAACTGTGGTGTTGGAGAAGAGTCTTGAGAGTGCCTTGGACTGCAAGGAGATCCAACCTGTCCATTCTAAGGAGATCGGTCCTGGGTGTTCTTTGGAAGGAATGATGCTGAAGCTGAAAGACCAATACTTTGGCCACCTCATGTGAAGAGCTGACTCATTGGAAAAGACCCTGATGCTGGGAGGGATTAGGGGCAGGAGAAGGGGACGACAGAGGATGAGATGGCTGGATGGCATCACCGACTGGATGGACATGAGTTTGCGTGAACTCCGGGAATTGGTGATGGACAGGGAGGCCTGGCATGCTGTGATTCATGGGGTTGCAAATAATAGGACACAACTGAGTGACTGAACTGAACTGAACACAGGGACAACATCACCTTCAGAGAACAGCAGAGAAGACCTGCAGGAACTGTGATTTGTTCAGGATTAGGGGGTGAAGTGTAATGGAGAAGTAATGAGACAGAAGCCCTTGAGTATTTGTTGTGGCACACTGCAGTCTCATTCACAACTCAGGAACACGCCTTTCCCTAAGGCTCTGTTTATCACAGCAACCAGAGTGGGGTTGAAGAAATCTGCCTCCTTGTGGCTCTTTCCCATAACTACAACTTTAAAACCGGAGCATTTAAGTGTGTTCAGTTGCTTCAGTTCAGTTCAGTTCAGTTCTGTCGCTCAGTCATGTCCAACTCTTTGCAACACCATGAATCACATCATGCCAGGCCTCCCTGTCCATCACCATCTCCCGGAGTTCACTCACACTCACGTCCATCAAGTCGGTGATGACATCCAGCCATCTCATCCTCTGTCGTCCCCTTTCCTCCTGCCCCCGATCCCTCCCAGCGTCAGAGTCTTTTCCAATGTGTCAGCTCTTCGCATTAGGTGGCCAAACTATTGGAGCCTCAGCATGAGCCCTTCCAATGAATATTCAGGATTGATTTCTTTTTGGATTGACTGGCTTGATCTTCTTGCAGTCCAAGGGACTCTCAAAAGTCTTTTCCAGCACCATAATTCAAAAGCACCAATTCCTTGGTGCTCAGCCTTCTTTATGATCCAACTCTCACATCCATACATGTTTACTCATTACTAGAGAAATGAAAATCAACACTACAATAAGGTACCACCTCTTATTCATCAGAATGACCATCAAAAGTCCACACACAATAAATGATGGAAAGGGTGTGGAGAAAAGGGAAACCTCCTACATGACTGGTGGGATTGTAAATAGGTAACAGTCACTGTGGAGAACAGCATAGAGGTTCTTTAAAAACCTAAAAGAAGAGGTTCCATATGATCTGGCAATCCCAGTCCTGGGCATATACATGGAGAAAACTATAACTGGAAAACACACATGAATCCCAACATTGACTGCAGCACTACTGACAAAATCCAAGTAATAGAAACAACAATATCTTCCAGCAGATGAGTGGATATAGACGATGTGGCACATATACAATGGAATATTACTTAGGTACAAAACAGATGAAACTGTGCCACCTTCAGCAAAGTGGGTGATTCTGGAGGATATTATGCTGAGTAAAAGAACTCAGGCAGAGAGACAACACTCTATCTTATCACTGACACATGGAATCTAAAAATAAAAGAAATGAATGTACTTAACAAAACAAACAGACTCACAGCTATAAAAAAGAAACTAGTGGTTACCAGTGGGGACACACAGATGACACCACCCTTATGGCCGAAAGCAAAGAACTAAAGAGCCTCTTGATGAAAGTGAAAGAGGAGAGTGAAAAAGTTGGCTTAAAGCTCAACATTCAGAAAATGAAGATCACAGTATCTGGTCCCATCACTTCATGGCAAATATCTGGGGAAACAATGGAAACAGTGACAAACTTTATTTTTGGGGGGCTCCAAAATCACTGCAGATAGTGACTGAAGCCATGAAATTAGAAGATGTTTGCTCCTTGGAAGAAAAGCTATGACCAACCTAGACAGCATATTAAAAAGCAGAGACCTTACATTACCAACAAAAGACTATCTGGTCAAAGCTATGGCTTTTCCAGTGATCATGTATGGATGTGAGAGTTGGACTATAAAGAAAGCCAAGTGCCGAAGAATAGATACTTTTGAACTGTGGTGTTAGAAAAGACTCTTGAGAGTCCCTTGGATGGCAAGGAGATCCAAGCAGTCCATCCTAAGGGAAATCAGTCCTGACTATTCATTGCAAGAACTGATGCTGAAGCTGAAACTCCAATACTTTGGCCACCTGATGCGAAGAATTGACTCCTTTGAAAAGACCCTGATTCTGGGAAAGATTGAAGGCGAAAGGAGAAGGGGACGACAGAGGATGAGATGGTTGGATTGCATCACCGACTTGATGGACATGAATTTGAATAAGCTCCAGGAGGTGGTGATGGACAGGGAGGCCTGGTGTGCTAAGGTCCATGGGAGTCGCAAAGAGTTGGACATGACTGAGCAACTGAACTGAACTGGACCCTAAAATATTGAGTCTCTATGTTATGTACCTGAAAATAATACAATATTGTAAATCATCTACACTTCAGTTAAATAAGCAAAATAATACTTTTGTTTAATAACAGATCATATATAGCTAAAGAGAAAATCAGTGAAATAAAATTTATATCAGAGTTAAATATTCAGAGTTTAGTACAGACCCTTGTGGCTTAGCTGGTAAAGAATCCACCTGCAATGAGGGAGACCTGGGTTTGACTCCTGGGTTGGAAAGATCCCCTGGAGAAGGGAAAGGCTGCCCACTCCAATATTCTGGCCTGGAAGGTTTCATGGACTGTTTAGTCCATTAGGTCACAAAGAGTCAGACACGACTGAGTGACTTTCATTTTAAAGACTCAAGAATGAAAATACGAAAAAGCAGGGAAGTGATATAGAGGATATAAGGAGAAAATATGGGTTTAATTAGAATCTCAGAAGGAAAAAAAGAAAGAATTAGTCAATATTTAAATTATAACAGCTGAGAGTTTTCCAGTACTGATGATATATGAACTCACAATATCAAGTAGCAAAAAAAAAAAAAATCCAAATCCAGGTAGTGAAAGGAATGCTATAGCTAGACACATCATGAAAAAATTGGAAAAAAATAGAAAATCCTTAAAGCTGCTATACTAGAAATGACAGATGACTTTCAAAGGAGCATCTGTTAGTTTAAGAGAAAGCAAAGTTATTTATGGGGAAAGAAATGAGATCTTGAACAAATACAGAGCAACCAGTCTTTGAATGAAAGAACATGTACTCTGCTGTCACAAGAAAGAATAATATGGCTGTAGTTGAAGGCATGTTTATAGATTTGTGGGAGTGGTGAAAAAGTTCCCATCAATGAAGTATAAGTCAGAAAGTAGAAGACTAGAAAATACATAATAGGATTGTAGGCAGTAATGGGAAATTGTGGGAAAGTGATGTATTAGATCACAACTATCATTTGAGTAAAGCAGATCCCTGGATTACAGAAGGTTTGAGATATTCTTGCAGTGGAGTGGAGCAAATGACAGGAGGCAGGAAGCTGGTTGAACTGGTAAACGCCAATCTTGATGCATTTTGGAATGCGTTCACTTTTTTCAGCAACTTCCACAAATCCTTAGGGAGGGGAACCTGGTAAAATACCATGCTACTTGCAATCAGAATTTCTGGAGCTCTGTTTCCAGAAAAACATTTAATTCATTTGTGATTTCACAGACTGGTTGAATACAAGATCTCTAGTTTACATATGTAAGTAAATATATACACAGGAATGCAGGCTATGTTCTCTGCTACTCTCACTCATTAATTTCAGACTCCTGTCTATATGGACAGAGCTCTGCTCTATAACGTTGTCTTTCCCATGCCTGAAGAAAGTCAGAAAGTCTTATCACATTTCTTTTCAGATTCATCTTTAATGTAAAGTTGTGGAGAAGCTCAAAGGCTATGTGTCTGCAAGCTAAGTAGCTTCAGTCATGTCCAACTCTTTGCAACCCTATGGACTGTAGCCCGCCAGGCTACTCTATTCATGGGATTCTCCAAGCAAGAATCCAGGAGTGAGTTGCCATGCCTTCCTCCAGGGGCTCTTTCCCACTCAGGGATCAANCTGTGGTGTTGGAGAAGACTCTTGAGAGTCCCTTGGACTGCAAGGAGATTCAACCAGTCCATTCTGAAGGAGATCAGCCCTGGGATTTCTTTGGAGGGAATGATGCTAAAGCTGAAACTCCAGTACTTTAGCCACTTCATGCGAAGAGTTGACTCCTTGGAAAAGACTGATGCTGGGAAGGATTGGGGGCAGAAGGAGAAGGGGATGACAGAGGATGAGATGGCTGGATGCCATCACTGACTCGATGGACGTGACTTTGAGTGAATTCCGGGAGTTGGTGATGGACAGGGAGGCCTGGCGTGCTGCAATTCATGGGGTTGCAAAGAGTCAGACACGACTGAGCAACTGAACTGAACTGAATAGTATTCTCTCTACATAATCCCTATATTATACAATTTAGTGTGGCTCTTGCTGCTGCTGCTGCTGCTAAGACACTTCGGTCGTGTCCGACTCTGTGTGACCCCATAGATGGCAGCCCACCAGGCTCCCCCGTCCCTGGGATTCTCCAGACAGGAACACTGGAGTGGGCTGCCATTTTGTGTGGCTCTTAGGAAGCCTTATTTGTCACTATGTCCAAGACTTGTCCTCAGTTTTTAAAGACTTTTAAACTTAAGTTTTGGCAAGTAATTAAATTTGGAGGTTGACGCATTGTAGCCAAATTCTCACAGACGTGTGTCTGTATGTATGTGTCTGTGTGTGCACTATATTTGATGTCTCATTTACAAGATATATAACTGTTAAAGGAAGCTTCAAAGTTTTTGAATGGGGAATAAAGGTATTTTCATATTGATTTCTGCTTGGTGAGTATTGGATATAATTAGGGTATCACTTTTGCTATGTTAATAGATAATTGTATCCAACCAAAGTATTTTGAGTCATCATTTCCTTTTAAAGGGAAAATGCTGCATAATTTCCTGAGCAACAGAAGCAAAAATAAGTCTAGAATAATTATCTAATCTCTTGTTTCTAATTCATGTTGATCAGCAAATGATATTGAAGCTGAAGCTCCAATACTTTGGCCATCTGATACAAAGAACTGACTCACTGGAAAAGACCATGATACTGGGAAAGGCTGAAGGCAGGAAGAGAAAGGAATGACAGAGGATGAGATGGTTGAATGGCATCACTGACTTGATGGACATGACTTCAGCCAAGCTCCAGAAGTTGGTGATGGACAGGGAAGCCCGGTGTGCTGCGTGGGGTCACAACAGAGCAACTGAACTGAACTGAACTGATAGTGAGTTCAGTGAAATAAGGTCAGAAATAATAACTTGTATTCACAAAACATGTTATATTTTACAAAGCGTGTATACAAACGTTACGTCGATTTAGCTATTAGTCCAAATCTTCTTGACTGGGATTAACCCAGTTTTATACTTGTGTCACTGAGGCTGAGAGATTAGGTCATAGTTAGACTGTGGCTCAGATCATGAGCTCCTTATTGCCAAATTCAGACTTAAATTGAATAAAGTAGGGAAAATCACTAGACCATTCAGGTATGACCTAAATCAAATCCCTTATGATTATACAGTGGAAGTGAGAAATAGATTTAAGGGCCTAGATCTGATAGACAGAGTGCCTGATGAACTATGGACGGAGGTTCGTGACATTGTACAGGAGACAGGGATCAAGACCATCCCCATGGAAAAGAAATGCAAAAAAGCAAAATGGCTGTCTGGGGAGGCCTTACAAATAGCTGTGAAAAGAAGAGA
>SJYX01009773.1:36610-62519 GCA_006410675.1 Oreotragus oreotragus
TGGAGAAGACTCTTAAGAGTCCCATGGACTGCAAGGAGATCCAACCAGTCCATTCTAAAGATCAGCCCTGTGATTTCTTTGGAAGGAATGATGCTAAAGCTGAAACTCCAGTAGTCTGGCCACCTCAGGTAAAGAGTTGACTCATTGGAAAAGACTCTTATGCTGGGAGGGATTGGGGGCATGAGGAGAAGGGAACGACAGAGGATGAGATGGCTGGATGGCATCACCGACTTGATGGATGTGAGTTTGAGTGAACTCCAGGAGATGGTAATGGACAGGGAGGCCTGGCGTGCTGTGATTCATGGGGTCGCAAAGAGTCGGACATGACTGAGCGACTGAACTGAACTGAACTGAGTAAAAAGAAAATGTGAAGACGTCCCAGGGCTGTTGTTGATCATTTTCTGCATGTTAAGATGGACAGTAAAGTTGAAAGACAGTGTCTGTCACATAAAATTAGAAGGCATTTACAATAAAGTAGAAGTTTAGGGAATTGCTCGATATTAATGGCTCAGAGTAAGTGAGAATGGTATAAAGCAAAATTGCAATAGGAATGTAATGGAGATAGAAACTGAATGAATCACTTTTCTGAAGATTGCTATTTTTGAAGCTACACAAAATGAACTTCAAACTATCAAAGTAAGCTTAGGGATAACGGTTCTTAAAAGTTATGTCATATATATATTTGTTCTTTGACCCTTAAAATGTGCTTTATCTATTTCAACTGAACTTAAATATTATTTGATGCTGTAGCTGAATTAATGGGCATTCAAACTTTGCCACCTCCTTTTGTGATTTTTCTTACTCATATTCTAAACATAATTTTCTTTTGACCTTTTGTTTATGAAATAAATATCCAGCATGAACTTTGGAAAATGAGTTTGGGTTCAATTCATATTCATCAACTAGATCATACTCATTGGTGCTGGGGTGTTTTGTTTTTCTCACAATTTGTGAGTGAATGCTATCATAGAATATTATTCAAGACATTGACAAGAAGATGAAAATACTATGAGACTATTCAAGAGCATTTCAGAGCTAAGTATCATTGTTATAATTCAGATCTAAATTGTCCCAAATTCTCCCTCAGAAAAGTAATCATTCCCTAATGTTCTAAATGGAATAATTCCCCAAATAGGACATTAATTTATATGATAATTTTATAAATCTTTCATGAGGCAAATCTTCGCTCTCAAAAAATAATTCCTGAATATGTTTCCTATTTGGGTAAAAGTTTCAAGTCTCTGTAAAAACACTTGAGTTGAAATCTAATAAAAGAATATTCATGAATCACAGAGTTTCTGAATATTTTTTATTTCCCTTGATTCCAACTTATACTTCTAGTGTAAATGCTATGAATAATTAGAAGGGTTAGAATTTTAAATAGTATTTTATATCTCAGAATATAATTATCTATTGTTAATAATTTGTTGCTGACCAAAGGCTATCTAACCCAGTATTGTTTTATTTTAATTTCTTACCATAAATTGACATAAGAATAACTATTATGGAATAAAGAATTTTACAGGCAACAACTGAAAGTAGATTTGGCCAAGGACTCTTGAGGACTGAACACTAGTTCCACTATATCATTACTTATTAGTGAATAAAACCTTGGGAATAATTCAGTTTCCCACTAAAAAAATTATGTCTATATCTATATATAGATACATATTTAGATATAAAGAGATATGGATATATGAATATGTAAGCTTATACCTCATAGATTTGTTGTAAAGACATCTGAGATAATATATCTGAAGCACCCAGAATATTCTAGGCAGTTAATAAATGCTTGTTTTAAAATAGCAAATATAATAGCTAATCTTTACTAGATCTTTAAAATGTGCCTGGCCCTAGAGACAGGGTGATGATCTGAACAGTCAAAATAGTCTCCTCTAGGAGTTTATATCTAGTAGGGAGTAGAGAGATAATAAGCAGGCAAAACAATGAAGAGGGTTTTCTGAGCGATTCATCTATAACATATAGAAATGTGGAAGAAATGCTGGAGACGGGCAGGAACTGAAAGCTTTTCTAAGGAGATGCCATTTGTCTAGAAGCTGAAAAATTAAAAAGTAGACTACATAAAGAGCTTGCATGAAGACCAAAATGTATGCTGCTAGCTTGAGTAACTGAAAGTCCGTTTGTTCAGTTTCTCAGTCATGTCTGGCTCTTTGTGACCCCATGGACTGTAGCTCTCAAGGCTCCTTTGTCCATGGGATTTCCCAGACAAGAATACTGGAGCAGGTTGTCATTTTCTCCTGCAGTGGATCTTCCTGGCCCAGGGATCGAACCTGCATCTCCTACATTGCAGGCGAATCTTTACTGCTGAGCCACCAGGGGAGTCCCCCAAAGCCAGTCTGAATCAAGTGTTGTGAAAGAGGGATTGTTTTACAAGATGGGATCTGAGGGAACGGCAGGAGCCCAGTCACACATATTGTGGTAAAGTTATAATAAGGAAGTTGGGTTGTATTAATATTCTAGACTGTTTGGGAGCCACTGAGGGTTTCTAAGTAGGAGAGGTATTGTGATCAGAATTTGAGTTTACTCTGTGTGATGTGAAGAATGAAATGTAAGGAGGTAAGAGGTAAGCAGGGCATCAGCCTGGAATTAAATTGTCCTGGTTAAATATGATGGTTGTTTGAATTAGAACACTGTCCGTAAAGACAGAATAACCACATGATTTCAGGTACATTTTGTTTTGTTTCTGTCTGTTGTTTTTTCGATGCTTTATTTATTGATTTTTAATTAATTAATGTATTTGGCTGTGTCAGGTCTTAGCTGCACATGTGAGATCTAGTTCCCCCACCAGAGATTGAACTGCAGCCTCCTGAATACAAGCATGGGGTTTTAGCTACTGGACCACCAGGAAGTCCTTCCAGGTACATTTTGGCTGTAGAGCAACATGAACTCCTGATAAATTAGCTGTCGGGGAGGGAGGCTGAGAAAAAGAGACACAACAAGAATGGCTTACATATTTGTGGCTTGTACCATTGGATGATTGATGGCTCCATTCCTTAAGATAGAGGGTCACTGGAAGAGAAGAGAGGGAAAATTTAAGAGCTTTTTAAGCATCAACTAAGTCTGAGATGTCCACAAAGGATTCAAATAGACATGTCAAGTAAGACATACAGAGTAGAGGGCAAGAGTCTGGGTTAAAAATTTAAATGTGCAATTCATTAACATGTAGATGCTATTTAAAGCAGCAGGACTAGATACATTTACCTAGAGAGAGACTAAAAAACTTTTTGTTAGTGATATAACAGTGTATTGTGATTTCATACAATACTGTAGTAATACAAACTCAACTACTTCCAGAGCTTAACTGGGAGGATGGGAGGTACTGGACAGAAAACAAAACATGAAATTATGAGAGAAAGTAGTTGCTGGTTGAACTAACAGAAAGGAATTGGTTGGTCAAATAAGATTCACTAAAATTAAGTATCTTCCTATTAAGCTTCATATAAATAATGAAGAAGAACGGGGAAAGCAGAAATTGTTCTGGTGTCCAGAGTATGGGTCCTCAGCTTCTTCCTTCATGTCAGATCTGCCTTTCAGCCCAGAGTAACAGGTAAACAGTCTGAGCAAGTTGTGCTGGTGACCTCACACAACAGGAAGCATTTTAGGCTATGAAATACACCCATTTGTGTGACTGTATGGTTACATAGTTTATATAACATTCTCTAGGAAGCTGCGCCTTATAAAGTCATAGACTGAAGCTTATTCTGCCAAAAGTCTTCGTTAGATAAAGATTTTACGTCTAGAATACAACAGTGATCTGATCATTAGTCAAGTGTTAGCATATTTAATTGACTTTAGACAAAACCATCTGAGATCTTTCTTTTCTGATAACATCTCCCACATACCCCCAGTAAAGAAAGAAAAACTGACCATAGGCTAGTGGCTCAACTCTTTCCTTCCCACCAGCATCTTCAGGAAACAAGGTATGACCATGGGAATGGATGACACAGATGAGACAGAGGGACGTGCTTTTGGGGAGAAGGCAAACATGTAAAGGAAGGAGGAGGATAGGGTGCTGGCTTTGTCATTCATGTGACTGAGGTCATGGGAAATTATGAGAGAAGCAGGATTAAAGTGAAAGAATACAGTAAGGGTCTTTTATTAATGAGGTAGAATGACTGGCGGGTTGAAAAATGGTAGAATTAAGGAGGTTAAGGAAAATTTGGGAATGTAGATGATAGGGACAGATTATGAAGCAGAGCATGGCTTGGACTATCTGGCTAGTTCTTTCTTGTCAGGAGGGTATTTAATACTCTTACATTTTGATAGGATTAGAGTTGAAATCCTCTTAAAAGGCCAGTGATCCATTTTGGTTTTGTCCCTAGATGGGGAAACAATGGAAACAGTGACAGAGTTGATTTTCTTAGGCTTCAAAATCACTGCAGATGGTGACTGCAGTCATGAAATTAAAAGATGCTTGCTTCTTGGAAGAAAAGCTCTGACAAACCTAGACAGTGTATTCAAAAGCAGAGGTGTTATTTTGCCAACAAAGGTCTGTATAGTCAAAGTTATGGTTTTTCCAGTAGTCACATATGGGTGTGAGAACTGGACCATAAAGAAAGCTGAGTGCCAAAGAATTGACTGTGAACTGTGGTGTTGAAGAAGACTCTTGAGAGTGCCTGGGACTGCAAGGAGATCAAATCAGTCAATCCTGAAGGGAATCAACCCTGAATATTCATTGGAAATACTGATGCTGAAGCTGAAACTCCAATACTTTGGCCACCTAATGCAAAGAGTAGCCTCGTTAGAAAAAACCCTGATGCAGGGAAAGATCAAAGGTGGGAGGAGAAAGGGACGGCAGAGGATGAGCTGGTTGGATAGCATCTCTGACTCAGTGGACATGAGTTTGAGCAAGCTCCAGGAGACGGTGAAGGACAGGGAAGCCTGGCGTGCTGCAGTCCATGGGGTAGCAAACAGCCACACATGACCGAGCAACTGAACATCAGCAGCAACAACAAGGGCGATGAGGCAACTTAACTCTACTTCTGTTACATTGAATGTAAGCAGGGAGATTAAGATGAAAGAAAACTGCTATTTAACATTTCATGTGGGTTTGGTTTTTTGTTTCTTTTCATAACATTTGTGTTTACTCTAAAATCTCACTTAAAGGTGATGAATTTTTAGTTGTTTTCTAAAAAAATATTTGTGAACTTTCATTTACTAATTAACACAATGGGTCAAAAATTATAAAGTACTCTTATAATACTTTGTTTAGAAATCACTTTAGAGCCTGAAATGCATTCTTTTTAATTAGAAAAAAACTCACATGAAAATATCAGAAGTGGAAAGCCATTCAAAAATAAATCTGGCTAATAAAATATGAAGTCAAAGTGAATAATACTGTTTATAAGGGAAATAAAATGTGACTATAACAGGGATACTTTAAAAAGAGATGTTGAAGATAATTCAAAAAGAGATACTCCAAAAATATTTTTAGGAATTATAATATTAAAATAAATGTCTGGCAAATTAAGGAGGAAAAAAGTTCAAGGGTTAGTTGCTTAGCTGTGTCCTACTCTTTGTGACCCCATGGTATGTAGTCTGCCAGGTTTCTCTGTCCACAGAATTTTCCAGGCAAGAATACTGGAGTGGGTTGCCATTCTTTTCTCCAGGGGATCTTCCTGACCCAGGGATGCAACCTGGGTCTTCTGAATGGCAGGTGGATTCTTTACCATCTGAGCCAATATGTATTTAAATAGAAAACTTCAAGAGTTTGTTAAAACATTAATTTAATGCACGTGACATGAATGATGTCCCCACATCTGTATTTTTTTCACAATCTCAAATTTTAATCTGGTAAACACTCAAGTTGTTCTTTAGGAGCAGTGGGCTGGTCAGCTCACCACGCTTGCACATATTTGTTTTCTAAGGATAAAACAAGCCCACATGGCTTCACACGTCCATTTTGAAGGACCCAACAGGCAGCATACACTTCTGCTCCCCTTGGTTCCCTTCCCAGGCCTCATCGTCCCTTCCAGGCAATGCGGAAGGCAGATGCTATACTCGTGGTAGAATGTGTGACAGGAAATAGCCTGGAGACTAAGGAGATCCTGATCTTGTGTAGGGGCTGGCGGCAGACCTGCATCTGTCTCCTGCCTTCTAAAGGGGGACATTATCTTCAATCCCTTGGATGCTCTCTAGGGAGGGAGACTTTTAGCTTTGTTACCCAGAGATGTAAGCCAGCCTGGTGCCTGCTTTGGAGCAGTTTTCCAAACATCCCTGAAAGAAGCTGCCCATGTTTTTTGTTCAGCAGAGCTGCACAGAGCAGAATCAGCTCCCACACACCCTTGAGGAAAATTTTAAAAGAAGGCATAGCTGGTACTTAAAATAGTCTAGGGTAGAGAATCTCAAACTACTTCAACTTTAAAATTTCTTACCCATCTAGTGCTTTTTAAAAACCATGTTCCAGTCCCAAATGAAAACAAATAAAAAATGTGAAAAAAACACTAGAATTAATAAAAGGAATGCTATTGCTTTAAATTATTGCTGGGTATACAATAATTCAATCTTTCTAACATTGTCAGAAAATGACTCATTCCCCTTCAGTGAGTTTTCCAAAAATTAAAAATGAATGCTTCAAGAATAAAATATTTCTAGACATTTCTCAAAATTTAGATTATTTTAGTTTCCTGTTCTCTTTTTAATATTTAGCAAAACTGGGACTTGAAGTTTCCCATGGTTTTAGGCTCATAAACTTCCAAGTGTATGAAAATGAATGAGGTAAGTTTCAGAGATTTTATAAAACCTTTATACCATCTCCTTGGATGTTTAGAGTTTTTTTCCATATATTCCTGGATTTGATAGTGATTTACAGAGGGCTGAATTTGCCTCTTTACCTGAATAGCTCTTTCCAGATGTCATATTCCCTTATCGTTTTTAAACACTAAGACTCATCACTACTTGGCCTTTTGGCTAAGATCAAGTGTAGTATCAAGACTCATCAATATTTACTTAAAAGATACAAGAAGCTGTTTAATTCATGGAGAATGGCTAGCAGCCACACTGAATGCTGACAGAGAGCACCTGAATGCTCAGAGATTAATGTAGAATTACTTACCCAGGAGAAAGCAATGGCAACCGACTCCAGTACTCTTGCCTGGAAAATCCCATGGGCGGCGGAGCCTGGTGGGCTACAGTCCATGGGGTCACTAAGAGTCGGACACGACTGAGTGACTTCACTTCACTTCACTTCACTTCGCCAGGAAGTTAAGTCTGCTGCAGACTAATCTAAGCAATACCACACCCTCTCACAGGTCTTTTAAACTAGCCTCTACTATCATAGGCAATAGAAGACTTAAGATTACTTTTTAAATGTTATTTTTAATTTAAAAAAATTCTTAAAACAATTTTTTAAGTGCAATACAATTACTTTACAATGTTGTGTGTTTATGCTCTACAAAAACATGAATCAACTATAAGTTCATACATTCTCTCTCTCTTGAGCCTTCCTCCCACCCCCTCATCCCACCTCTCCAGGTTAGCACAGAGCACAGAGCTGAGATCCCTACTATACAGCAGCTTCTCACTAGTTATCTATTTTACACATAGTAGTGTATATATGCTGCTACTCTCAGTTCATCCCACTCTCTCCTTCCCGCCCTGTGTCTACAAGATCATTCCCTTCACCTGCATGTCTATTTATGCCCTGCAAATAGGTTCACCACTACTGTTTTCTCTAGAATCCATATATTTACAAGCATCATGCCTGCTAAGTCTCTCCAGTCATGTCCGACTCTGTGAAACACTATGGACTGGAACCCACCAGGCTCCTCTGTCCATGAGATTCTCCAGGTAAAAATACTGGAGTTGGTTGCCATGCCCTCCTCCAGGGGATCTTTCCAACCCACGTTTCAAATCTGCATCTCCTGCATTGCAGGCAGATTTTTACCGCTGAGCCACTGAGGAAGCATACATATGCATTAATATACAATATTTGTTTTTCTCTTTCTGTCTCACTTCACTCTGTATGACAGACTCTAGGTTCATCTACATTGCTACAAAGGACCCAATTTCATTTCATTCTATGGCTGAGTAATATTCCATTGTATATATGTNAGGAAGCATACATATGCATTAATATACAATATTTGTTTTTCTCTTTCTGTCTCACTTCACTCTGTATGACAGACTCTAGGTTCATCTACATTGCTACAAAGGACCCAATTTCATTTCATTCTATGGCTGAGTAATATTCCATTGTATATATGTACCACAACTTCTTTATCCATTCATCTTTCAATGGACATCTAGGTTGCTTCCACATCGTACCTAATATAGATAGTATTGCAATGAACATTGAGGTCTTTTTGAATTGTTATTTTTCTCAGGGTATATGCCCAGTAGTGGGATGGCTGGGTCAAATGATATTTTTATTCCCAGTTTCTTAAGGAAACTTCATACTGTTCTCCATAGCAGTTGTATCAGTTTACATTTCCACCAACAATGCAAGAGGGTTTCCTTTTCTCCACATTCTCTTTAGCATTTATTTACATATGTTTTCCTTTCATTTAATTTATAGATTTTTTGGATGATAGTCATTCTGATTGATGTGAGGTTATGATTATTTTTTAAAATAACATCTATTATCTTTTTTCTTCTGTAAAGATGCACTGTAACAGGTTTGAAAATTCAAAGAATAAGCAAAGAAATGAAAAATCCACCCATAATCCTATTACCCATAGAGCACCAATGTTCACATTTTGGCTTAGTTTCCATGATGGGGTTTTCTCTTTTTCTCTTTGTAAGCATCTGTGGATCTAACATTGTTGACATAAAGCTCATGTTTTGCATCCCATCTATCTCTTTTTTTTTCATTTATGATATCATGACCATTTTCCCATGTCAACATTTTTTAGTCATTTTCAGCTCCTGATCTTTCTCTCCATTTCTGTGTTTTTGAATCCTTTTCTTTCCTGGTCATCCTCCTAACCCAGGTAATCGACTGCCTCCTTGAGTTCCCCGGTCTCCTGCACACAGAGGAGTGTTTGGTCCGAACACTCGGGACAATCCGGTTTGCTATTTTGGATCTCTGCTGTTAGATGGTGTACCTTCTGAAGTCAAGATCAAGGTCCTTCACCTCTGTGTCACACACATTTTACACGAAGGGAATTGAAGATCACTAAAAGTTTGTTGAATGAATGTAGACTTTATAGCCATTGTTTGAAAATCTGTTCAAATATCATCTTTTCACAATAATTGCCTCCATGGCAAAATACTGTCTTCTGTTTGGGGACTTCTGTATCATTTTTCATGATAACTGCTAGTTATTTATGTATTTTTTCCTTATGAAAATAAAAGCTTCTTGAGGGCAGAGGCAATGCTGTCTTTAATGTCACAGCTCTCTTCTCAGGGCAGGGTAGAAAATCTACGTACAGGATATTATCAAATATTTGAATTGACTCAGGAGGATATAACCTATCAAATTAAATCCTACCTATGAAAATCAGTAATTCAAACATATTAATTTTATTATGAATAATTATTTTCTCAAATGAGGACATCTGGAGGGGAAAAAAAGCCATAAAATAAATAGCACCATTTAAAATTTCTGTATCAGAAGATTTTCATAAAGATTTCTGGTATAACACTTATATAATGTATTCAAAACTTACATATCTAGAGAAAATATTGTTCCTTGCATGCATGCATGCTAAGTTGCTTCAGTTAAGTCTGGCTCTGTGCAGCCCCATAGATAGCAGCCCACCAGGCTCCTCTGTCCACAGGAATCTCCTTAGTGTCTTATTTTGTCATCACCAAACATGTCAACAACATATGTTTTTTGTGATTGTGATGGCATGTCTGTTTATTTTAAGAAACTCTAGATCATTCTTCAAAAGTCACGTTTCCAAGACTCTTTCCTGACCGCTTAGTTTTCCTTTCTTTCTCCTTCTCTCTCTTTTTTAAAGAATTATTTTCAATATTTATTTACTGATTTGGCTGCACTGGGTCTTCACGGCAACATGTGGGATCTACAGTTGCAGCATGTGGAATCTAATTCCCTGACCCCGGTTCAAACCCAGGCTCCCTGTATGGGATATGTGGATCCTCAGCCACTGGACCACCAGGGAAGTCCTCTCCTTCTCTCTTTTTATGAAGTCAAAACAAAGGTATTATTTTGGCCAGATTTTTAGAATTTATCCTCTGAAAGATAAGTGTCAGTTTATGCCAGATTGTGTGATTTTCTCTCTTGTTCTACAAATGCATATTTTTGAACCTGTAATATAAATATTATGATTCATAAAAACTGAAAAAATATGGCACTCTTTTGACCTGTTCTCCTTTTTCTAAAAATAACTCATATTTATTACCTTTTCTTATTGAAATTTTAATATCTGGGTATTACAGTAGTAAAACTGTTCACTATATATGCAATGGGTGATATTGTTACATTAACTGCCTACTTTATATTACAGTTATACATAATTTTGACATCCATAAAAGTGACTGAATATCATAATAATGTTTAAAGGAGTTATACCATTTTTCAGTTTTATTTCAGGTAACAGAATATTTTATCCCAGGCATGTGATAACCACAGTATTTGAATATCTAGTCCTATATATGGTATTTAGGCTGTCCTGTGCCAATAAAAATGTCCTTGAACTAGAAATTGAGGTTTTTCAATCCAGTTTCACTATTATATCAGAAACCATTTGAATGTAAGCAAGTTTTTATTCTAAATCCAATTGCTTTTTCTGTAATACTCCCCTCAAATACTCGATAACTATTTCCTGAACATATGCTATATTCAAAACGCTGTGAACAAAGGGTTTAAAGTACAGACTCTAACAGAATAGTGGTGTCAAAGTAGAATTTGCAAGAAGTTAAATATATAACTTTCATATGAACATAAAGTGAGTACATGTCCAATATTTAATTCACTAATGAATGATAGAACTTGCATGATGGTAAGGATGGTTCAAAAAAAATTAGAAAGAAGGAAGTATTCAGAGTAGCTAAAGAAAATTAATGCTTAAATAAGATTACTTAATTGGGTAGAAACCTGGTTAATGTCCTATAGGACAATAAAACTGCACTGGTATAGGACAAGCATCATATAAGCCCACCAGTTATGACCTTCCTTACAGAGTTGTAAATTATCTAAACCAACCATAAAATAGCAAGTTCAACAAAGGCACATACTCTAAGAAATCTGATAATCCTTGGCTTGGCCTGCTGCTGCTGCTGCTGCTAAGTCACTTCACTCGTGTCCGACTCTGTGTGACCCCATAGACGGCAGCCCACCAGGCTCCCCCATCCCTGGGATTCTCCAGGCAAGAATACTGGAGTGGGTTGCCATTTCCTTCTCCAATGCATGAAAGAGAAAAGTGAAAGTGAAGTCGCTCAGTCTGTCCAACTGTCAGCGACCCCATGGACTGCAGCCTACCAGGCTCCTCCGTCCATTGGATTTTCCAGGCAAGAGTACTGGGGTGGGGTGCCATTGCCTTCTCCAATGCATGAAAGAGAAAAGTGCAAGTGAAGTCGCTCAGTCTGTCCGACTGTTAGTGACCCCATGGACTGCAGCCCACCAGGCTGCTCCGTCCATTGGATTTTCCAGGCAAGAGTACTGGGGTGGGGTGCCGTTGCCTTCCCTGCTTGGCCTGCTAATGTTCAGCAAAAATATCGAACGAAAACACAGCAATTTCTTTACTTTACTTATAAGTTTTGGATAGTTTTCTTAGTGAGAGGAAAGAGAGATCAGTAACTCAGATTAAAATATGACCAGTACTTAGTGGAGGCAGGAGTAAGTTACTATCAAATCACAGTAAAACAGTACCAACAAGGGACGGTAGGACAAGAGGAAAGGTATTTTCAAGGAAGATGCTGAAATGCTAAGAACAATTTTCTTGAGATCTGAAAAACAGGTAACAAGGCAGTAAAGAATCCTTCGGGAATGGAAACAGATTCATTGATATTCTGCCTTTGATTCTTGAATGGCTGATGTGTGTTGCATATGAGACAAAAAAAAAAACAAACAGGTAAGAAAGAAACTATTCTGAGTAATAAGCATATGCAGGGGTGGGAAGCAGAGTTTTTTTTTTTTTTTAATAGAAAGATTAATCCGACTCAGAAAGTCTGGAGCAAATAGAAAACAAACAACAAAGCCTTCATATCAGGAGGAATGCTCCTAGTATCTTGGGAAAGGCAATCGACTGGGGAACAATTTTGGACCTCATGACCACATATTACCTTGCCATTTTCATAAGGTAATAGTGCTGGTACTACTTATGATTAACTTCTCATGGTTTCCCCACAGGAACAGCTATTACAGTTTGATGGCTTGACTGTAGATTCCACAGGGGCATTTTATCATATATACAAGTGTGCTTAGTAACAGACCAACAAAAATTCATCATCTGATTCTAGTGTAAGAGAGGAGAATGCTTAACCCCATTTTACACTTACCTCTTCAATCATAAACCCTGGAATAATCATTGACATCATTAAATTTTTATTTGATTATAGTTAAATCACTATAATTTCTGTTATTTTCAAATTCATATTTTTTAAGTCTTTTTTCTAACATAAGAAAAAAAACTTGAAATTCTTGCTATGCCAATTTTTGGCAAAAGAAACCTTATAATTAATAATGTAAAGTTCTTTTGTTTCAAATATCTCTCATTATCTTTTAGCCTAGGACTTTAGAAAACCAAGCCAAAAAAAAATATTAAACGTTTTCTGTTATTTTCAAATTCATATTTTTAAAGTCTTTTTTCTAACATAAGAAAAAAAACTTTGTTGAAATTCTTGCTATGCCAATTTTTGGCAAAAGAAACCTTATAATTAATAATGTAAAGTTTTTTTGTTTCAAATATCTCTCATTATCTTTTAGCCTAGGACTTCAGAAAACCAAGCCAAAAAAAAAATATTAAAAGGTATATAGTCACATGATTGGATAAAACTATATTCATTTATAGTGGTAGCTTATGTAAAATCATGCATAATCATCTATACATTTTATATGAGTCATTAGAGATCATTTTCAAATCCATTTGATTAAAGATATGACTGTAATATTTGGTCTTGCCATAAATGAACATATCTACAAAACAGAAACAGACACACAGATATAAAGAACAAATTTGTGGTGGCCAAGAGGTGGAGGAGGTAGGGGAGGGAAGGAGCGGGAATTTGGGATTAGATGATGCAACCTAATATATATAGGATGGATAAACAACAAAGTCCTACTATATAGCACAAGGGACTGTGCTCAGTATACTGTGATTCATCATAATTGGAAAAGAATTTGTAAAAAGAGTATACGCATGTATGCTGCTGCTGCTGCTAAGTCGCTTCAGTCGTGTCCGACTCTGTGCGACCCCATAGACGGCAGCCCGCTAGGCTCCCCCATCCCTGGGATTCTCCAGGCAAGAACACTGGAGTGGGTTGCCACTTCCTTCTCCAATGCATGAAAAGTGAAGTAGCNTGCTGCTGCTGCTGCTAAGTCGCTTCAGTCGTGTCCGACTCTGTGCGACCCCATAGACGGCAGCCCGCTAGGCTCCCCCATCCCTGGGATTCTCCAGGCAAGAACACTGGAGTGGGTTGCCACTTCCTTCTCCAATGCATGAAAAGTGAAGTCGCTCAGTCCTGTCCGACTCTTAGCGACCCCATGGACTGCAGCCTACCAGGCTCCTCCATCCATGGGATTTGCCAGGCAAGAGTATAGCTGAATCATTTTGCTGTTCGGTAGAAATTAACACAACAGTTTAAATCAACTACACGTCAGTAAAATATAAAAATTAAAAATTAAAAAATAATTAGTCTTGCTTATTTAGAAAATCATCTATGATCTTATTTGTGTATGTTTTCCCCTCTCATTTGTTTTCTACACTTTCCTATCTCTCTATTATGTGTCCTAACTTATTTCTTATGAGAAAGAGCAATGTGGCCTCTGACAGCTAGAAGCTGCTCTTGAATCACCAGGTAGACCCAGGCCTTATTAGCTGCTGATCTCATGTCTTGGTATTCTCCTGCTGATTATCAACAATTTTATAGGACACCAATCAGACAATGACAAAGATGTCACTAACATACGTTACTATAATGGATGAAGACAAAATAAGACCATTTCATACACATGTCTAAACACAGATTAAAAACATGAACATAATCAAAAGGACAAAAATGAGCAAATATCCTCCTTTTCTGAGTAACATGAATAAGTGCTGCTTCTATACTAATCAGAATTTTAGCCACATTCTACTCTTCCGTCATTCCAGATAAGACTCATTAAAATACCTATGGCAGACCCACTCCAAAGTAGCCAGTTATCCTACCTCCTAGTTCTCACCCTTATGTATGTCTTCTCTTGAATGTAGGCAGAATCCCTAACTTTCGTTTAACCAGTGTAATACGATAAAGATAATGAGATTTTATTCCATGATTACATTTTATAAGATGGTAGAAATCCCCATCTTGCCAGCAGACTATTTACTACCTGTCCTTGCTGACTTTGATGAAGTAAGTTGCCATACAGAGAAGCCTGCATTGCAAGCAACTAAGGTGGCCTCTAGTTGAGGCTCTCAAGTATCAGTCAATTCAGTCATTAAGTTGTATCCGACTCTGCGACCTCATGGACTGCAGCGTGCCAGGCTTCCCTGTCCATCACCAACTCCTGGAGCTTGGGCAGACTCATGTTCAGTGATGCCATCCAACCATTTCATCCTCAGTCATCCCCTTCTCCTCCTGCCTTCAATCTTTCCCAGCATCAGGGTCTTTTCAAATGAGTCAGTTCTTCACATCAGGTGGCCGAAGCATTGGAGTTTCAGCGTCCTGATCTCGTTGCTGTCCAAGGGACTCTCAAAAATCTTCTCCAACACCACAGTTCAAAAGCATCAGTTCCTCAGCCCTCAGCTTTCTTTAAAGTCCAACTCTCACATCCATACATGACCACTGGAGAAACCATAGCTTTAACTAGACAGATTTTTTTCTGGCAAAGTAATGCTTTTTAATATGCTGTCTAGGTTGGTTATAACTTTTCTTCCAAGGAGCAAGCGTCTTTTAATTTCATGGTTTCAGTCACCATTGGCAGTGCTTTTGGAGCCCAAGAAAATAAAGTCTGTCACTGTTTCCATTGTTTCCCTATGTATTTGCCATGAAATGATGGAATCAGATGCCATGATATTCATTTTTTTGAATGTTGAATTTTAAGCCAGCTTTTTAACTCACCTCTTTCACCTTCATCAAGAGGCTCTTTAGTTCTTCTTCGCTTTCCTCCATAAGGATGGTGTCATCTGCGTATCTGAGGTTATTGATATTTCTCCTGGCAATCTTGATTCCAGCTTGTGCTTCATCCAGCCCAATATTTTGCATGATGTACTCTGCATATAAGTTAAATAAGCAGGGTGACAGTATACAGCTTTGATGTACTCCTTTCCTGATTTGGAAACAGTCTGTTGTTTCACGTCCTGTTCTAACTGTTGCTTCTTGACCTGCATACAGATTTCTCAAGAAGCAGGTCAGGTGGTCTGGTATTTGCATCTCTTTCAGAATTTTCCACAGTTTACTGTGATCCACACAGTCAAAGGCTTTGGCATAGTCAATAAAGCAGAAATAGATATTTTTCTAGAATTCTCTTGCTTTCTCTATGATCCAAAGGATGTTGGCAATTTGATCTCTGGTTCCTTTTCCTTTTCTAAATCCAGCTAGAATATCTGGAAGTTCATGGTTCATGTACTGTTGAAGACTGACTTGGATAATTTTGAGCATTACTTTCCTAGTGTGTGAGATGAGTACAATTGCGTGGTAGTTTGAGCATTCTTTTGCATTGCCTTTCTTTGGTATTGTAATGAAAACTGACCTTTTCCAGTCCTGTGGCCACTGCTGAGTTTTCCAAATTTGCTGGCATATTTAGTGCAGCACTTTCACAGCATCATCTTTCAGGAATTGAAATAGCTCAGCTGGAATTCCATCACCTCCACCAGCTTTGTTCGTAGTGATGCTTCCAATGGCCCTTGACTTCACATTCCAGGATGTCTGGCTGTAGGTGAGTGTATGACAACCCACAAAAAGCTGAATCCCACCAACAGTCATAGGAGGAGCATGGAAATGGACCCTCTCCCTATCAGGCCTTGAGATGAAATCACATCCCCAGCTGACACCTGGATTACAGTCCTGTGAAAAATTCTAAAACAGAGAATCCATCCAGTCTGTGGCTAGAGTCCTGACTCACAGAATAATGAGACAAATGTGTGTTGTTTTCAGCTGTTAAGTTTGTAGCCATTTGTTATTCAGCATTAGCTAGCTAATACAAGAGCCAGTTGTAGAAATGCCTCCAGTTCATGACAACATTCAATCCACAGCAAAGATCCACTTCCTCCAAACTGTCCTGAATCCCCTAATATAAACCCCAACTTTATAAAGCATTCCAAACTCATTCTCACTGAAACATTGTGCATTTTTCCCTGTTGCAAAGATTACAACTCTCCCCAAATTTGTTCAAGCACAGATGTGCTTATCTTGGGCTCTTAAGCACTGACACTTGTCCTCTGTTTTTCAGTATTGAGCTGTTTTTAATCAGTGGACCATCGACCTGCCAAAGACCAACAGAGGCACTTACTGATGATCACAATGAAACCAAATTTCGTAGTCCTACTGCAGAACCCCGGCTTGATAGAATCTTAGTACTATCTTAAAGTGAAAAATTTAGGGGAAGAAATTGATAAGGTTTTAGGGCCTTGGCTATGTGATTTTAAAGTGGCTCTTGCAAGGTGCAGAACTTGTTGGGATTTGGCTGAGTTTATGGCATAGTGATTTTTGGATTGATACATACAAAAAGACACAGCTCTTAAAATGAGCCTTGAACAAAGCCTTTTGTTTTGTTAACTATGCCATTTTAATTAATTCTTTGTTATCTTTTAGGAGCAAATATTTCCAGGATCTAATATCTAAATTGCATTTACTTGTCCTCAGTATTATTCAGCAGAGGGACAAGGAATTAAATAGGTTTCAAATTTTCAGATCATTCTATCATGAACCTTACTGCTAGTTGTAGGTAATGATATACTTAATAGGACCGTTAAATTTCACTTTTAACATAGATTGAGTCTGTTCTCTTGCTAAAGAGGATTGACCTAACCCTAGTTACCCTGTATTTAACTTGTATTTACATCTCTTTCCACTTCTTTCATTTCCTACTTTTATCATCGGGTCCTATGAAAATGTAGCAGTTGGAAACACAAAGGAAAAGTTCTTAATCTGTTCTTTTTTGGGGTAGGATCTTGGTCTCAAGATCTGAGTTGTGAGTACACTTCTTCCTGGGCAGAGCATGCATGTCCTGTTTCTTTTGAGGAATACTATTAGAAATCCTTCCAAGGGGCAGCATTTTAAAGAATTGCCATTTAACAGCCTCACGTCCTCTATTCTATGGTTATACTTAAATTTTTCTCATGTTGAAATAACAGCCTGTTTGACAATGTAGGACATTTCCTACCAATTAAAATCTCATTAAAAAAAATCTAAACAAGACTAAAAATCTTTCAATATGCATTGTCTTGGGATAAGGTGTCAAACTTATGTCCTCTTAATAGCAAATCAGTGTTGTCTTCATTCAAGGCAGGGGCTCCTCTTTCTGTTCTACAGCTTTCAGTTTTACCAAATTCCTATCTGCCTCTCCTTTGGAATTTTTATTTTCCACTTGCTGACCAAACATAGAAAGGCCGTTTCTTCCCTTCCTAGTCTAATTAGGAAAGTAAGTGCAAGCATATGAAGTGTAATCTATATACCTTGATTATGGGGACAAAGCAAAATATCAAAGTAACTTGAGATTTATATTAACCATTGGTTTAAGGCACAGTAAATGCCAAGAACAGACACAGGTAGCATAGGTCACAAATTTGAAGAAATCAACTGCTGTAACTCAATGCCAGCCCAGGAACTGAACCTGCATCTTCTGCATTGCAGGTGGATTCCTTCCTTCTGAACCACCAGAGTATCATCATAGGTATACAATAAATAGTTGATTCATTTCAAGTCAACAAATCAAATAAATTCAAAAGATATGATTACGTGCCTATTACATGCCAGTCACTTTTATAGGTGCTTGTGATATATCAGTGGCAGAGGGAAGAGGTCCCTGCCTCGCGGAGATTACATTTGTAATAGGTAGAGCTAGACAAAAAAACAATACATATAATAATAAAACATATAGCTTGATAGAATGTGATAAGAACTATTGTCAGAGAAAACAAGAGCTTGACAGTAGTTAAAGCAGTAAAAATAGATTTTATTCAGAAACTATTGTAATTGAAGAAAAAAAAATCCCTCACTACAAAGCTGGCTACAATTCTGAGTACTGCAAGGAAAGTGGGAACTTATAGCCAAGTAGTGGGGCAGAAGGGCCAGTGGATGGCAAATTACAAAGAGGAAATATCAGGGATAAAGGGGGATTTCTGGCTAAACCAACTTGACAGGACTCTTGTTGAAAGGCAGGCCATGGATGTCAGATATAATCTGGGGGGTGGTAGAAGATGAGGAATTTGACCAGATATTGAGGATGATCAGTTACTGATGGTGGCATATTCTTGCTAAAATGTCTTAGCAGGATTCTTGATAAAACTAGGCACTTAAGGAAATAGGGCTTAATCAAAAAAGGGTTCACAAGAGTCCGCTTTTTTTTTTTTTTCTTTTAGTGTTTGGCTGCACCACCTGGCTTATAGGATCTTAGATCCCTGACTAGGGATTGAAACTGTGCTCCTTGCAGTGGAAGTATGAGGTCTCAACCAGTGGACTGCTAGGGAATTCCCTGGAAGAGCCTGTCTCAAGTTTCATCAAGGAGGGAGTCTTTGTCAGTATGTAAAATGCAGGCAGTAGAGAAAGGTAGGAGGAATGAGGTGGTGGGAGGGAACAGGAGGGAAGATGTTACTGTATTAAAATGGTCAGCCATCTATAAGAAGATAGAATTTGCCAAATTGTATCTTCTGCTTTAGCTCCTCTCTGCAGCACCTAGATAACAGTATCTGCTGCACATTCTCTGAGTTATTTTATAGGTGTGAAACCCTGCCCCTCCCCCACCCCCACCCCCAGATGGAAGATGTGAACTATGTGACGACCATCAGCACATAGCCCCTAGGCCTTCTGGTACCCAAGAGTTCATAGTGTTCACCCCTGAGATACTGCCTTGTTACCTCACCATCCATCAGAGACTTGTGCACGAGCTGATCACATGTCCTGTGACATCGTTCCTTCAATTGGCTTCTTAAAATGCTTTACTGAAACCCTTCAAGGAGTCTGGGGTTTTGGGGGCAGGAGCCACCCACCTCCTTGTATGGTTCTGCAATGAATTTCTCTCTGCTCCCAACTCCAACCTTTCACTTTGTTTGGTTTCACTGTGAGTTGGACACATGAACTTGTGTTTAGTGACAAAGTCATATCTCATAAGAGAGTTTTTTGTCAGAAGAAACAGCCAGAAAAATGTTTAAGGATAATTCTCAGCATGTTAGAAAACCTGCAAGAAAGCCAGTGTGGTTTGAGCAGAGTGAGCAAAGGAGAGAGGGGTGGAAGCAGAAACGGAAGTGGTTTCCTCACCTGTTTGCTCCTAGAGTTAGTAACTTCTCTGATCAAATCTTTCTATTGAAAAATTCACTTCCATGAATAACAATAGCCACACGAATATAGCAATTATTTTGATATTTTCATAGTAATGCTAATGATAAATGGCATTTATATTATTAAACATGTTATTCCATGATAAATGGACCTTATTAGGAGTTATAAAAGATAAATGAACAAGATCCAGTTATATGCTGCTTATGAAAGACTCACTTCACTTTTAAGGACACACATAGGCTGAAAATGAAGGGATGAAAAAAGATACTCCACCCAAATGGAAACCAAACAAAAGCTGAGATAGTATACTTTTAAAAGATAAGATGGACTTTAAGACAGAGCCTAACAAGAGACAAAACCACAATGAGGTACCATTTCACACCAGTCAGAATGGCTGCAATCCAAAAGTCTACAAGCAGTAAATGCTGGAGAGGGTGTGGAGAAAAGGGAACCCTCTTACACTGTTGGTGTAATGCAAACTAGTACAGCCACTATGGAGAACAGTGTGGAGATTCCTTAAAAAACTGGAAATAGAACTGCCTTATGACCCAGCAATCCCACTGCTGGGCATACACACCGAGGAAACCAGAATTGAAAGAGACACATGTACCCCAGTGTTCATCGCAGCACTGTTTATAATAGCCAGGACATGGAAACAACCTAGATGTCCATCAGCAGATGACTGGACAAGAAAGCTGTGGTACATATACACAATGGAGTATTACTCAGTCATTAAAAAGAATACATTTGAATCAGGTTTAATGAGGTGGATGAAACTGGAACCTATTATACAGAGTGAAGTAAGCCAGAAAGAAAAACACCAATACAGTATACTAACGCATATATATGGAATTTAGAAAGATGGTAACGATAATCCTATATGTGAGACAGCAAAAGAGACACAGATGTATAGAACAGTCTTTTGGACTCTGTGAAAGAGGGCGAGGGTGGGATGATTTGGGAGAATGGCACTGAAACATGTACAATATCATATGTGAAATGAATCACCAGTCCAGGTTCGATGCATGAGACTGGATGCTTGGGGCTGGTGCACTGAGACGACCCAGAGGGATGGTACAGGGAGGGAGGAGGGAAGGGGGTTCAGGATGGGGAACACGTGTATACCTGCGGCGGATTCATGTTGATGTATGGCAAAACCAATACAATATTGTAAAGTAATTAAAATAAATAAATTTATATTAAAAAAGAACAAAATACAAAATTTAATATATTGTATGATTACAATTAAAATACATATATATAAATCAAAAATTTGAGCAAATTGTAAAAAAAGAATAGACAATGAAGGCCATTATATATTTAAAGTGACAAAGGGGTCAATCCAACAAGAGGATGTAACATTTGTAAATATTAATGTACCCTAAAAGGAGCAACTAAATATAGAATATTAATGAACCAAAGGGGAAAAGGACAGCAATACATTAATAGTAGGGGACTTTAATACCGCACTTTCATTAACAGGTAGATATATAATATCCAAACAGAAAATCAACAAGGAAACATTAGACTTAAATAACAGGTTAGACCAGGTGGACTTAACATACATTTACACACTATTCCATCCAAAAGCAATTGAATACTCTTACTTCTAATTTACACATGGAACAGTCTCTAGTATAGATTATGTATTAGGTAGGCCACAATACACATTTTAATGAATTTAAGAAGGTTGAAATCGTATCAGGTATATTTCCCAATAGTAATGATGTGAAACTAGAAATCAACTATAAGAAGAGAACTGGAAAATTCACGAATATGTGGAGACTAAAGAGAATGGTACTGAACAACCAGTGGGTCAAAAAGAAATAAAAAAATATTTTGAGACAAGTGAAAGTAGAACTACAATATACCAAAAACTTACTGGAAGCAGCAGTAGCAGTTTAAGTGGGAAACTTTTAAGGATAAACACCTCCATGAAGAAAAAGACAATCTCAAGAAAACAGCCTAACTTTGCACCTCAAGGAACTTGNGAAAGAGACACATGTACCCCAATGTTCATTGCAGCACTGTTTATAATAGCCAGGACATGGAAACAACCTAGATGTCCATCAGCAGATGACTGGATAAGAAAGCTGTGGTACATATACACAATGGAGTATTACTCAGTCATTAAAAAGAATACATTTGAATCAGGTTTAATGAGGTGGATGAAACTGGAACCTATTATACAGAGTGAAGTAAGCCAGAAAGAAAAACACCAATACAGTATACTAACGCATATATATGGAATTTAGAAAGATGGTAACGATAATCCTATATGTGAGACAGCAAAAGAGACACAGATGTATAGAACAGTCTTTTGGACTCTGTGAAAGAGGGCGAGGGTGGGATGATTTGGGAGAATGGCACTGAAACATGTACAATATCATATGTGAAATGAATCACCAGTCCAGGTTCGATGCATGAGACTGGATGCTTGGGGCTGGTGCACTGAGACGACCCAGAGGGATGGTACAGGGAGGGAGGAGGGAAGGGGGTTCAGGATGGGGAACACGTGTATACCTGCGGCGGATTCATGTTGATGTATGGCAAAACCAATACAATATTGTAAAGTAATTAAAATAAATAAATTTATATTAAAAAAGAACAAAATACAAAATTTAATATATTGTATGATTACAATTAAAATACATATATATAAATCAAAAATTTGAGCAAATTGTAAAAAAAGAATAGACAATGAAGGCCATTATATATTTAAAGTGACAAAGGGGTCAATCCAACAAGAGGATGTAACATTTGTAAATATTAATGTACCCTAAAAGGAGCAACTAAATATAGAATATTAATGAACCAAAGGGGAAAAGGACAGCAATACATTAATAGTAGGGGACTTTAATACCGCACTTTCATTAACAGGTAGATATATAATATCCAAACAGAAAATCAACAAGGAAACATTAGACTTAAATAACAGGTTAGACCAGGTGGACTTAACATACATTTACACACTATTCCATCCAAAAGCAATTGAATACTCTTACTTCTAATTTACACATGGAACAGTCTCTAGTATAGATTATGTATTAGGTAGGCCACAATACACATTTTAATGAATTTAAGAAGGTTGAAATCGTATCAGGTATATTTCCCAATAGTAATGATGTGAAACTAGAAATCAACTATAAGAAGAGAACTGGAAAATTCACGAATATGTGGAGACTAAAGAGAATGGTACTGAACAACCAGTGGGTCAAAAAGAAATAAAAAAATATTTTGAGACAAGTGAAAGTAGAACTACAATATACCAAAAACTTACTGGAAGCAGCAGTAGCAGTTTAAGTGGGAAACTTTTAAGGATAAACACCTCCATGAAGAAAAAGACAATCTCAAGAAAACAGCCTAACTTTGCACCTCAAGGAACTTGAAAAAGGAGAAACTAAGACAAAGTTAGTATAAGGAAGAAAAAAACAAAGATCAGATAGAAATAAATGAAACTGAGACTAAAAAGACAACAGAACAGATCAATGAAACGGAGTTGATTCTTTGAAAAGATAAACAAAATAGACCTTTAGCCAGACTGGTAAGGAAGACAGAGGTTTCGAATAAATAAAATCAGAAATGAAAAAAAAAAAAATAGAAATGAAAGAGAAGTTACAACTGATACTAAAGAGATACAAAGTCTTATAGGAGACTACTACAAAAATTATATGCCAACAAATTGGACTGTCTAGAAGAAATGGATAAATTCCTAGAAACATACAACCTACTAAGACTGATTGCTGAATTAATAGAAAATCTGAGCAGACCAATCATTAGTAAGGAGATTGAATCAATAGTCAGATGCCCCTCCCACAACAGAAGTCCACATCCAGATGGTTTCACTGGTGAATTCTACCAAATATTTAAAGAAAAATTAATACCAATCTTTTTCTTACCAAAAAGAGGATAGGAGACAACACTTCCAAACTCATTCTATGACACCAGGATTACCCTGATACGAAAGCCAGCAAAGGACTCTAAAAGGAAAGAAATTTACAGGCCAATACCCCTGATGAATATGGATATATAAAAATGCTTTTTATGGGGCCCTTATTTATTTACTTAAAATACTTTATTTCTTTGTTTACTCGTTCATTCATTCATTCATTCGTCTGCATGGGGTCTTAACTGCAGCACATGGGCTCTTTGATCTTCACTGCAGCATGCGGGATCTTTAGTTGCGGCACTCTCTTAGCTACTGCATGTGGGATCTAGTTTCCTGACTAGGGATGTGACCCTGGCCCCTTGCATACAAATTCTTAGCCACTGGACCACCAGGGAAGTCTCTAGGCACTTATGATTAAAGCTGTTACCAGTATTAAAAAAAGAAGAAATTAACTTTGAAAAATCCAGTTTCAGAGTAAACGTTAAATAGACAAATTACCAAATTCTAAAAGTAAAGTTCAAGGCAATGAAAAACATCCTGAGACCCCATCCTACTGCTCCCGTTATAGAATCTCCGTTAATGTTGGCTAGTTCCAGATTTAGGGTAAGTTTTTCTGGTGAGTAGCGCCATCTAGTGGCAGCTCGTGGTATAGCACATGAAAGTTTTAAAGCTAGATCTATCATCTTAAGAAAATATCATTTGTCGAACTGGTATAAAAGGAACAGAAATTATAGGTGCACTGGCAACACATAATAATTAATTAAACAACTTAAAGCTTGTTAAAATATTCCAAAGGTAATAGGATATTTTTCCTCTAAGCAATTTTAATCCAGTTAGGTTTGGGGAGTGTCAAGGAATCTAAGATAGAAAGTTATATCACCACCTCGAGGCAAAACAACCAGAGCAAACAAAAAGGTCTTGAAAAAATGCAAAAATGAAAATCCTGATATCTGATATCTAGGATGAGAGAGATCTGAACACACAGAGCCCTACAAACATTTTAGCCATAAAGGAGAACATTCTGGTAGCTGTTGCCCCTAGACTTTGGTACTTTGTTCATATTTAAGTTTCAGGGGGTCAAGCTGGTGAGGTGAAACATTACATTTCTTTTAAAGAGTTGAGATCAGTTATTTTGTAAGCGATTTTACTATTGCCATATAATATTTGAATTGTTAATAGTTTATATGGATCACTAACATATACATTACAATTTTTAATACTTTAAATTTGATAAAGCATTTTATATCCATTTTACTATACTGTGTAGCCTAAATTGCACTTAGATATTTCTGTAACAGAGCATAAAATAAATTCTCCATATATATATATATATTTTTTTTTTTTAACAATAAAATGAAAAAGCATTCACCTCTTTATCATCTGCCCAAATCCTCAAAATCTTAGTGGAAGTAGTACTGAAGAACCTGAAAGGGCATTTTAATTTTAGAATCTTGACTTTAAAATCCTGAGGTAAAAGAGGCAGTGCTGAAAACAGGTGATTTCAAGCATCTTTATAAGAGCAGTTAAACTATCAATCAGTAGTTTTTAAACTTGTTTAACGGTAAAAAACCAAAGGGACAGTTTATGCAGTCCCCATTTTAGACTCATGGAATTAGAATTTTCAGGTTAGAATTCTGAAAAATTATTTTTTATGAAAATGTACCCCCCAGAGATTACTATCCTGCTACCCCATGAAACATAGCTGTAATTCAAGTATAAAACATAATTAATAAAAGACAGAATTAAAAGATCAGATAAGTAAAAATCCCTGTTGATCTAAAGTGTTGGTTCTTGTACCTGCAGAGGGTAGCTGTAACTGTATTTAAGTAATGACTATGCCAAAGCCTTTGACTGTGTGGATCACAACAAACTGTGGAAAATTCTTCAAGAGATGGGCATACCAGACCACCTGACCTGCCTCCTGAGAAATCTGTATGCAAGTCAAGAAGCAACAGTTAGAACTGGACATGGAACAGACTGGTTCCAAATAGGAAAAGGAGTACGTCAAGGCTGTATACTATCACCCTGCTTATTTAAGTTAGGCAGGCACAGGAGGGCCTAGAGGAGCTGTCCCACGTTGAAGGTCAGGAACTGCGGTGGTAAGGAGATACCCCTTGTCCAAGGTAAGGAGCAGCGGCTGTGCTTTGCTGGAGCAGTCCTGAAGAGACAATCCGCGCCCAAGGTAAGAGAAACCCAAGTAAGATGGTAGATGTTGCAAGAGGGCATCAGAGGGCAGACACACTGAAACCATACTCACAGAAAACTAGTCAATCTAATCACACTAGGACCACAGCCTTGTCTAACTCAATGAAACCAAGCCATGCCTGCAGGGCAAGCCAAGGCGGGCGGGTCATGGTGGAGAGGTCTGACAGAATGTGGTCCACTGGAAAAGGGAATGGCAAGCCACTTCAGTATTCTTGCCTTGAGAACCCCATGAACAGTATGAAAAGGCAAAAT
>SJYX01009773.1:80580-202221 GCA_006410675.1 Oreotragus oreotragus
TGATTCTTTTTTTTTTCTTGATGAGTCTGGCTAAAGGTTTGTCAATTTTGTTTATTGTCTCAAAGAACCAGCTTTTAGTTTTAGCAATCTTTACTATTGTTCTTTCATTTCTTTTTCATTTATTTCTTCTTGGATCTTTATGATTTCTTTCCTTCTACTAATTTTTTTTTTGTTCTTCTTTTTGCAGTTGTTTTAGCTGTAAAGTTAGGTTATCTATTTGACGTTTTTCTTATTTCTTGAGGTAGGATTGTATTGCAATAAACTTCCCTCTTAGAACTGCTTTTGCTGCATCCCATAGGTTTGAGTTGTCATGTTTTCATTGTCATTTGTTTCTAGAAATTTTTTGATTCCCATTTTGATTTCTTCAGTAACCTGTTGGTTATTTGGAAATGTGTAGTTTAATCTCCACGTGTTTGAGTTTCTTACAGTTTTTTTTTTTCCTTATAATTGATATCTAGTCTCATAGCATTGTGGTCAGAGAAGATGCTTAATATGATTTCAATTTTCTTAAATTTACTGAGGTTTGATTTGTGACCCAAGATGTGGTCTATCCTGGAGAATGTTCCATGTGCATGTGAAAAATAGGTGTATTCTTCTGCATTTGGATGGAATGTCCTGAAGATATCAATGAGATCCATCTCGTTTAATGTATCATTTAANGTGTTGGAGAAGACTCTTGAGAGTCCCTTGGACTGCAAGGAAATCCAACCAGTCCATCCTAAGGGAAATAAACCCTGGATATTCACCCAAAGGACTGATGCTGAAACTGAAACTTAAATACTTCAGCCACCTGATGTGAAGAACTGGAAAAGATCCTGATGCTGAAAAAGATTGAGGGCAGGAGGAGAAGGGAATGACAGAGGATGAGATGGTTGGGTGGCATCACCAACTTAATGGACATGAGTTTTTCCAAGCTCTGGGTGTTGGTGATGGACAGGAAAGCCTGGGATGCTGCAGTCCATGGGATCACAAAGTTAGGACAGGGCTGAGCAACTGAACTGAACTGAGAGCTACCATATGATCCAGCAATCCCACTCCTGGACATGTACCCAGAGAAAACTGTAATTCAAGAAGACACAGTTATGCCAACCTTCAGGGCAGCACTATTTACAGTAGCCACGACAGGGAAGCGACCTAAATGTCTACTGACAGAGAAGCTACGGCACATATATTCAATGGAGTATTACTCGGCCATAAAAAGAACAAAATAATGCTATTTGTAGCACTACGAACGGACCCAGAGATTATTATACCAAGTGACATAACTCAGATGAAAACAAATGTCATGTGATATCACATATGTTGAATCTAAACAAAATGGTACACATGAGCTTATTTACAAAAGAGAGAGTCACTGATGTAGAAAACAATCTTATGGTTACCAGATGGCAAAGAGAGGGAGAGATACATTGGGAGACTGGGATTTACACATAAACACTATGTATAAAACAGATAACTAATAAGGACCTACTGTGTAGCACAGGGAACTCTACTCACTACTCTGTAATGACCTAAATGGAAAAAGACTCTAAAAAAGAGTGGATATAGGTATAAGGATAATTGATTCACTTTACAGCAGAAATGAATACAACATTGTAAATCAACTATACTCCAATCAAAAGTAAAGAAACAAACAATGGAAGATGATTGGACCTTAACTTTAGGGAGGAATTGATGAGAGTTCCCTTCCAGGTAAAAGTTTTTCTTTAGGTTGTTCCTTCAACTGCAGCCCATCCCCAGTTGTTTTTCCTCCAAAATTCACTGTTCAGACGGAAGATGACCAATGAACTGGGTGAACAGGCTTATTAGGATTAGCTAGACCAAACTGATTCACTTTCCTAAGAATTTAAACTAATTAAAAATAATATTCCAACTATTGGAATGGAATATGAGAAGCTATCATGGTAGATGAGGATCTATCCTGAGAAACCATTAATTAGATATGAGATTCATAAAATTATTATAGATTTTGACTTGGAAATAAAATTAGGTTATCTTATAATTTTTAAGTCATCTATAGGGTGGCCTCTTAAATTTACCAGCAGACATGTTACCTTTTTGTTCAATATCTGAAGCCACAGATTTTTGTCTATTCTAAAACAGCAAAAATATTCAATATGAGTAAATACTTCTACTCAGTGAGGTTTGTACTCTTTTTTCCTTCCCCTCATACACTGACAAACTTCCTGATCTATTAAATAAATGTGAATTTCAGGGACATAGTGAAAGATCTGGGTGTGTCAGATCTGTATTTTTGGAAACTCACTATTTGGTATTCTGAACACTCCAGTTCTAACGAGTGGAGAGAGGATGTTTCCCACCACCAAGCAGTTTTCTGAATGCCAACTGGGTGTCTTACACTTCACCTCGATTCTGATACTACATACCTGGAAGTAGTACCAGATTCCACAGGCTATGGGTCAGTTCTACCACACTGCATGACCACCAACAGGCCCCCACCTCCTCTCTCTCTCTCTCTCTCTCACACACACACACTTCAGACATGAATCACAAGCCCAGGTCGTCATCTGTGCTTCTCACCGATTGGCCATAGACCAACAAGCAATCTCCTTGGTTTGAGGTTAATTTGTTTTAGTGGTTCACAGAGCTCAGAGAAACTTTTTACTTATCCAGTTGTGAGTTGACTATAAAAGGATATGATTCAGAATTAGTCAGATAAAAGAGATTCCCAGGACAAGGTATGGAAAAGGGCATGGAGCGTCCCTGCCCTCTTTGGGTGAGACACTGTCCCCAGATCTCCATGTGTTCACCAACCTGAAAGCTCTTGGAACCTGTTCTTTTGAGTTTTTATGGAGGCTTTGTGACATGACTGATTAAAACACTAGCCACTGATGGCTGAACTCAATCTCCAGTTCTATCCTCTCTCCTGACATTGGAAGCTGAGGGGTGGAGGGAGGAAAGTGAAAATTCCAGCCTTCTAATCAGCCTTCATAAACATATAAACAATAAAATATTAGGGACATCATTAGAAAGACAAATTCCATTGAGATAAATTTTAACTCTTTGCCATCTCTGTCTCCTGGTAATCTTAGTGTCTTTTACATAAATCATGTTCAAGTGAGAGAATGTAATTTTAATAATAAATCACAGAATTGGATGTATGTTAGCAACCTGGGGGAAAAAAAACACAAAAACAATTTCCCCAAGTAGCAGCCAGAAGCGTTCCCTCCAAACAGGACAGAGGAATCTTTGCTGGGGAATTTGAGCAGCCCCAGAGGAAAGCTCCAAATATGCCAACACCAGAATTTCCACTAGGAAATGTTCCAGCCAAATATACAGGCCAGAGTGGAAGAGCCCCATCAGCTCTCAGAGCTTCCATTTGGGTTCTTAATGTACCACTCTTAAATATGGGCAAAAACATAAGCCAAAAAAAAAAAAAAACAGGTAGAAAAAAAGGAAAGAAAATGTGAGTTAAGTAGAGAAAAGAAAAAAAAATCATTAAAACAGCATAAATATCACTGGACCAAAAAGAAGTTATTGCACTCATAAACTAAAATGAATGCTTTGAAACAGTAACATTCAAAGACTAGAAGAGATATTTTTACAATTGAAAATATGAGAGCAGAAATGAAAATTTGAAAACAAGACTTGGAATATAGTTAGCAATTCTCTATAGTGTATATGTGTGCTTAGTTGCTCAGTTATGTCTGACTCTTTGCGACCCCATGATCTTCCCCACCCAGGAAGTGAACTGGGGTCTCCAGCATTGCAGGCAGATTCTTTACCAGTTGAGCTATCAGGGAAGCCCAGCAATTTTCTCATAAATTAGGGCTCAAAAGCCAATAAATTGGAAATGGGGGGGCAGTTAAACAGAGCTGAAAAAATTTTTCCAAAAATAAAAGTACATAGAGAGGATAAAATCATGAATAAAACAATTTTCAAAAGATTAGCAAATCTAGAGAACATGAGTTCCCACTCAAAAGGGATTGACACAGAGTGCCTAACATAATGGACGGAAACAGTCAATCAAAGTACATTCCTGTGAAATGAGAAGAGTATTGACAAGGGGGGAAGCTAGGTTTCAAAGACAGCATCAAGAATTTGAATGATTTTAGTCATTTCTGAACCTAGAAGACAGTAGAGAAATACCTTAACAGTTTTGAAAGGCAGTGATTTCCTATCTAGTATTCTATACGTTGCAAACTATTAAGTGCAAAGATGATAGAATAAGAGAATATTCACGATGCAAATTCTCAAAAAAGTTCCACACACAAAGCTGTATTAGGAATATGACAAAAGATATACTCCCACCCAAGCAGGAGGTAAAGAAATAAATACTTCCTTCACCCCAAACAGAAGATGGGATCCAGAAGAAAGGAGATCCTACAAAAGAGAGGTAAGGGGAATGAAAATGATAGTGAAGAGTGTCCAGGACCAGAGGTGGGCATGGAGAGGAATCAGTTCAGATTGTAGCAAGCTGGAAGATCCCAGGAAAGTTATTTTTTAGTAAGAAGAGAAAAGAAGTTTATTATATAACAGAAGGAGCAATTGGGGTTAAATTAGTGAAGAGTATATAAACGAATAAATAGAATTCAAAAGAGATAAACTATTAGCTCAAAGTTAAAATGTTGTACAAAAGCAAAAAGTGATCAAAAGAGTCCGTCCACAATGCAGGAGACCTGGGTTTGATCCCTGGGTTGGGAAGATCTCCTAGAGAAGATTTTGTAAATAGCAATCTCAAATAAAGTTAGGAAAGGAAAAGGAAGTAAAAATAGAAGAATTTGGGAGACTATAACAAAACAAAATGCCGTGCCTTTTTCTATGGCTTGAATATGTAGCAACAAAGTTATATCATATTTATAAATAGAAGGCCTTAAAAATTAAATATATAATAAAGAAATAAAGTAAGCCTCACTGGTCTAGCCAACCTAGGTGAAGCTTCATCTAGGTTATGGTGATGTTAAGTATCCTCACCTAGCTATAGTGAAGATACTAACTACAGCTTTTGGACAAGTCTTAGGAGGGAAACAAACCTTACTGTTGCTTTAGCTTTATCATTATAGGATCATACTTCTTTGCCTTTTAAAATATGTTAAAGATACAGAAATTTTCTCCTATTACTGTAAATGCTACTCTCCTCTCTTTGCCTTTCATATGACAGTGACATGTTTTCAATCACCACAGTGATTTGTGTACTTGAATAAGTACTTTTACTTAATTGCCTGATTCTGTTCACGATGCTTCTTTTTATTTTTTATTTTTTTTATTTTTATTTTTATTTTTATTTTTTTTAATTTATTTTTTTTTGTATTTATTTATTTTTTTACACGAACTCCCAAACATTTAAAATTAGACTAGTCAGTGGTTAAAGCATCTGCTTCCAATGCGGGAGACCCGGGTTCGATCCCTGGGTCGGGAAGATCCCCTGGAAAAGGAAATGGCAATCCACTCCAGTATTCTTGCCTGGAGAATCCCATGGACGGAGAAGCCTAGTAGGTTACAGTCCACGGGGTCGCAAAGAGTCGGACACGACTGAGCGACTTCACCTTCACCTTTCTCATGTGGGGAGAATTTTCATATTCTCTACATTTCACTCTTTCGGGAGTATCAGAAAATTATAGTCTTCCTATTTTATTGTAGACAGGCTTTGGAACATGACTAGACAGATTTAAATACTAGCTCTGCCCTCGGCAACACTGCTCAGATTATGTTGTCTTTCTGAGTTTCCGTTTCCCCATTCTAAAATGGCAATTATAATGCCTACACTGTAGGAGTTTTGCAAAGATAATAATTTGTATAGCATACTAAGTACTCAATAAATGACTACCATTGCTACTGCTTTAGGTTAGCTGGGAAAGGAAAACAAATACATCTTATTATATCCAAAGTTTCTAAAAGATACTTCAAATTGATAGAGGTGTNTTTACAGTAGCCACGACAGGGAAGCGACCTAAATGTCTACTGACAGAGAAGCTACGGCACATATATTCAATGGAGTATTACTCGGCCATAAAAAGAACAAAATAATGCTATTTGTAGCACTACGAACGGACCCAGAGATTATTATACCAAGTGACATAACTCAGATGAAAACAAATGTCATGTGATATCACATATGTTGAATCTAAACAAAATGGTACACATGAGCTTATTTACAAAAGAGAGAGTCACTGATGTAGAAAACAATCTTATGGTTACCAGATGGCAAAGAGAGGGAGAGATACATTGGGAGACTGGGATTTACACATAAACACTATGTATAAAACAGATAACTAATAAGGACCTACTGTGTAGCACAGGGAACTCTACTCACTACTCTGTAATGACCTAAATGGAAAAAGACTCTAAAAAAGAGTGGATATAGGTATAAGGATAATTGATTCACTTTACAGCAGAAATGAATACAACATTGTAAATCAACTATACTCCAATAAAAAGTAAAGAAACAAACAATGGAAGATGATTGGACCTTAACTTTAGGGAGGAATTGATGAGAGTTCCCTTCCAGGTAAAAGTTTTTCTTTAGGTTGTTCCTTCAACTGCAGCCCATCCCCAGTTGTTTTTCCTCCAAAATTCACTGTTCAGACGGAAGATGACCAATGAACTGGGTGAACAGGCTTATTAGGATTAGCTAGACCAAACTGATTCACTTTCCTAAGAATTTAAACTAATTAAAAATAATATTCCAACTATTGGAATGGAATATGAGAAGCTATCATGGTAGATGAGGATCTATCCTGAGAAACCATTAATTAGATATGAGATTCATAAAATTATTATAGATTTTGACTTGGAAATAAAATTAGGTTATCTTATAATTTTTAAGTCATCTATAGGGTGGCCTCTTAAATTTACCAGCAGACATGTTACCTTTTTGTTCAATATCTGAAGCCACAGATTTTTGTCTATTCTAAAACAGCAAAAATATTCAATATGAGTAAATACTTCTACTCAGTGAGGTTTGTACTCTTTTTTCCTTCCCCTCATACACTGACAAACTTCCTGATCTATTAAATAAATGTGAATTTCAGGGACATAGTGAAAGATCTGGGTGTGTCAGATCTGTATTTTTGGAAACTCACTATTTGGTATTCTGAACACTCCAGTTCTAACGAGTGGAGAGAGGATGTTTCCCACCACCAAGCAGTTTTCTGAATGCCAACTGGGTGTCTTACACTTCACCTCGATTCTGATACTACATACCTGGAAGTAGTACCAGATTCCACAGGCTATGGGTCAGTTCTACCACACTGCATGACCACCAGCAGGCCCCCACCTCCTCTCTCTCTCTCTCTCTCACACACACACTTCAGACATGAATCACAAGCCCAGGTCGTCATCTGTGCTTCTCACCGATTGGCCATAGACCAACAACCAACTCCTTGGTTTGAGGTTAATTTGTTTTAGTGGTTCACAGAGCACAGAGAAACTTTTTACTTATCCAGTTGTGAGTTGACTATAAAAGGATATGATTCAGAATTAGTCAGATAAAAGAGATTCCCAGGACAAGGTATGGAAAAGGGCATGGAGCGTCCCTGCCCTCTTTGGGTGAGACACTGTCCCCAGATCTCCATGTGTTCACCAACCTGAAAGCTCTTGGAACCTGTTCTTTTGAGTTTTTATGGAGGCTTTGTGACATGACTGATTAAAACACTAGCCACTGATGGCTGAACTCAATCTCCAGTTCTATCCTCTCTCCTGACATTGGAAGCTGAGGGGTGGAGGGAGGAAAGTGAAAATTCCAGCCTTCTAATCAGCCTTCATAAACATATAAACAATAAAATATTAGGGACATCATTAGAAAGACAAATTCCATTGAGATAAATTTTAACTCTTTGCCATCTCTGTCTCCTGGTAATCTTAGTGTCTTTTACATAAATCATGTTCAAGTGAGAGAATGTAATTTTAATAATAAATCACAGAATTGGATGTATGTTAGCAACCTGGGGGAAAAAAAACACAAAAACAATTTCCCCAAGTAGCAGCCAGAAGCGTTCCCTCCAAACAGGACAGAGGAATCTTTGCTGGGGAATTTGAGCAGCCCCAGAGGAAAGCTCCAAATATGCCAACACCAGAATTTCCACTAGGAAATGTTCCAGCCAAATATACAGGCCAGAGTGGAAGAGCCCCATCAGCTCTCAGAGCTTCCATTTGGGTTCTTAATGTACCACTCTTAAATATGGGCAAAAACATAAACCAAAAAAAAAAAAAAACAGGTAGAAAAAAAGGAAAGAAAATGTGAGTTAAGTAGAGAAAAGAAAAAAAAATCATTAAAACAGCATAAATATCACTGGACCAAAAAGAAGTTATTGCACTCATAAACTAAAATGAATGCTTTGAAACAGTAACATTCAAAGACTAGAAGAGATATTTTTACAATTGAAAATATGAGAGCAGAAATGAAAATTTGAAAACAAGACTTGGAATATAGTTAGCAATTCTCTATTGTGTATATGTGTGCTTAGTTGCTCAGTTATGTCTGACTCTTTGCGACCCCATGATCTTCCCCACCCAGGAATTGAACTGGGGTCTCCAGCATTGCAGGCAGACTCTTTACCAGTTGAGCTATCAGGGAAGCCCAGCAATTTGCTCATAAATTAGGGCTCAAAAGCCAATGAATTGGAAATGGGGTGGGGGGAGCAGTTAAAGAGAGCTGAAAAACTTTCCAAAAAGAAAAGTGCATAGAGAGGATAAAATCATGAATAAAACAATTTTCAAAAGATTAGCAAATCTAGAGAACTTGAGTTCCCACTCAAAAGGGATTGACACTTAGAGTGCCTAACATAATGGACGGAAACAGTCAATCAAAGTACATTCCTGTGAAATGAGAGGAGTATTGACAAGGGGGGAAGCTAGGTTTCAAAGACAGGATCAAGAATTTGAATGATTTTAGTCATTTCTGAGCCTCGAAGACAGTGGAGAAATACCTTAACAGTTTTGAAAGGCACTGATTTCCAATCTAGTATTCTATACGTTGCCAAACTATTAAGTGCAAAGATGATAGAATAAGAGAATATTCACGATGCACATTCTCAAAAAAAGTTCCACACACAAAGCTTTATTAGGAATATGACAAAAGATATACTCCCACCCAAGCAGGAGGCAAAGGAATAAATACTTCCTTCACCCCAAACAGAAGATGGGATCCAGAAGAAAGGAGATCCTACAAAAGAGAGGTAAGGGGAATGAAAATGATAGTGAAGAGTGTCCAGGACCAGAGGTGGATATGGAGAGGAATCAGTTCAGATTGTAGCAAGCTGGAAGATCCCAGGAAAGTTATTTTTTAGTAAGAAGAGAAAAGAAGTTTATTATATAACAGAAGGAGCAATTGGGGTTAAATTAGTGAAGAGTATATAAACGAATAAATAGAATTCAAAAGAGATAAACTATTAGCTCAAAGTTAAAATGTTGTACAAAAGCAAAAAGTGATCAAAAGAGTCCGTCCACAATGCAGGAGACCTGGGTTTGATCCCTGGGTTGGGAAGATCTCCTAGAGAAGATTTTGTAAATAGCAATCTCAAATAAAGTTAGGAAAGGAAAAGGAAGTAAAAATAGAAGAATTTGGGAGACTATAACAAAACAAAAGGCCGTGCCTTTTTCTATGGCTTAAATATGTAGCAACAAAGTTATATCATATTTATAAATAGAAGGCTTTAAAAATTTAATATATAATAAAGAAATAAAGTAAGCCTCACTGGTCTAGCCAACCTAGGTGAAGCTTCATCTAGGTTATGGTGATGTTAAGTATCCTCACCTAGCTATAGTGAAGATACTAACTACAGCTTTTGGACAAGTCTTAGGAGGGAAACAAACCTTACTGTTGCTTTAGCTTTATCATTATAGGATCATACTTCTTTGCCTTTTAAAATATGTTAAAGATACAGAAATTTTCTCCTATTACTGTAAATGCTACTCTCCTCTCTTTGCCTTTCATATGACAGTGACATGTTTTCAATCACCACAGTGATTTGTGTACTTGAATAAGTACTTTTACTTAATTGCCCGATTCTGTTCACGATGCTTCTTTTTAAAATTAGACTAGTCAGTGGTTAAAGCGTCTGCCTCCAATAAGGGAGACCCAGGTTCGATCCCTGGGTCGGGAAGATCCCCTGGAAAAGGAAATGGCAATCCACTCCAGTATTCTTGCCTGGAGAATCCCATGGACGGAGAAGCCTAGTAGGTTACAGTCCACGGGGTCGCAAAGAGTCGGATACGACTGAGCGACTTCACCTTCACCTTTCTCATGTGGGGAGAATTTTCATATTCTCTACATTTCACTCTTTCGGGAGTATCAGAAAATTATAGTCTTCCTATTTTATTGTAGACAGGCTTTGGAACATGACTAGACAGATTTAAATACTAGCTCTGCCCTCGGCAACACTGCTCAGATTATGTTGTCTTTCTGAGTTTCCGTTTCCCCATTCTAAAATGGCAATTATAATGCCTACACTGTAGGAGTTTTGCAAAGATAATAATTTGTATAGCATACTAAGTACTCAATAAATGACTACCATTGCTACTGCTTTAGGTTAGCTGGGAAAGGAAAACAAATACATCTTGTTATATCCAAAGTTTCTAAAAGATACTTCAAATTGATAGAGGTGTTTTTTTTTTTTTTTTGACCTAAAATACAGTGGAATAGTATTTGTAGTGTCCTTACTGAACTGCAAACAGCCTATTTCCCGGTTTCCACGGAGCTCCCTTGGGGATGTTTTAGGCCAGCCTGAGTGGCATATTGGTGGTGTTAAAGGGTATAAAGTATTGATTTTGAATTACATCAAATGCAATTTTCTTTAAAGAGGGGACCTCCGCCTCCCATGCCCTCTAGGTACACTTCTTGCATAAAGACAAAAATCTCACAAAATATTGAGAGGTAGAAGTGGGGAAGGGTCCATTTGTGTGGGATGATTATATCATTTACTTGTGTAACTACATGTAAGTGAAGAGAAAACGAAAGCTCCTTAAATCTAGATTTTGCTATTAAGGATAAATGATGCAAGCAGAAAGCTGAAGACCCTACGCTGTCAGAAAAATCTAAGTCTCATTAGTCATTTAAGAAATAAATCACAAATAGATCACAGTAAAAAGGTTCTCATCTCTGAGGGACTGCTGAGCGTACACTTTGAGCATCTTCTCCATTAGCGAGAGCATCACTGATGAGCAAGTTCTTGGTTCACTCAGTATCACCACGTCGTATTGATCATACAGCCTTAACCCGAAGCGGTGGGGCTCCAGCAGAGGGCATAATTCACAAAGCCTGCAGCAGGGCAAGTTTTCTCTCTTATATCCATTTATTCATTTGTCTGTCTATCTACCTTTCTATATACTTGTCCATCTATCTAATGATCTATTGTGTATCTATCCATCTAGAGATGGATCTGAAATTTCTAGTTTGTTTCAGCCTCGGCTCCCCTCCCTTTTGCAGTGAGCTGAGTCTGGTAGTTGGCAGTGCAAACAAATATATACTTCATGCTTTTTACCTTAGAAGATGGCAGTGAGAAACAGGAAGCTGGCTTTCCACAGAGAGATTAATTATTGAATAAAGTGTTTTAAAATATTTACTGAAAAATGATTATTTTGTTAAATTATTGTTCTTTAAAATACTTGGATATATTTCTTCCTTTATGGATATGAGCTGCCTTATCGAGTCCAGAATGTGTAGGGAGGAAAATCATAATTTTTAATGCCAAGTTAGCAACCTATCTTAGGGAGTAAAAGTGACTGCAGTGAGAAAGCACCCAGAGCTTGATAAGAGTTCTTAATAATGAATCCGAAACACCACACACACACAAACACAGACACAAACCCAATCACTGAATAATAATAAGCTTTGCTTCTCAGGCAAGTATCTTAAAATATATACATTGAATTTTTAAAATATTTCTGATGTCAAAGTATTCAAGGAATGTGAGGAAACTAGAGAAGGAATGGAAGGACCAATGTCTATGAGCAGGATTTCTTTATAAATCTCCTGATCTCAGAGCAGTTTCCATACAAATGTCCCTCTGTGGGTGATGTCAGCCTGCTCCCTCTCCCCCACCCAACATCCAGGTTCAAGTGAGGCTAAATTTCATGATGACTGGAAGAAAAATGTCCCCGTTAGCTCTCTCTCACTTTCTGACTCAAGATCCCACCTTTTGGTTTGGATGTTTCTGAAAAAGATAGGTTTGAGTTTTTGGCTTTACCTTGTATTTGGCCCTTAGCCCTGAATCAGTCCTGTTGTATTAATACATAGGAGGCTTCAGATATTAGCTGTGGTTGGAGAACATATAACATACTGAGGGCAAATGAAACTTTTAACAGTGACTTTTGATAATGCTATTAATGATAACAATGAAAAACAACACTGTGCAAATAGAAAAATGAACAAAAATATAGGAAAAATATATGAATAGAAAGGTCAATAGGCTAGATATGTTTCAACTGAGATCCTAGATCTTAATTAAAAAAAAAATCCATCTCAACTAATTTTGGGTTGCACCTTGCAGGCCTGTAACTCTTGCACTTGCCCAGCTTTAAGACTGAAGAAAGAGCTCAGAGTTTGTAACAGAGATGTCTGTTACATCTACCTTTAGGGCAGCAGTCCCCAACCTTTTTGGCACCAGGGACTGGTTTTGGAGAAGACAATTTTTCCATGGAAGCAGGTGAGGGGATGGTTTCGAGATGATTCAAGCACACTATATTTAGTGTATACTTTCTCATATTATTACATCACCTCAGATCATCAGGCATTAGATCCTAGAGGTTGGGAACCTCTGGTTTAAGGGATGGGGGAGCTCATAAGTCTGAAACAGGTTCCTAGAGCTATATCCCACCATGTGCAACACAGGTCATGGTGGCAGTGTTCTTTCCTGCAGGGACAGGGGGAAGAGGACAATGCCCATTATAGGGGAGCTTAAGTCAGGAGGGCCCATTAGGGAAAGCAGCAGTTTCATAAGAAACTGCTGATTTGATAATCCTTATAGAGGATTATATAATCCTTGGACTGCACGGAGATCCAACCAGTCCATCCTAAAGGAGATCAGTCCTGGGTGTTCATTGGAAGGAATGATGGTGAAGCTGAAACTCCAATACTTTGGCCACCTCGTGCAAAGAGCTGACTCATTGGAAAAGACTCTGATGCTGGAAGGGATTGGGGGCAGGAGGAGAAGGGGATGACAGAGGATGAGATGGCTGGATGGCATCACTGACTCAATGGACACGAGTTTGAGTGAACTCTGAGGGGAGTTGGTGATGGACAGGGAGGCCTGGCGTGCTGTGATTCTTGGGGTCGCAAAGAGTCAGACATGACTGAGTGAATGAACTGAACTGAACCACTGTTTGATAAGGACAGTTGCTAGCTGGAGCCTGAGGCAAGCATGTGGAAGATGTCAGTCTCGTGAGTAAGGCGTAGGGGAAGCAGGCACTGGTCAAACAGGGGATACAGAGAGCAAGAGAACAGCTGTCTTGTGTGACCTGACCACAGTTATGTATCTGAATGAATCTAGGTCCTGGGACTTTACTTTTACCTTGGGAGCATATACGCCTTCCCTTTCCATTTTATGAGAGTACCGAACAATTGCAGAGGCAGTGGCTCGGCATTCCTTTGAAGAGTGTGCTGCTGCTAAGTCACTTCAGTTGTGTCTGACTCTGTGCGACCCCATAGACGGCAGCCCACCAGGCTCCCTCGTCCCTGGGATTCTCCAGGCAAGAACACTGAGTGGGTTGCCCTTTCCCTCTCCAATGCATGAAAGTGAAAAGTGAAAGTGAAGTCACTGAGTCGTGTCTAACTCTCAGAGACCCCATGGACTGCAGCCCACCAGGCTCCTCCATCCATGGGATTTTCCAGGCAAGAGTACCGGAGTGGGGTGCCATCGCCTTCTCCACATTGAAGAGTGTATAAGGGGAAATTTTAAGCTCTGCTAAAAGGCTGCTGCACCATCATCAAAAGCCAGCATTAAAATTCGGGGACCAACAGCATGTCTACACCAGCCTCAAACATTTTTTTCATTCCTTTAAAAGAACATCAAGGAGTTCCCTGGTGGTACAGTGGAAAAGAGTCTGCCCGACGATGCAGGGGCCGTGGTCTCTGCTTGTTTACTTAGCCTATCCTCAGCTGGCCCAAGCTTTTCTCAAAGCTGTTCTCTGGTCTAAGGCTCTCCTCCTTCCCCAGCCTTCCTTTTCTTCTCTGTCTTCATAGTTGTCACCCTTCTATCTCAACCTGAAGGCTTTCCCTGCCTGCTTCTCCTCCCTATTGCCTTATTCCTCACAGTAAACACCCCAAATCCCTGGCACATCCGGTCTTGCCCGAGGGTCTACACCAGATATCTTTTTCTTGGAAGACCCAAAGTGACACAAATTGTATACAGTGTGCTGTGAGAGCATAGGTGGAGAGATGTGGTTTAGAGTTGGCAAGTGAGAGCTCATCCTGAGTGAAGCGCAAGGCAAAGAAGATATGAAAGTAAAAGTGTTAGTCGCTCAGTTGTGTCCAAGTCTTTGCGACCCCATGAACTATAGCACCCACCAGACTCCTCTGTCCATGGGATTTTCTACGCAAGAATATTGGAGTGAGTCGCCATTTCTTTCTCCAAGGCATCTTCCGCACCCAGGGATCGAACTTGGATCTCCTGCGTTGCAGGCAGATTTTCTACCATGTGAGCCACCACAGTCCTTTGCAGTCAAGTGTCAGCCCAGCTGCTGATGATTTCATGAGTGGCAACCCAGGAAAATGTCCCCATGGGGAGGACTGTCCTTGCTGGTATGATGATTAAGGCATTTGAAACAACTGTTTAGTACTAAATTAAACTGAGGCCTTATAGAAGGACAGTGGTAAATTGAGGGGAGTTAAATAATTAAAGTGTGACAGTTGGAGGACTGCTAGGCTAGTCTATGTAGAGGCCTTTGTTTCTTGCTTTGGAAGGGCAGATGCAGTAGGAGAGTTGACCCAGATTTTGTATTTAGAACTGCAGAGCTCCAGAGATGTTTAAAAGTGCAGCAGAGACAGTACTGATACCCTAAGGTCAGAGCAGTGCTTGGGAAAAGCCTGGAAATGCTGACCGAGATGGCCTTAATGCTCCTCTCACCTTAATTAAACTTTAGATAGACTTNCCACCATGTGCAACACAGGTCATGGTGGCAGTGTTCTTTCCTGCAGGGACAGGGGGAAGAGGACAATGCCCATTATAGGGGAGCTTAAGTCAGGAGGGCCCATTAGGGAAAGCAGCAGTTTCATAAGAAACTGCTGATTTGATAATCCTTATAGAGGATTATATAATCCTTGGACTGCACGGAGATCCAACGAGTCCATCCTAAAGGAGATCAGTCCTGGGTGTTCATTGGAAGGAATGATGGTGAAGCTGAAACTCCAATACTTTGGCTACCTCGTGCAAAGAGCTGACTCATTGGAAAAGACTCTGATGCTGGAAGGGATTGGGGGCAGGAGGAGAAGGGGATGACAGAGGATGAGATGGCTGGATGGCATCACTGACTCAATGGACACGAGTTTGAGTGAACTCTGAGGGGAGTTGGTGATGGACAGGGAGGCCTGGCGTGCTGTGATTCTTGGGGTCGCAAAGAGTCAGACATGACTGAGTGAATGAACTGAACTGAACCACTGTTTGATAAGGACAGTTGCTAGCTGGAGCCTGAGGCAAGCATGTGGAAGATGTCAGTCTCGTGAGTAAGGCGTAGGGGAAGCAGGCACTGGTCAAACAGGGGATACAGAGAGCAAGAGAACAGCTGTCTTGTGTGACCTGACCACAGTTATGTATCTGAATGAATCTAGGTCCTGGGACTTTACTTTTACCTTGGGAGCATATACGCCTTCCCTTTCCATTTTATGAGAGTACCAAACAATTGCAGAGGCAGTGGCTCGGCATTCCTTTGAAGAGTGTGCTGCTGCTAAGTCACTTCAGTTGTGTCTGACTCTGTGCGACCCCATAGACGGCAGCCCACCAGGCTCCCTCGTCCCTGGGATTCTCCAGGCAAGAACACTGAGTGGGTTGCCCTTTCCCTCTCCAATGCATGAAAGTGAAAAGTGAAAGTGAAGTCACTGAGTCGTATCTAACTCTCAGAGACCCCATGGACTGCAGCCCACCAGGCTCCTCCATCCATGGGATTTTCCAGGCAAGAGTACCGGAGTGGGGTGCCATCGCCTTCTCCACATTGAAGAGTGTATAAGGGGAAATTTTAAGCTCTGCTAAAAGGCTGCTGCACCATCATTAAAAGCCAGCATTAAAATTCGGGGACCAACAGCATGTCTACACCAGCCTCAAACATTTTTTTCATTCCTTTAAAAGAACATCAAGGAGTTCCCTGGTGGTACAGTGGAAAAGAGTCTGCCCGACGATGCAGGGGCCGTGGTCTCTGCTTGTTTACTTAGCCTATCCTCAGCTGGCCCAAGCTTTTCTCAAAGCTGTTCTCTGGTCTAAGGCTCTCCTCCTTCCCCAGCCTTCCTTTTCTTCTCTGTCTTCATAGTTGTCACCCTTCTATCTCAACCTGAAGGCTTTCCCTGCCTGCTTCTCCTCCCTATTGCCTTATTCCTCACAGTAAACACCCCAAATCCCTGGCACATCCGGTCTTGCCCGAGGGTCTACACCAGATATCTTTTTCTTGGAAGACCCAAAGTGACACAAATTGTATACAGTGTGCTGTGAGAGCATAGGTGGAGAGATGTGGTTTAGAGTTGGCAAGTGAGAGCTCATCCTGAGTGAAGCGCAAGGCAAAGAAGATATGAAAGTAAAAGTGTTAGTCGCTCAGTTGTGTCCAAGTCTTTGCGACCCCATGAACTATAGCACCCACCAGACTCCTCTGTCCATGGGATTTTCTACGCAAGAATATTGGAGTGAGTCGCCATTTCTTTCTCCAAGGCATCTTCCGCACCCAGGGATCGAACTTGGATCTCCTGCGTTGCAGGCAGATTTTCTACCATGTGAGCCACCACAGTCCTTTGCAGTCAAGTGTCAGCCCAGCTGCTGATGATTTCATGAGTGGCAACCCAGGAAAATGTCCCCATGGGGAGGACTGTCCTTGCTGGTATGATGATTAAGGCATTTGAAACAACTGTTTAGTACTAAATTAAACTGAGGCCTTATAGAAGGACAGTGGTAAATTGAGGGGAGTTAAATAATTAAAGTGTGACAGTTGGAGGACTGCTAGGCTAGTCTATGTAGAGGCCTTTGTTTCTTGCTTTGGAAGGGCAGATGCAGTAGGAGAGTTGACCCAGATTTTGTATTTAGAACTGCAGAGCTCCAGAGATGTTTAAAAGTGCAGCAGAGACAGTACTGATACCCTAAGGTCAGAGCAGTGCTTGGGAAAAGCCTGGAAATACTGACCGAGATGGCCTTAATGCTCCTCTCACCTTAATTAAATTTTAGATAGACTTCTTCCCATCTCTAAGCTCCCGAACTCTCTTTCTTTGGAACATTCACTTTAGAAAATGTGTAATTATACATGTTTTGCCCTTTTCAGATGTAAATCCTTTTAAAAACCTCTTGACTGCTTTACAACTCAGGAGGGTCTTTCTAGGATCACCTGGGAGTCATCGTTTTCAAATCTAATCATCAGGAAAGCTAGTACACCATTCCCCAGGCTCTGTGGGAGGGTAGGAACCTAAGCCCATAGGCACCAATTATACAGATGGCCTCATAACAGAGAAAAACAGATGTGAACTCAGGAATAACTCAATGTGCTAGACACATCCTACTGGTCAATCTGTGCCCCTGACATCCTCCAGCGTGCATCCATAGCTCACCCTAGAGCTTGAAAACCCTCCTACCATTTGTTTCCACAGAGTTGATGTTAGACTGAGCTCTATCCCTCTTCTCTATTTCAATAGCCCTGAACAAAGTCTTGTGCAACTTTTTGTTTTAACAATATCCCTGAGAAGAGTAGCTCTTCAGGTCCCTCTGACCCTGGGGACTGGCCGAGGGGAGGAGGCTGCCCCCAAAGGCATTGGTGGGGGTACAAGCATCCATGAGATGTTCAGTGACAGCTCATCCCAGAGCGACAGGGCAGAAACCAGGAGGAGTGCTCACAGAGCTGGGCTGATCAGTATCCATGAGGATGACAAGCCCTGAAGTAATTGAGTCTAGGTGCCGATGCGTAACTGCCAGAAACAAGGGGTGCGTAGGACTGGAGTCATAGACAAAAGGGGCTGGACCTTCAGGGAGCTATGGAGATTGCTCGTAAAACATGACACCAACACACGCAAAATACAGAGCCAAGAAGTGTGCTGTTTGACATCTATGATCAGAAGCAGGCTAGAAGGGAGGAACGGGAAGCTGAGGGCTACCGTCTCAATAAAAACTCACAATTCTCTGCTCAGTTCTCAAACCTAAAACAATCCTGAGATCCAGAGCTTTCTGACTGAAGAGATGGCCATGTGCAAGTCTGTACCACCTGAGCAGGTGTACACTGTTCTGAGTCCCCTAATCCTTCCCCAAAGAGACTTACAGTCATTTACTCAAGTGATTTAGTGTACTGGGGAGGGGGAAACAACCAGAGGACTATAAGACACAGAGTCTGAGTTGACACTGATACTGGGAGACTCAGTGTGTCACCATGGGCCTCCAGTAACAGTGGGAACCACAGGAATCATGGGATAAATGGAATCCTGCTAAAGTCTGGCTCAGAGTGGATTCACTGCGACCACAGACGTAACTGGCTGTCATTCTCTGTCTCCAAATATATAATTGAGTCTCCAGTTGGAGGCTGGATTCTTCATTTTGAATCCTTGAATTTATTGGAAAGACCACATGGAAGACTCCAAAATTATTTCCTCCTCCCTCCTCCCAGCCAAGATAGTAAATCAAAGCATCCCTGGAGAATAGGAAGAGATGTGGAAATTAGCATCACATTAGAGAGCTAAAGGATGCCTGGCCCTAACTTCTTTATTCTGGCTCTCAGAGAAAACGAATGGGTTGTGGAGAATGACTGTAGCCTATGTAAGCTGAGGCAAGTAACCGCTCTGGTCATGGTTACTATGCTACATGTGGTATTGTTGATAAATGCTGACCAATAAGGATTCAGGTGCATGATACACAGACATGGGTTTTGCAAATGTACTTTTAAAAACTTTTTTGTTGTTGTTTTGATCAGAAAAGATCAGGGAAAAGCTGCATTCGTGTGGAGTAGACAAAAATATTTATAGTTTTCCCCTAGGATTATATTACCTTTCTCATTTCTCTGTCATGATGTATTCAAAAGGAATCTAAATCAGATTATCGCATTATTGGATTGATGCCATTACATTGATGAAAAACTGGTAGCTAGTACATTGGAGGCCTTGTTAAGACACATTTTAAAGAACAGATGTTTCTGTCAAGCATTTAGTGGTCTAGTGGTCAAAGGTATTTGTAATATCCCTTGAAGAGTAAAAGACAAAATTACTAATTCCTATGGTAGAGAAGAGGAGAAGGCGATGGCACCCCACTCCAGAACTCTTGCCTGGAAAATCCCATGGATGGAGGAGCCTGGTAGGGTGCAGTCCATGGGGTCTCGAAGATTCAGACACAGCTGAGCGACTTCACTTTCACTTTTCACTTTCATCCACTGAAGAAGGAAATGGCAACCCACTCCAGTGTTCTTGCCTGGAGAATCCCAGGAATGGGGGCTCCTGGTAGGCTGCCATCTATGGGGTCGCACAGAGTCGGACACGACTGAAGCGACTTAGCAGCAGTAGCAGCAGTGGCATAGTAGAGAAGAAACCACAACACATGGTAGGATTCTGGGGATTTGGCTAGAAAACATTGTGCACATAGAAATACTGTTACGGCCCTTAAGTCCAATGATATGGAAGGCTTCCAGTTTTGAATAAAGTCCCAGAGTAGAAAAGGGTTCTGAAGCTGCTGTGGGCTATGGTACTAGTGGTCCTACTACTTGGGCCATATCATCTAACAGGTTCTATATTGTTAGAAGTGTCAGTGGTGAGAAATGATGGAATCCAAGTTTACAGCAAACCCTAGTGAGAGACTCCTAATGTCTACTACTGGGCTTCAGGAACAAGATCATGTCATCTACAGTGACGAATTCCACTTCATTAGAGAGTCATTTTCTGGCAGGATACTTGGCCAAGGGGCACCAAGTGGGAATTGCCCATAACGAGTTATTTTAGACCCACAACATCATAAAGCAGAAGGCTCAGCAGTGTCCATCTTAAGTAAGAAAAGATGCATTTGAGATTGAAATCAAGAGTATGGGCAAGCTGCATGAGCAGGTGGCCGGTTCTATGTCATTCACTCGTGCCCCTTTGTAGATGAATTTTCTATCAACAATTGAAAAAAGGAGGAAAAGGCCTAAGTTTGATTTCTGAATGGGTAGGATCAGTATAGGTGTGCAAACTGAATCTGGATAAATGTGGGGATGGCAGTGTTTGTTGATAATAGTGGAGACAGAAAAATCTTTCCAGTGCGTGGAGGGGCAAATGGAGAATATGATCGCCCGCTCTTTGTAGAACTGACCTTAAGGGAGAATACATGTTTATTCCTGTGCATTTGCTAATGGCCTAGTAGAATTGTCAGGGGTATGAAAGGAAAAGACCAGAAGATCAGAGACAGAAGGTCTGGGATTGCTATGGATGGATACGTGGGAGCTGGCTGCCGCAAGCATCATGTTTGAATATGTTAATGGCTAACAGAAAGCATCCACCAAAGAGGCACTGAACAATGAAGCAGACAAAGTGATTTGGCCAACTAACATTGGTCCCTTTGTCAGTGACCATCCCAGAACTGGCTTTCAGGGCACATGAATGGAAGAGCCACAGTCCCCACACTGGTATTTCTTGATCATGCTGCTGCTGCTAAGTCGCTTCAGTTGTGTCTGACTCTATGTGACCCCATAGACTGGACTATGCAGCCCACCAGGCTCCGCTGTCCCTGGGATTCTCCAGGCAAGAACACTGGAGTGGGTTGCCATTTCTTCTCCAATTCATGAAAGTGAAAAGTGAAAGTGAAGTCGCTCAGTCGTGTCCAACTCTTAGCGACCCCATGGACTGCAGCGTACCAGGCTCCTCCGTCCATGAGATTTTTCCAGGCAGGAGTACTGGAGTGGGGTGCCATTGCCTTCTTGATCATGAGTAGGGATTAAATAATGTTTATGCTCACTGCTTTGTCTTTTAATTGTTCCATTTTGATTTAATGTCTTTCAATTTGTCTTTCTATTGTGCCTAAAATCAAGAATTACAATAATTATACAAACAAGTCATGAGGTTTACCAAAATATTACCAATACCAAAATTATGTAGAAAGATAGGATTTGACCAGAAACAGAGTAAATTCCACAGAGAGGGAGTTCTTACTTTATTAATTACACCGATTTAGATTCAGATATTGACTCAGACTTTGCATAAAAATCTTTTAAAATGTGGATAATAATAGTGATTATGGGAGGGGGGGTTACATAAAATGGGAGCAAGTGAATCAGCAGAAAGGTTTTGTTTAATATGCAATTGTATTCTCAATTTTGTTACATCTGAGGGGAACCTTGTGGATTATGTATCATTCAACCCTTTAGTCAGGGAAAACAAGGCTTTGAGAAAGGATTCAGTATCATGGCACCAATTAGTGATAAAACTATGGTTAGAATCCAGCAATTCTGAGAGTCCAGTCTTTTTCCACTAAGTCATATAGTCTCCTGTATTTAGAATAGTGTTATTTGAAAATATTATGATTATGTACATGAAATTCATATTCCTTGATATAACTCCTCTCTTAATCTGTCTTAATTAAGGCCCTGAATAAGTCCTGCATTTGTTTCATTCAAAAGAAGAATTAAAAATGCAACTTGAGAAAATGGTGATAATGCGTTGTACAAAAAGTGATGACAGGTTGAAAATTCTCCAAATTATGAACTTATCCCAGCTATTTTCTTACATATTTAATGCTAAATATTTTCTGCAAAATGATCATGCACCGTTTTGAGATTGTAGATTTTTCTATCCTAAACTTAATATTTCATTTAAAATTTTAATTTGCTTTTGGTCAGTTTAATGACTCATTAGCTCACTTTCACGATTATTTCCATTTCAGATTCTCAGCTTTAGATTATTTCTGGAGCACTAGCCAATCAGCGTTTCACATGGATTTTTTTTTTAACTTTTTTTTTTCTTTCTCAGATTCCTCATCAATACAAGTATTTTCATCACTGAGGTGATAATTTGGAGACCGTAGGGTGACCAAAGTTTATCTGAGAATAATTTTCTCCTTCTCTATTACAAATTCAATAGTTTTTTTTAAAAGATTTTTTTATTATGCAAAACATATTTCATGTAAGAGTGAGCATTTGTAAGAAAAAAGGTCTACTTGTCTAAGATTTGACTGAATGCTAGAACCAGAAAGTAAGTCTAACATAGAGCCAAGAAGATTTAAATGATTTCCTCCCTCTCCTACTCTTTAAAATACTGACACTCATGAAAGTCTTTTACTGTTACAGCAACACCATCCGGCCTCAAAGTTCTTTCTCCTCTTCCCGCTTTCTGCATCACACTTTCTGACAAGCCATCCCCTCCCTCCTAACCCTCCTCATTTTAAAGCCCGAGACGGACGTAGTTCTCTACCATTGTTTCTCCTTTTAGTCCACCTGGTATTTATCTGTTCTCTTTCCAGAGAAAAGGAAAGCGTGTCTGTGTGTGTGTGTTTCGGTGTATGTTTGTGTGCCTGTGTGAGCATGTATCTCTGTGTGTGTGTCTATGTGTTTCTGTGTCTCTGTGTGCCTGTCTGTATGTCTGTTTGCATGTGTGTCTCTGTGGGTATCTGTGTCTCTCTGTATGTGCACTTGTATGTATATCTGTGTGTGTCTCTGTGTGTAGGAACTGGGGGCTGAGTGAGAAGTAAGTAGGTAACCTAAATGGCCTTAACATTTCATCCATCTCCACCAAGCTCTAGACAGGCTGCTTCTGTCTCTAACTTCCCTGGTGGCCCAGAAGGTAAAGCGTCTGCCTGCAATGCGGGAGACCCAGATTTGATCCCTGGGTCAGGAAGATCCCCTGGAGAAGGCACTGGCACCCCACTCCAGCACTCTCGCCTGGAAAATTCCATGGACGGAAGCGCCTGGTAGGCTACAGTCCATGGGGTCGCCAAAAGCTGGACACGACTGAGCGACTTCACTTTCACTTTTCTGTTTCTAGGCCCCTGACTTCCCTTTCCTTAGAGCTTACTTTAATTTTAATTTCTGAATATAATCTTGATATACAAAAATACATATTTAATGGATAAGATTCAGTGAGTTTGGACGTATACAAATATGGAAACCGTCACCAAAATTAAGGTAATCAACATAATTCATTGCTTCCAAAATTTCCTCATGTCTCCCTTTTTAGGAGATAAGAACACCTAACATGAGCTTTACCCACTCATATTTCCAAGTGCACAATTCAGTATCATTAACCATAGGTACTACACTGTGCAGCAGATTTCTAGAATTTCCTTATCTTGCACAACTGAAACTTTATACCAATAGAAAAACAATTCCCTGTGCAAGGGGGAACCAGATAAAAGGTATTTGCCATAGGTCAAGTGTGAGAGAGAATCTGAAAAACAACAGGATGAGTTTTTTCGATGACCTGATTTTGAGGGAAAGGTAATAAGAAAAGATGCTGTCCGGGATGTTGTCCATTTTCTTGGTATGATTTAGCAATAGGAATCACTGCAAAGTTTCAGAAGGGACATGTTACAGTCAGATACAGATTTTAGATAGGTCCCAGGTGACTGTGCAGGGATCCATTTGAAGGAGAGGAGGTGGAAAACCATAAAGAGGCCATGATGGGACTCCAAATAAGAGATGATAGGGTGTAATGAGGCATAACTGAATTAAATATTCTAGGCAGTGATAATTTAGCCTGCAAGTCAACTATTAAAAAGAAATATTTCAGTAGTGTATGACTTTCCTTGAAATATCCATAGCAGATGTGAGTAGTCCCTTTAAGGGAATACTGGAACCACTCAAAAGCTCTAATCAATTGACAATAATATCCCCTTGAATTTCAGAGGTAGAACATAAAATTAAATTCTCCAGTTCAAGAGAATAAAGCTGGCCCCCACATAGGAAACTTTTCTTCATTGAAAGCAGAAATGTCATCTGAACCTCATGAGGTCAGTTTGAGCTTGATAAAGTATCACACAGGGAATGAAGGAAAATTGGTCAATTTTGAAAATAATCAGTTATTGTCTCTGGTTCAGATATATTAAAAAAAAAACTTTTATGTGCAATTCTGTACTTTTTGAATAAAATGGTAATCTATTATTTTTGAAACATTCTTTAAAGTATCGAGACTAAAATATGTTTAGAAATATACTATTTGCAAAATGTTCAATTGGTAAATAAAAGGCAGAATCAGATATTGCCCTGCTGGAATCGTAATACTTATTTTAGAAGCATCATTATTACCAAATCAGAATTTATGGCAGCTCATGCAGTCTGATTCTGATACCATATCAGTCTCTTTCCAGCTCTTCTTTACAGGTGTAAGCTATGCTTGGGAAATACAGTTTCTCAGTAGTTTTGAAATAAGCAATGTGTTTTCACAATACCTGTTTACAATATTCCGTTAGCCTTAACACTTAGTCTCTCAGTTCAACTAGCAAATTCTATTCGCCTTCTAAGACTTTACCCATGGGCCCCTAAAATTTCTCTTATTTTCCTTGGAAGAATTATTCTTAATTTTTTACATGTTTATTTCCCCCAATCCAAATGGTCATTTTTACTTTCCTCCTTAACAATTATACCTTCTAAGGTCTGGCATTTCAAGTCAACTTGCCTGAGACCTTCACTCCCTTGCATGTCTGTCTTTTAATTCATTTAATTAAAATATACAGTGTCTATTATCTTACAAATAAGCCAAGTCAAGACTGAGGAAAGCTGTATGGCAAGGAAGTTTGGTGTCCCTCTGGGTTGTCACTAAGCTCAAAAGGGCCCTCAGTATAACTTTCTTTCTCTTCCTGCCTACTTCCTCTATCACTCATTTCCAGGACTATATTAAACCTCATTTAACCTTCAAACATTTAACCTCTATTCATTTCCTCTTCACTCTTAAGCAGATAACCTCATATCTTATTGAGAAAAACACAGCCATCAGGAGGAAACATCACCACTTCCTATCAAACTTACAATCTGTCTACTTCTGTACTAATGATCTCTTTTTCTTTAAGACCCTGAGCAGGCACCTGGGGGGACGGCCCCAGAGAGGGTCTGGGATGGTGGCGCTGAAAGAGAACGTGGGGACGCTCTGAGAAAGCCTGAAGAAAATGGTGTCGAGAAAGTCAGAAATGACCCTGAAAAATCAATCTGATTCGAAGATGACAGCTCTGAGAGAGGGATGAAGATGGGAAGGAAAGCTAAGAACATGGACGCTATCAGGTGGATCAGGTGAAGAAGAGGAAGAAAATGAGGGTCGGGGAGGGTCTGAAGACGCCTGGGGGGCCGGGGGCGGACAGGGAGGAGGCAGGTGAGGGCGTGTGGCGAGGAGGCGCAGCTGGGAGTGTGATGGGGGTGTGGGGGGCTGCTGAGAAGGCCCACCCTGGGCAGTGACGACGACCACGAGGAGGAGGGGCGGGGGGCGGGCAGACGCTCCCGCTACACGTGCCCGCACCTCGGGGCCACCCGGGACTCGGGGCCACCCGGGACTCGGGGCCACTGGCGGCACGCCTTCTCACTAAGGCCGGCGCCCCCACTGTGACCGGCCCTCAGGAGCTGGAAAGATACGCTGAGTCGTGCTCAGTTAAAACCTAACACTCAAGATAGAAAAAGAAAGAGACAAGAAGTGTAAGCAGAGCGCTGCAACACAGGCTGTGAGCAGAAGGCAGTTTCCTCCAGACCAGAAAGTCGAGTTGAGCTGCCAAAAAACAAATGCCTAACATCCAGTTTCGCACCAAAACCACAAACCCGACCTGCGAAGGCTGAGTGAAGGGGAAGAAAGGCATCAGAAACGAAAAGCAGGCCTGGGAGGAGGACCTGCCGCCCCACAGGAGAGAATCCGGGCGGCCAGCGGGGGATGGGAGCCGGCCCGCAGGACCTGGAGAAACGCTCGCTCCCTGGCTGTCGTGACATCCTTTATTACACGCGCCTGCGTGGCATTAGCCGTCTCACAGCTCCCGCGTGGCCCCCCGCAGTGTGGCGTGGCCCCGTCACTGCCCGAAGTACCACGGGTGCGAGCACTGGATGGGCTCCTCCTCCCAGATGGTCTTCAGCCTCTGCGCCCAGGAGGCCACCATCCTCTTTCTTTCTTCTTCGGACGCCGTTTCAGGACCAAAACTGATCTGAGGGGCAAGGACTTGAAATCCGCAGAAGTGCAGCGTGCCGTGCTACAGGGCAAAGAGGGGAGCGTGGTGAGAAGCTGCCTGCCGCTCAGTCACTCGGAACACGCAGCTGGCCTCCAGGGAGCTCAGAGAACCTTCCACCACCAGGGGGCCAAGGATGTGGGCGCTGCCCTGCAGCCTCAGGACCTGGCCGCTCCCGGGGGGCAGAGCGTGCTGGGAGGTTCTGACATAGCTCTCTAATCTCTGCTGCTGAGTCACACACTAAGTTTTATGGTTTCGATTGCTTAGGTAAATTATGGCAACTCGTGAAAGTGAAAGTTGCTCAGTTGTGCCAGACTCTGCGACCCCATGGATTATACAGGCCAGAATATCGAAGTGGGTAGCCTATTCCTTCTCCAGGGGATCTTCCCCACCCAGGAATCAAACTAGGATCTCCTGCATTGCAGGCGGATTCTTTACCAGCTGAGCCACCAGGGAGCCCTGAATGAGGTTATTCCAGCTAAATGTGCCACCATGGAAGGCTGCTCAAGATATGCATTAGGTGCAAACAACAAGAAATGTGAAGCAGTATTTGTGGTGCACTGTTCATGTAAAAAAAGAAATAAATATGGTAAGCTGAGTCATAAAACGTACGTGTGTAAGAACACAGGGCCCTCCCTGGTCCAGCCAGTCTAGTGGCCGGCACTGCGTGCTCCCCGTGCAGGGCGCCTGGGTTCGAGCCCTGTGCAGGCACCTGGACCCCATGTGCTGCAGCTAAGGGTGAGCATGCCACAGCTGAGGAGTCTGCACGCCCTGCTGGAGACCTGGCTCAGCCAAATAAATACGTGGATAAATGGTTTTAAAAAGAATGTATATGGGCTGTAAGGAAATACATTAAATCATTGAAAGCGGTTGTTTTCAAGGACATAAAGAGAACTGAATTTCTATTTTTTATAGTCTCTTTGTTCCCATACGTACTTTTGGAAACTGAAACAAAGGGGAAGAGTTTTTAAAGCAGGAAGAATTGAAGTCCATGACACAGAGCCACCTCAGGGCTCCTGTCCACCCAGAGCGGACGCTGGCTTGGCCTCTGGCCAAACAGCATCAAAGGTTCTCATAATCCCCGCGTTTTCCCCATCAGCTAGCCTTTCCAGGGCTGCCAAGTAAAATGTCCAAAAGGCTAAGAAGTTATGACATCCTGTTTCCAGGGGAGTCAGCATGGCCTGGCCTTCAGGCCCCCCTCCCACCCGGGAGCAGCTAGGAGAGCTGTGTGTGTGGGGGGGCATACCTGGAGGGGCCACAGGAAGTACCGGAAGTCTCCGTTGACCCCAGTCTTGGAGAACATGCTGGCCGTGCCGCCTGTGGTTAAGGACAGGATGGCCAGCTTACCCTGCGGAGGACAGCATGGGATTGGGCTTGGACCCCAGGGAGGGTCGTCTATAGTGACTGGAGGGAAACCAAGGCCAGCTCCCCCGCCCCTCCCCTAGTGGGCAGACACACACTCCCATATCTGTCTGGCCCAGCGGCAGGTGACAGCGACATCCGACGGGGCGAGGGAGGGACAGCCAGGGAGTGGGCCGGAGGGACAGCGCTGACAGGCCTGATGCTGGGGGAGCGGGCTTCAGGGGCACAGGTGCAGGGAGTTGGCTGGGAGGGTGCACGACGCCTGCGGCCAGCGGGGCCGGCCTCCTGGGGCTGGTCAGCAAAGGGTGGCGTCTCTTCACGGCCTGAGACGCCGCTCACGTCTCAGTGCTTTGTGCACACTTGTTTTCTGAGGCTTTTGGAACTTGACCGTCGTCTGCTCACACGGGAAATCCACAGCTACCACATCCTGTGCAGCGGCTGGGTCCACCATCTGCTCAGGTTATCCTGCTTTCAAGGTGGGTCCAGGTGCTCAGAGGCGAACAGGCGCATGGCCAGGCACGAGTCCACGCTGCGGAGCAGGCGCCCCTGGACCCCTGGCCGAGCGTGCTGCCGGACGTGGACACCCTGCACCCTTTGCTGGAGGAAAGGGCCGTGACCCCAGGAACCGTGCTTTCTCATCCGGGTAAGCCTTGCACACAGATGGTGCTCCGTGGGAGTTCGGTTAACAAAGGCAAACCAGAGATGAGTTGCTGAGATGCCCCTTCCTTCTCTGGTGGACAAGGGTCCCTCATCCCGGGGGTGGGGGTCGTACCTTGAGGAAGCCGTCATCATAGGAGCCGGGGAAGTCGAACGCAAAGCCCTGGCAGAGCACCCTGTCCATCCAGCCCTTCAGCACGGCGGGCACGCTGAACCAGTACAGCGGGAACTGCGGGGAGCAGGGGGCAGAGCTGAGGTGTCCGTCCAGGCACGGCGGGCACGCTGAACCAGTACAGCAGAGACTGCGGGGAGCAGGGGGGGAGCTGAGGTGTCCATCCAGCCCTTCAGCACGGCGGGCATGCTGAACCAGTACAGCGGGGACTGCGGGATAACCACGCCTGGTTCAGGACTTCTCTGCTGGTCCAGGCGTTAAGAATTCACTTGCCAGTGCAGGAGACACAGGTTCAATCCCTGGTTTGGGAAGATTCTGTGAGTTACAGAGCAACTCAGCACAGTCGCCACAACCTGTGCCGCAGCTAGTGAGCATGTGCTCTAGAGTCTGTCCGTGGGAGCTGCAACTACTGAGGCCCGCGCTCCTAGAGCCCGCATTGTGCAATGGGAGAAGCTACTGCAACGAGAAGCCTGCAAACCACAACAAAAAGTAGCTCCTGCTCGCGTCAGCTAGAGAAAGCCTATGTACAGCCACAAAGATCCAGCACAGCCAGAAATAAGCAAGCAAGCAAGCAAACTGGTTCCGCCCCATCATTCCCCTCAAACAGCCTACACATGTTGTAATTAACCTTGTTTTGCAAAAACATTTTCCAAGTGGCTATTCAATTGACACATCCTTGGGAAGTTCAGGCTTTGTTTTTTACAGCTCAGCTTTACCTACTCTGCTAGATATGAAGTGTCCATTCCTGCATGAGTCAACTTGTCTCATTATTATGTTCAGTTCAATTTATAAATACACATGTTGGATTTTATCAAATTTTTTCTACCATGTTATGATTTTTACACTAATTTAACTCAGTTTTTTCCAATATGAAATAATCTTCAATAACTGGGAAATTGAACAAGGTCATAAGTGTATTACTTTTATACATTGCTAGACTGGGTTTGTTAAGTTTTGACTTTTTATATTGAAAGAGCCTCTTGATGAAAGTGAGATGAGAGTGAAAAAGTTGGCTTAAAACTCAACATTCAGAAAATGAAGATCATGGCATCTGGTCCCATTACTTCATGGCAGACAGATGGGGAAACAATGGAAATAGCGACAGACTTTATTTTGGGGGCTCCAAAATCACTGCAGATGGTGACTGAAGCCATGAAATTAAAAGACACTTGCTCCTTGGAAGAAAAGTTATGACCATCTTACATAGCACATTAAAAAGCAGAGACATTACTTTGCCAACAAAGGTCCATCTAGTCAAAGCTATAGTTTTTCCAGTAGTTATTGTATGGATGTGAGAGTTGGACTATAAAGAAAGCTGAGTGCCGAAGAACTGATGCTTTTGAACTGTAGTGTTGGAGAAGACTCTTGCGAGTCCCTTGGACAGCAAGGAGATCCAACCAGTCCATCCTAAAGGAGATCAGTCCTGGGTGTTCATTGGTAGGACTGATTTTGAAGCTGAAACTCCAATACTTTGGCCATCTGTGATGTGAACAGCCGACTCACTAGAAAAGACCCTGATGCTGGGAAAGATTGAAGGTGGGAAAAGAAGGGGACAACAGAGGATGAGATGGTCGGATGGCATCACTAACTAAATGGATGAGTTTGAGTAAATTTCAGGAGTTGGTGATAGACAGGGAGGCCTGGCGTGCTGCAATTCATGGGGTCTCAAAGAGTTGGACACGACTGTGCAATTGAACTGAACTGATTGGCATTTATGTTAACTTTTTGTACCTGAAAATGGCAATTTGGCCTTACTTCTCTTTTAATTAACATAGGCTTGTTAATTTTATGGATCTTTTCAAAGCACCAAATTTTTGGAAAGTCATTTTTTACTGCATAATTAATGGAAATATTCCTTAAGTTTTACAAATAAGATATAATATTAAATAAAATAAAAGTTTATTTGGAGTTAGTTAAACAGAAATAAAAATTTCAACATTTTCCAATTATAGTTCTACTGTTACTTTTAATAGAGAACTCTTTTGGCTGAATTTTCTACAAAATTTGTAGACTATAGATTTTCCGCTCTTAAAAGCCTAGATAATTAATAGTCAAAAAGTCAAACTCATTAATCATGTAATTATAATCTTTTAGATTTGAAATTATTAAAAAAAAGTTCCAAGATATATTTCATCCAAGAATAGTTTACCATAAACACACTATATACTACTGTTGATGTTAGTGAAAGGTTGAGAAGGATAGCACATTAGATAAAAGCTGATCAATCAACTTGATGCATTCCTAAATTAAATTATTTTTATAGAGATAAATAGGAAGAAAAATAAAAGTAAAAATTCAAGTTCAGTAGATTTCCTATAATGTTTTAAGGTTAAAGAAATGATATAAACTGTCCTTGCCATAGAAAGAAAGTTATCAAATATGTAAGTCCACTCAAAGAGGGACCCACTGGCTCAAGAGGGTAAATTTAAGGCTTAATAAGAGCAACAAGTTCAATGAATTAAAATGTATCAAATATGTTAAAAGTTCAATTTCTTGATCTGGGTGGTTGTTTTAAGAGTGTATGATATAGTAATTTATTAAGTTATACATTTAATTCTGTTTTCTGTATTTGTGCTGTTTAAAACATACTTTTTAAACTGAGTGAATGAACTCATCATAAAATTTTCAGAAAAAGTATTCCAGAAAGTTCTATTTCTCTGTTAGGTATCAATTTATCAAGTTGATAAAAACAGGCAGCCAAAGTTGATCTTTTCAATATTTATTAGTAAGGCTGAGGCCACAGCCTTTATACAGCACAATTTGCATAAGTTATCAAGATACATCTTGTATACAATCACAAAACCAAGACATATTTTTACATAGAGTAAAACTCAAGACAGATTTACAAGCATTTCTATACAATTCTCATGTATTTCAGTTCAATTTATATAGCCTTTAGCCCAAGAATTTTTGTTGGTTCATTAGATTTTTGAGAGATTTGGGTGGAACAGAAAAAAGAACAAATTAGCAAATCACCAACACGGCATGCAACATGTAGTTAGAAACAAGACATATCTCCAAGTATTCTATTTTTTATTTTTAAACCAATTTTATTAGGTTTTTATCTTTTCAGACAAGAAACTTATTTCCTTTAACATCAGATGTGTTTTTGTTAGGATATCAGCACACACATTAATTGGTAGTGGGAGCACCTGAGCACATCACCAACAAATATACATACACAATCAAACAAGAATCATATTCACATGCTGAATGCCACAAGGAATTAATATTTTAACTTTGTCTAGTATACCAAATGGATAGTTATGTACAGGGTAGTGAATTAAGAAAATGCTCTCAATCTGCCTATCAGAGAAGGAATCATTTGATTAAATGATTTTTATTTAAAGGGAGTCTTTAATAATAACAACAACATGGAACATACAGAAAACATCAATGTGTCATATTCAATGAGAATATCTGTTTCACTCATTCATTCTTGTGTCACATCAAAGGCAAGTTATTATTAAAGAGACAGCTCATAATTATTCACTGAGCTTTCTTTTACTTCCAGCTCAAGCTCAAAAAGAGGGAAAATCACTCTGTCACACATAGAGTTATAAATACATACATAGCTGTAGTTGGCTGCTTTTGGAATATTAGACATTGTAGCAATGAAAATAAGTTTTTAAAAATATTGTTAGTTATGATTTAAATAATAAAGTAAAAAAATACTATAAACATCTTTATGATATCTTAATGAAATGAAACACTGATCAAATCATTTCTAATAAATTGGGCACAATATAGTATATAATTTCACTTTACTTCACATCACCACCAACCTAGTTCACTACCTCTATCACCATGATCATCATAACCATTCCTATAATAAGAATCAGTATCAGCTGGTTACCAGCTATAATATTCCCACAGTATGACTATTTTAATGTGTGTGATCCACAAAATTAAATCCACTGATATGCTGAAAATATGCATTTATTAATGTGATTAATTACAATATAGGCAACATTAAGGAGCGAAGACAATCACTTCCCCTTAGTCTTGGATACTCTTCTTTTAAACTGAAATGATAAATAAAGAGTTCAGAGTCATCAAAGTCTCCTTAACCTTAAGTAAAACAGGGAAACACAAGCTTCTCAGTATTATCTATGTCTGTAATGACCATTCTAGACATCCCTGTCTTGTGTAAAAATTCACTCTGTGCTTTTGCTTCACAGCTAAAGGTTTCTTGGGGACCAAATTTTAAACCAAGAAGCAACTTGTGTCTGATGACTCAATGAAATTGTGGGAAAAATTAAAATGCTCTTCAAGGTATAAGTGCTGTAATTGGACTGACCACATGTTATTTAGAGATTACAAACTTTGTCTCTATTAGGATAAAAAAAGCTAATCCCAATAAAATAAATGAAATAAAAAGTGGAAAATCATGTGCTGTGATATATACAAAAAAGTAAAAAACACCGAGCCCTATTTGCAATTAAAAAAGAAACAGTTTTGTTGTAAGAAGGGTAATCAATATCAGAAGAAATGCATTTGTATAAGGTTCAGTGTTGCATAGAATAATTCCAGTACAACGTAGGTGTTTGGTCAGCTGCAAACTTGGCACGCTTGGCAGGATCTTACACTCTCTGAAGAGGGATGCTGGTGCACAAAAAGAAGCCCTGTCGTGAACTCTCTTGATTGGCCTGGCCACGTCACCATGTCTTGGAATAGAGGGGCACCTGTCAGGGTAAGACTCCTACTCTCATGTCAAATAGCTACCAAGGCATGATCTTTGTTTTGGAGGCACCTCCTTTTGTGTATTTTAAAAGAAATGGCAACTGTAATGAAGAAAGCTAACTGGTCATGAACCTCTCATGCACACTTCTGGGTGTAAGTGGTTGCAGAAGAGGACCCATGGGAGCGAGAGTCTCCTTTTAAGGACAAACAATAGAGCCTTTTTAGGTCAGAAGGAGATCTTCCGGAACCCTTTCCTTCCCCAATTATGTGATGATTATAAGCGCCCTAAAGTGCTAAATTCTGCTGGAAATATCCATGGCAACCATCAACAGATCTAGTTGTCTCTAAAAATAAATGTCTAGCAATATCAAATCCTTAGTGATTCTCTCACTGCATGCTCATTTTACAGCAATAATCAATGATAAAATTGCATTGTTAGGAGAGGAAGATTACAAAGTAGAGGGAAGAAAAGTGACTGTTACCTTTTCTATACTGGAAAGGAGTGAATTTATATCTCTCTATAAATAGAATAAAGATGTAACATGGGGTTTATTATACAGTATTTAATTTTTAATGTCTTAAATTTAATCAATTTCTCTCAGATTTCAATTATGTTTTCCTTTAAAAATGAGAAAATTCAATATCTGAGCAATATTTTTGTAGAAAATTTCTCTAATTCCACTAGAACCTCACCCTTGAATAAAGCAGCAGCTTTTAAACTCAGAATTTACAGAGAAGCAATTTACTTTATTTTTGTGGTTTTGGAAATTGGATAAGATCAGTATAATTTAATTTATGATAACCCAATTTGTAAATGATTTTTATTAAGTTTTTAAACTTAAAAATTTTTTTTAAACTTTTTTGGTTAAATGAAAGCTTATATAAGTTCATATTTTAAGAAAAAATAGGTTTTGGAGTTAATATACTGCTTTTATCCATGTCTTTGCTTGCCATTGGTTTTGAAGATGCTTTTTCACATACAAAATTGGGGAAAAAACTGCATAATGCCTATTCCTCACTTATGTGTATAAAACTATATTTGGAAATGTGCTTTCATCTTTTCTCATAGATCACTTAGTTTGATCATCCTAACATCCCATTAGGAAGGTTAGGAATATGTAATTATATTTTCCCACAAATAAGAAAACTGAGGAAAATTGAGTTTAAGTGACTTGTGCACGGTGACAGTTAGTGGCAGAACCAAGGCCAGAAGCCAGGCTTTGAATCCCAGCTGAGTTCATCTCCTCTAAGTCCATGTAACTTCCTTGTTCATGTTGTTGGTTGATGGGGAAGAGGATGTTTCATTTTAATGACTTAGATGTTGGTCCTTTTATTCTATACTATTAAAGTAGCTCAAAGAACACTTTCACCTTAATATAACATTGATTTTTCACATATTTTCCCGACACTGATGAACTTGATTACTATGATACTGTCACTAAAGTAGGAAAATAGAGCACTAGGGAGAACTTGAATTTGGTGTCAGGGTTTTCATTTTACAATCTGTTAACATAGTAAGGGAAAAAGAAACTGTGGAAGAGCAGGAAATGACACCAATTAATCAATGTCACAGATTAGTATGATTTGTTTGCCAGAGGAAGAACTTTCTCCCTGTGCATTTATTACTCCAGAGAAAGAAAATATGTGGGATAGTACATTGATTTGCAACTTCACAAAGCACTAGTTATCATGCTTCCTAGCATATGTCAATTTAATCTAGGTCCTTTGGTATGCAGATTGAAAATGTCTGGGATTAAGGGTCATTTAAGAGATTTTGATGTTTTCAACCAAGGTTCCAACAGTTTATGGGACAATATTCTTTTCCATTAGCCAGTCATGGCTTTACTTCTAGATACATGTAATTCCATTTCTACTTAGTATTATTTTCAGTATACATTATTTCAAATGATACAAATGTGCTTTTACAACATGAATTCCAAAATTGGTGTTGTTCACCCTTATAACATTTAGACACAGAGAAAACTTATACAACATGATCTAAAAGCTATAATTTCTAAATCTCTGGTCCGCCTTACTTCTTTCTAGTCTGGACACACACTGTAGGTGTATCCTATGTCAGAATCTCAAAACAGTTATCTGAGAAGATGAAGAAGAAAGACTTTTGAAAACTGAGATTTGTTACATCAGTTCCTTCCTTTCAGCCAAGCTCTTCTGCATAAAGGATTATTTTTGCCTGCATTAGAAACCATATTAATCTTTAAGTCTCAGCCTTCAGTTAGCTATAGCTCAACTCTACTCAAAAATGTTTTGCATTAAGTAATCAAAATTTCTCTCACTGTTTTTCATGGCAGCCACAAGAAATCCAAGGTTTCAGAACTCCTTTCTTTTTCTTGTCTTCAATATATGGACTTTTTGAGTTTTTTTCTATGTTCCACAACCATACATGTGCAAAGGTTTCAGTATGCTTTTGCTTTTTGTTTCTCTTCTCACGATTACCCATGAAAACAGCTTAGAACCAATAGCATTCAACTATAGTCGCGATTAAGGTTATTTAAAGCACTTTCTATACCCTGAGCAGACACATGTCTTCAGTGGGTTTGAGTAGGACTGACCAAAAGTTTGTGCCAGTTGACTATTCTTTTTCTGAGATCCACTTTGTCAAGCCAGATACAGGCTTCGCCAATCAAGGTCTTTTTCATAAACTTCCCTCCATTGGAAAAAAGTAAAATCTAGAAAAAATAGTCAAAGTTATATATCTGTTTGTGTGTACATTTTCAACTTCTTTTATGGATATTTGCACATCAAAAAGTAACACAGACAAGAAAGGGTGAGGGTGAGAGGAATTAGCAGACATCCTTGTAGGAGACTAATAACTAAGATGACCTCAAAAGATCTGCATAATATTAATTAATTCACATCAACATTTCCCAAAGGCAGAGATCTATCCTGAAGGACAGAATTCCAGATAAGATATGTGTTATCAGCTAATTCTAACTCAGTTTATGCTTAAACTGATAGACAGTTTCAGAAAAGAACTTTACTAGTTTATGAAAAACCAACTCAAATACAAAATTATTAAGGAAGAGTTTATAAGGCAGATAGAACATAACATTGATTTTAAATACCGTTTAATTTACTGGGGATTTTACTATAGTAAGCTCTTCTAAAGTGGTTTCTTGTCATATGTAGAATTTACATTAGTTGAAATTCCATGGGATCTCAAACTCAAGAATTTTTTTTTTTTTAGGGATCAGTTGAAAGAATGGTAGAAACAAGATGGAGACAGCCATTAATCCCTGACAATTCTCTTAGGCTTTCTCTTTCTTTTTGGAGTCTCCTTCAGATAATTCATCTTTATTCCTGGCCAAAAGTTACTTTTATGTTTCTGACTTCAAAATCTACTCTTCTATCTTTTCAAGCCTTTGATTTTGTGATTTCAAATTGCCTAATTATATATTTCATTTGGACCTGCCCTCATCAAATTGATCACATTTCAGACAAATTCATGATTTTTTTCTCCCTCTAACCCTTCTTTAACTACTCAGCCTCTGTGCCTGACACATCTGTTCACAAAGACTTCAGAGTGTCTTTTAATTTTATTATTCCCTCTAACTCTAATGTCAGTTAATCCTCTCAGTGCAGTTTTTGCTTTGTAATATGTCTTACATTAGTCTCCAGCACAGGCCTTTATTTAAGTACCAGAACCATGGTCTTCTCTTCCCACATTTTCATCATTACCCTCCCTCCTCTTTCTCCTTTCTCATTGCTTGTCTCTACATCTACCAAAGGCATATTGTGTGTAAGCATTGTGCTAGGCTGCAGAACAGGGAGCAATGAAAATCAAGCTTTGCACCAGAGAAGTTGATAGCACAGAAACAGTGGCAGGTTAAGTACATAAATGATTGCACAAAACTGGGAGTAATGGCCTAATAAGATAAGCAAAACATGTGAATAAGATGTGATGAATTATACCACATCATCAGTAAAGAGATGCTTTTACATTGAAAGATGTGGAATATTGTAAGAGATGGAGAGAAATGAAGAAGAGAGTACTAAAGGGGAGGGAAAATACAAGCAAACAATCCACGAATTTGAAGATTCTGGTGTGACTGAAGTAAAGAGTGAGTGGAAAAGTATGCAAACAGATGAAATTAAATGAAATACAATTAAATTAAATATAACTCACTTTAGAGGATTCTGAATGGGTCAGGATAACAGTGAATCATTGGAGGGTAATCTAGTTAGTGTTTTTAAAAGAATCTCTGCCAGTAGTGTGATAAAATGAATTAAAAGCATAAGATAGTGATGGCAAGTAGGCCAGGTATACTGCTGAAATGATTTGCATATTAAAGATGAAGACCCAAGGAGGATTAGTGGCTGTGAGTATGAAAAAAAAAATCTGTGTAAATGAAACTGAGTAGGTAGGATAGAGGCTAATTGGATGGGGTGAATGGGTTGTGGAATTTTCAAGGGCCCCTGGAAAGTTACCTCTAAAAATTAACTTGTAAAATGTCACATAGTATATGATTGGCATATAAATATTGAATAATTAAATAGGGAATAAGAACAGTATAGGTGAAAATTTAAAAATAGAAATGGTATGAGTTACCTGGAGAGAATGTCCAGCAGGACTTAGGCTGAATCTAAAAGTTTCGTTGAATGAAGGCTCTCTATCATGTCTACATACTCTTGTTTTTTTCTTGATCACCTTTTTTTGGGTAGATATATTCATCACATATAGTTTCACATATAAATCTGAAAATAAGAATTCAGCTTGTTAAGTGTTCATTAACAATACATTTATACAATTAGCATTATAATTGTATCCTGAGAGCTTCCCTACATTTTACGTAAAGCCAATAGACTGTGAACAATTTGTTTCAGACAACATAGAGCGATTAAAATATACCTAATTAAAACACACCAATTTTCTTAGCAGTTTAAATGTTTACTTGTATAATAAATATATCACTCTAAGTTTGTATTGGAAAAAAATCTAATTTTTAACCAGTAAAATATCAATTTGCTCTATATAAGATAAATTCTTGTTTCATTTTTTTTTCAGATATATCTGATACACAGTCCAAATTTTAGTTAGCATTTTCTAGGGCATTTAGTTCATTCTCCTAAGGAGTTCTTAGCTACATTATATTGCTTATTATCACAAAATTAGTTACCTGGTAAGTGATCAGGAGATTTAAATTTGTAGGTAATATTTCTACACTGTAGGATTTCAACTATTAGCTGTTCCCCATCTGTCTTCATTTCTTTCTTCAATGCAATCTTGATTTCTCCCATTACCTGAGTTTTAACTGGAACGATTTAATTAAAAAGTTAAGGAATACGTCATGTCATTTATTAACTGGTTCATTCAATAAGTTTTCTGTACATTCATTTATTGAGTGTTTATCAAGAGCTAAACACCTTATCATATTCTATGGATACACAGATGAACAGAATACAGTCCAAGCCCTTAAGGAGTAGAAAGTCTCATGGGAAAACTAATAAATTATAAACTTGAGGTATGTTAAGTATAATGATAAGCTAGTAACATGAGAGGCATGGAGGAAATGTAAGTAGGTGTCACTCAACTGTAGATTTTTAGGCCAAAAGAGGTAACAGATGAGACAATAGGAGACTGTAGAAAGATAATCATACATATAAATAATAGAATTCCAATTTATAGCAAACATTAAGTCAAGTGAAATACAAGAAGTTGCCTGCCAACAGTTGCTCACTACCTACCAGGCTTACAAGGAACACTTGCTAACACAACTAAATGTTGTTGTATATTATATCTATTTCCATTCTATTTTCTTTGTAAGAGAAGTGGCCAATGAGAATATATAGTAATAAATTACACTAGGGAAAAATACAAATGATTTAAATGAATTCAAGATATTCTTTCTCTAGTATTTATCTTGGATCTTTACATTACTGAAGAAGAAATTCATGCTAGGTCAAATTCTATGTTGATTTCAATGGATTTTTTTCTCCTCTATTGATTCACACGTTTATTCACTTACTCATTCACCAACAAATATTTTATTTCCCATTCTACTTTGTGATAAGCACTCTGTTAGTAAGAATGGATACAATGGTAAGCCAACATACACATGCTTACTGGTTTTATGGTTTTTCAGTATATTGGGAAGAAATACTTCAGTGAAATAATTTCATCACTAAACATACAATTAGAAAGAGAGAAGATGTTCTGATGTATAAAAGCACGCTTACAAGAAAGTCTTGGAAAGGACTTCATGAGCTGAAACCATAAGAATAAGAAAGAATTAACTAGATGATATGGATGGAGAAGAACATCCTAAAGAGAAGGAACAGGTGTGTCCACAAAAGGCAACATCACTGGACCAAGGAACTAAATAAATATTCATGGGATTATAATATACTGTTAAGTGGTATTATGTTTAGAATTTGCATCTTATCTTTAGAACAATTGAAATCCAGTGAAGGTCTTCAACATGGATGTAGATAATTTGTTTTCATATGTTTCAATCTCAGGCTTTCTTTACATTACAAAAAGAAACCACTGGTCCTCAAAGAAAATTAAAGTTTCTAATTAAAAAGTAAAAGCATATATTTACAAATATTTATTCATTGGTTCCATTAAAATGGCAAGAATATACCTGTAAGTAGGGATTTTAATGAAAAATAACCATGATTTTAAAAAAAACAGTGAGGCATGCCATTTTATTTTATTTTTTTTTCACATTTCATCAGTACTTGTCTTAATAGTGGATGGCTGAATTCTCATACTTGTTTCTACATTAAATCCAGTTCAATATGTCATGTTAGTTGAAATATATGATGGTCTTACATATATACATAGTTGGAAAAGGAAGGAGTGAGTATTTTAGTATCCTTTTCAGATAACTGTGGACAATCTTTGATACTACCAAAACATGAAAAGCAGTGTTTCTTTTTTTTAAAGATGAATGGAAATGTAGAGTCTGAAACCATATCAACGAACTTCTTTTTGTACCTTTACTTTAAAATACTGTAGTCTATCTTGCACCTTAAATGGATCATTTAACTTTATCTGAATTGGTAACATCATATACTATTTATTTCGTAAAATAATGGTCTACTGAGTCATGCAGGTCTTCAAAACTTTGACACAATTCATACAATATTAAAAACACTTTTGTTAATATCACCACCCATATCATGAAAAAAGTCTGAATTATGAAAAGCTGTCAAGTTCAGGGAAGCAGATAAAAGTTTTTAAAAATTTCATTTTTGCTTAAAAGTTGATTTTTGTCATTGACAGCAACTACTGTCATTGTCTTAAAGTGACGAATTCACTTTGTTAATTTTTTAGAAAATGGCTGCTGACTGTACCATGGACTTTTTTAAGTGAATGCTGCCAAAAAAAATTTTTTTTCATTCAAATCTCAAGACAGAGAGCAAAATCTTATCAATCAGGGCAGCAACTTTATCTGTAAAATGGTTATATTTCTTTCCTCCAAACCCAAAAGAAATCAGACAGAACTAACACTGATCCATTCCTTAAACTGCATCTGAGATGGAGGGGAAAAAAAGCGTATTCTAAGCGATAGGGAGGGAGTCAAGGAAAACACCCCAACTATTTGAAGCTAATAGGAGCTGAAGTCAGAATTGACCACATCAATTAGCATGATGAAAGGAAAACAAAACAAAACAAAACTAACGTTTCTGGAAAAAATTCACAGTTATAGGTGGTATTCCTCTTTTGTAGGTTCAGAAACTCCCACTTGCCAGGCATATAAAATCTGTTGTTGTTGTTTTCACTTCTGAAGAAAGGTGGAATTAAAAACTTGTCAACTAAAGTTCTCAAAGCATCACATTGCCTATTTTTTTCTCGGAAGGCTAAATTCACATGCTTCATAGTGTGATACTTGTGAAGCTCTTGTTAAGTTCTCCCTACTCAAAGACTGTTCCAGCCTGTTCTTTACTGTTTCTACTAAAAGTGAAAAAGAGACATGTCTACTGAGGTAGTCTCAAAGGATGTATGCATTGATTATGGGATCACTATCAATCATGCTTATCCTTTCATAGCTACAAAATGCCTTTGTCATTGAAATCAAACGCATGGATGGTGACAAAAACCTCTGTGTCCACAGGCCTCGCCACAGGTTGGGGTAGTTTGGTGGATGGGAGGGACAGTAACGCCAGATCATCTTGAGCCTTTGAACCAAGGAAGACAACACACACAGAGAGGACACGTGAGGGTGTTTTGTAATTTTGTCTGGAACAGAGAGCAAAGTAGTAGTAAAAATCGCTTTGACCAGCCTCCAGGCCTCTTAGTTTTCCAAAACTTCCATTTTAGCTGTATTAATAGAATAGAAATTAATCCTACTCCAGAGAAGATATTTATCCTACAACATGCACATAGCTCTAATTAAGAGTAGAAAGAACATTGTCTTTTCTCCACTGTATATTCTTGGCTCGATTGTTGTAGATTAACTGACTGTAGGTGTGTGGTTTATTATTGGGCTCTCTATTTGTTCTATTTATCTGAATATCTGTTTTGGTGCTAATACTATGCTGTTTTGATTACTGTAGCTTTGTAATATTGTCTGGAGTCTAGGAGGGTTATGCCTCTAGCTTTATTCTTTTTCCTCAGGATTGCTTTGGCAATTCTGAGTCTTTTATGGTTCCATATAAATTTGGGATTATTTGCTCTAGCTCTGTAAAAAATGTCATGGGTAATTTGATAGAGATCACATTAAATCAGTAGATTGCTTTGGAGAGCATTATCATTTTAACAATATTAATTCATCCAATCCAAGAGCATGGAATATTTTTCTATTTCTTTGAATTATCTTCAATTTCCTTTATTAGTGTTTTATAATTCTTACCATATAAGCTGTTAATCTCCTTGAACATGTTTATTCTACTTTAAAAGGGATTTTTTTTAAACTTTCTGTTTCTGATATTCATTGCTAGTATAAACAAATGCAACAGATTTCTCTATGTTAATCTTGTATCTTGCTATCTTGCTGAATTCATTTATCAGTTCTAGTAGTTTTTGTGTGGAGTGCTGCTGGGAAAGCTGGGCAGCCACATGTAAATCGACGAGGTTGGAACACACCTTCATACTATGCACAAAAAGAAACAAAATACACCATACAACTCCTACAAAAGAACACAGGCAAAATATTTTCTGACATAAATAATACTAATGTTTACTTAGGACAGTGTCCAAGGCAATAGAAATAGAAGTAAAAATAAGCAAATGAGACCTAATCACACTTACAAGCGTTTGCACAACAAATGAAACCANGGCATATAAAATCTGTTGTTGTTGTTTTCACTTCTGAAGAAAGGTGGAATTAAAAACTTGTCAACTAAAGTTCTCAAAGCATCACATTGCCTATTTTTTTCTCGGAAGGCTAAATTCACATGCTTCATAGTGTGATACTTGTGAAGCTCTTGTTAAGTTCTCCCTACTCAAAGACTGTTCCAGCCTGTTCTTTACTGTTTCTACTAAAAGTGAAAAAGAGACATGTCTACTGAGGTAGTCTCAAAGGATGTATGCATTGATTATGGGATCACTATCAATCATGCTTATCCTTTCATAGCTACAAAATGCCTTTGTCATTGAAATCAAACGCATGGATGGTGACAAAAACCTCTGTGTCCACAGGCCTCGCCACAGGTTGGGGTAGTTTGGTGGATGGGAGGGACAGTAACGCCAGATCATCTTGAGCCTTTGAACCAAGGAAGACAACACACACACAGAGGACACGTGAGGGTGTTTTGTAATTTTGTCTGGAACAGAGAGCAAAGTAGTAGTAAAAATCGCTTTGACCAGCCTCCAGGCCTCTTAGTTTTCCAAAACTTCCATTTTAGCTGTATTAATAGAATAGAAATTAATCCTACTCCAGAGAAGATATTTATCCTACAACATGCACATAGCTCTAATTAAGAGTAGAAAGAACATTGTCTTTTCTCCACTGTATATTCTTGGCTCGATTGTTGTAGATTAACTGACTGTAGGTGTGTGGTTTATTATTGGGCTCTCTATTTGTTCTATTTATCTGAATATCTGTTTTGGTGCTAATACTATGCTGTTTTGATTACTGTAGCTTTGTAATATTGTCTGGAGTCTAGGAGGGTTATGCCTCTAGCTTTATTCTTTTTCCTCAGGATTGCTTTGGCAATTCTGAGTCTTTTATGGTTCCATATAAATTTGGGATTATTTGCTCTAGCTCTGTAAAAAATGTCATGGGTAATTTGATAGAGATCACATTAAATCAGTAGATTGCTTTGGAGAGCATTATCATTTTAACAATATTAATTCATCCAATCCAAGAGCATGGAATATTTTTCTATTTCTTTGAATTATCTTCAATTTCCTTTATTAGTGTTTTATAATTCTTACCATATAAGCTGTTAATCTCCTTGAACATGTTTATTCTACTTTAAAAGGGATTTTTTTTAAACTTTCTGTTTCTGATATTCATTGCTAGTATAAACAAATGCAACAGATTTCTCTATGTTAATCTTGTATCTTGCTATCTTGCTGAATTCATTTATCAGTTCTAGTAGTTTTTGTGTGGAGTGCTGCTGGGAAAGCTGGGCAGCCACATGTAAATCGACGAGGTTGGAACACACCTTCATACTATGCACAAAAAGAAACAAAATACACCATACAACTCCTACAAAAGAACACAGGCAAAATATTTTCTGACATAAATAATACTAATGTTTACTTAGGACAGTGTCCAAGGCAATAGAAATAGAAGTAAAAATAAGCAAATGAGACCTAATCACACTTACAAGCGTTTGCACAACAAATGAAACCATAAACAAAATTAAAAGACAGTCTATGGACTGGGAGAAAATATTTGCAAATGATACACTTGACAAATTTAATTTCCAAAATATACAAATAGCTCATACAACTCAATAACAACAACAACAAAAAAAGCCCAAAACAGCCCAATGAAAAAGTGAGTAGAAGACGTAAGTAGACATTTCTCCAAAGAAGACATACAGATGGCCAACAGACACATTTGCCAAAGTAAAAACAACACCCAGCTGTGGATGTGACTGGTGATGGAAGTAAGTCCACTGCTATAAAGAACAATATTACATAGGAACCTGAAATGTTAGGTCCATGAATCAAGGCAAATTGGAAGTGGTCAAACAGGAGATGGCAAGAGTGAACATAGACATTTTAGGAATCCGTGAACTAAAATGGGCTGGAATGGGTGAATTTAACTTAGACCATTATATCTACTACTATGGGTAAGAATCCCTTAGGAGAAATGGAGTAGCCCTCATAGTCAACAAAAGAAACTGAAATGCAGTACTTGGGTGCAATCTCAAAAACAACAGAATGATCTCTGCTCATTTTCAAGGCAAACCATTCAATATCACAGTAATCCAAGTCTATGCCCCAACCAGTAATGCTGAAGAAGATGAAGGTGAAGAGTTCTATGAGGACCTACAAGACCTTTTAGAACTAACACCCAAAAAAGATGTCCTTTTCATTATAGGGGACTGGAATGCAAAAGTAGGAAGTCAAGAGATACCTGGAAAAAAACAAAAGAAAACAAAAAAGAGATACCTAGAGTAACAGGCGAATTTGGCCTTGGAGTACAAAATGAAGCAGGGCAAAGGCTAACAGAGTTTTGCCAAGAGAATACACTGATCATAGCAAACACCCTCTTCCAACAACACAAGAGACGACTCTACACATGGACATCACCAGATGGTCAATACCAAAATCAGACTGATTATATTTGCAGCCAAAGATGAAGAAACTCTATGCAGTCAGCAAAAACAAGATCAGGAGCTGACTGTGGCTCAGATCATGAACTCCTTATTGCAAACTCAGACTTAAATTAAAGAAAATAGGGGAAACCACTAGACCATTCAGGTATGACCTAAATCAAATCCCTTACGATTATATAGTGTAAGTGACAAATTTAAGGAGTTAGATCTGATTGATAGAGTGCCTGAAGAACTATGGATGGAATTTTGTGACATTGTACAGGAGGCAGTGATCAAGACCATACCCAGGAAAAAGAAATGCAAAAAGACAAAATGGTTGTCCGAGGAGGCCTTACAAATAGCTGAGAAAAGAGAAGTGAAATACAAAGGAGAAAAGGAAAGATATACCCATTTGAATGCAGAGTTCCAAAGAATAGCAAGGAGAGATAAGAAAGCCTTCCTCAGTGATCAATGCAAAGAAATAGAGTAAAACAATAGAATGGGAAAGACTAGAGATTGCTTCAAGAAAATTAGAGATACCAAGGGAACATTTCATGCAAAGATGGGCACAATAAAGGACAGAAATGGTATGGACCTAACAGAAGCAGAAGATACTAAGAAGTGGCAACAATACATAAAAGAACTGTACAAAAAAGATCTTCATGATCCAGATAACCATGATGCTGTGTCACTCACCTAGAGCCAGACATCCTGGAATGTGAAGTCAAGTGAGCCTTAGGAAGCATCCCTACGAACAAAGCTAGTGGAGGTGATGGAATTCCAGTTGAGTCATTTCAAATCCTAAAAGATGATGCTGTGAAAGTGCTGTACTCAATATGCCAGCAAATTTGGAAAAGTCAACAGTGGCCACATGACTGGAAAAGGTCAGTTTTCATTCCAATCCCAAAGAAAGGCAATGCCAAAAAATGTTCAAACTACTGCACAACTGCACTCATCTCACATGCTTGCAAAGTAATGCTCAAAATTCTCCAAGGCAGGCTTCAGCAATACTTGACCCGTGAGCTTCCAGAAGTTCAAGCTGGATTTAAAAAAGCCAGAGGAACCAGAGATCAAATTGCCAACATCCACTGGATCATAAAAAAGCAAGAGAAAAACATCAACTTCTGCTTTATTGACTATGCCAAAGCCTTTGACTGTGTGGATCACAACAAACTGTGGAGAATTCTTAAAGAGATGGGAATACCAGGCCACCTTACCTACCTCCTGAGAAATCTATATGCTGGTCAAGAGGCAACAGTTAGAACTGGACACGGAACAACAGACCGTTTCCAAATCGGGAAAGGAGTATGTCAAGGCTGTTTATTGTCACCTTGCTTATTTAACTTCTATGCAAGGTACATCATGCAAAATGCCAGGCTAGATGAAGTACAAGCTGGAATCAAGATTACTGGGAGAAAAAAATGGCAACCCACTCTAGAATTCTTGCCTGGGAAATCCCTAGACAGAGAAGCCTGGTAGGCTTCAGTCCATGGGTCACAAAAGACTTGAACATGACTTGGAGATTAAACAACAACAATAAACTGTAATGGAAAATAATATGAAAAAGAAATATGTATATAAAATTATAAATATACATCACTTTTGCTGTACACTAGAAACTAACACCAGAGAAGGCAATGACACCCTACTCCAGTACTCTTGCCTGGAAAATCCCACGGGCGGAGGAGCCTGGTAGGCTGCAGTTCATGGGGTCACTAAGAGTCGAACACAACTGTGCGACTTCACTTTCACTTTCCACTTTCATGCATTGGAGAAGGAAACGGCAACCCACTCCAGTGTTCTTGCCTGGAGAATCCCAGGGACGGGGGAGCCTGGTGGGTTGCTGTGTATGGGGTCGCAGAGTCGGACACGACTGAAGCGACTTAGCGGCAGCAGCAGCAGAAACTAACACAACATGCAAATCAACTATATTTCAACTTAAAAAAAAAAAAAAGGAATAAAATGAAGAGGGATATAGAGGGCATAGTTAAAAAATGAGATGACAAAATGATAGGTGGGGTGAAAATGGGGATAACAGAGGTAAATGAAAATAATCCCATTTAAAAGCTATTAATACATTAGACACATCCTGGGAACGAAATGAAATAAGACAGAAATCAATCCTATCGGCACAGAATGAAGAAAGGCTTAGGATGATACAGAGAAAAATAAAGAGTAAAGAAATTTCAGAATAATGATAGCTATGTTAGAACCAAAAAATATGATCTGTTATAATTAATTGCTCCAGAAAAAAGTAAAAACTAAATTCAAGAGAACAGAAAATAAGATCTATTTAAAATATAAATGTATTTACTTGAAACAACAGAAGAGTGAACATCTGGGTCAAAAGCCTATTGTGTTTTCCTGGAGATCATAAGTTCATATACTGATATATCCAACTTAAGCTACTTCAAGTATACAGAAAGCATTTTTAAAAATCCAGGGGAAAAACTAAGTTCCCCAAAAAAAAAACAGACTGCTTTCCTAAAGTATTTCAAAGACTGTGTAAAGGATATAGAACCTGTAATAATGAGTGCAAGAAAAAGAGATGAAAGAGAGAGGAAGAAAGGGAATGAATGGAAATTTGAAGATGAAATCCAGAAGACCAATACATAATGGAAAAGGAAAGTGGAAAAAAGTATGAGTATTGATTTCCTTTGTGCAGAGAGTTAATACAATTAAAATTTGAAATGTAGTATTAAAACACATAATTACTTACTCTCAATATTTTCAACTTTGTTTATTAAACTTGGTGAGATTTTTTTTATAGACTATGGCTAAAATTTATTGAAATATTTTACATGACTAAAATACTTATTGAAATTAAGCTAGTCTTGTTTTTACTATATTACTTTTATTAGATTAAAAAACAATATAACCATTTTTGACAAAGAACAGGAATAATTTAATTCAATTTTAACAAAATTGTGTGTGTGTCCCTTTATATTTCTTCAGTTAACTGAAGAAAGTGTAACTGTAAATTGGTTTATTTTTATCTTCCACAGCTTTCTTTTTTTTGACACTGTCTTGTGCTTTATTCTCCTTTAAGATATGCAGTGTTCTTTCAGCTTTTCCGTTTTCTTAAAGAAGAGTTTACATATATTTTATCTTTGAAAAGCTGTGTTTTTTGCTTCTGTATGGAACATTTATGTACATACTTATATCTAGATCTCCAACTAATTTGTATTTTTATTAAAGTATATTTTAAGAAAACATTGCAATTAACAAAATACAATCATCATTTCACAACAAGAAATAAGGTTGATGTAATCCCCATTTTACAGATGAGAAAACAGTGGCTTGAGTGTTTTAAGTAACTTGCCAAATTTAAAGTGCTAGGCAGAACTTTAAACTTCTGGTTTTAAGCACAGGTCTCTATTCTCTCACGAACACCTTATGTTTTCTTAGGAATAATACTTTTAAAAACATTGGCTCATTTATGGAAATATTCATATAAAATATTAAAAATATATTATCAGAATGAAAGAATTTTCAGTAGTTCTTTTGCTATTTTGTCTTACCTGGACATAGGACTTTAGAAAGAAAAGAGGCATAGCAAACAATTATTTTAGTTGGTTAAACAATAGCTGGAAGCTATAGTCTTCCTTTACACACTAGATCAGTTATGCAGATTATTGATATGAAAGGACAAAGCTGCAGTAAATACTTCCAGCCCAGGGAAGTCCAATACTTCCAGCAATATTCATCAATTATATGAGATTCTATATGTAAATGGCTTACATATACAAAGTAATTTAAAATAAATGAATTCATTAAGAAAATATTTTTTAGCTATGTTATTCATATTTTTAACACTTAACTGGGTAGAGTGCTCTCTGTGGTTTACTCTCTCCCAGAACTGTACGCATTATATTGCAATCTGAGCACCTTTTGCCAACAGGAGACCATTTTAGGCAACAATCTCTTTAGAGGCAGTGTTTGCATTTGCATATTTTCATTAGTAAATACCACATAACAATGCTTCAGGTTACTGGTGTCAGCTACTGCAATATGAATTGGTGTCAGGCAAGATTCACATTTAGCTCTGACTGTCTCACACCTCATAATTTGTTTCTTAGCTCCTATCACTCATTCCAAACCTAAGAAAAGTTTAATATGGAATTAAGATGGTTTTTAAATACTAGGAATTCTGGCTTCTAACCCCATGAGATGGCAGGGCAATCATCAAATATCTCTGCTTTGTATTTCTTCATATCATAAGGTAGAAGTATATTAGTATATTATATATTAGTATATTAGTATATTAGTCTATTTATAGACTATTTATAATATCACCTTGCACTTTATAGAATAATATATTTTTAGACATTTTCTGATGTCATCTAAAGATTATTTAGTCCTAGCCCTCTTCTAAACATCTTTCATCCTAGATAAGTTTGTCTGTTTACTCAGAGATTCTAAACCTACTCATTACAGAAAATCTTGATAATATGCTAATACCTGTAAATAACCAAAGTAGTGGTGCATATTACCTCATTATAATTATATTGTTTTTCATTTCATTTATTTTTACCCTATCAGTTTCAAGTCTAAATGATGAGTTAAAAAAAAGTTACCACAACAAAGGTAAATTAATATAATGCCTAAAATGGTAATTATTCAATAAGCATTAATTCTTATTTCTCAACATTTAATGCAAAGGAAGACCAGCTCTAGAAGTAATTAACAGTTTAGACATAGCATGTGTTATCTATACCATTAGGTGAACTGCTCAATCTATTCAAAGCAAGCAAACAAAACAAAACAATGTGTCTTGACATAGTCATATAAATCAATACTTTGTAAAACGAAATTTCTTTAAAATTTTTTCTTCTACTTCACTGAGCCTGTTAGAGAGAGGAAGTAAGCTAACTATAATTTATTCTATTCAACAGTCCTCTATAATTTCCAACCATGTATATCAACCCTACCCTAGAGTCTATGATAAATTTTACCTTCGATGCTGAAATTATACCTCTCTCTTCCAAAAGTTCAAATGGTACTCACTAATTTAACGGTGGTACCCAATAATTATCTAAAATTGGCACTTCCTTTTTCTTTACACCTTGTCCTTGAGTAGCAGGGAAAAGCTACAGATCTTTTAACAAGTCTGGTAATCTTATATGTAATGAATTTTATCTCCTAGTAAATCACTATTTTCTAGATGCTGTATTCAAGCCATTCATATGTTTTAAACTTAGTTCTCAGAAACATGTTTTCTGGACAAAGGCATATAACATTTTATATGTAGGACTGAGGAGTGAAGAATTATAGTTTTAAAGGCTTATCCTAGTAATTTAATGTTTGAAAGAGGGAAGAAGCAAAATGGAACTAATTTCTTCCTTCTATAGTACATTACAGAGAAGGCAATGGCACCTCACTCCAGTACTCTTGCCTGGAAAATCCCATGGGTGGAGGAGCCTGGTGGGCTGCAGTCCATGGGGTCACTAAGAGTCAAACACAACTGAGTGACTTCACTTTCACTTTTCACTTTCATGCACTGAAGAAGGAAATGGCAACCCACTCCAGTACTCTTGCCTGGAAAATCCCATGGACGGAGGAGCCTGGTGGGCTGCAGTCCATGGGGTCACTAAGAGTCAAACACAACTGAGTGACTTCACTTTCACTTTTCACTTTCATGCATTGGAGAAGGAAATGGCAACCCTCTCCAGTGTTCTTGCCTGGAGAATCCCAGGGACAGGAGAGCCTGGTGGGCTGCCGTCTATGGGGTCGCACAGAGTCAGACACGACTGAAACGATGGCAGCAGCAGCAGCAGTAGTATATTAAATTCTATTTCAAGTACCCTTATGAAGCTGACTCTCCATGAATCAGCTTGCTCATACAATGAAAATGATACCACATAGCAGCTCCATTATCTGACTCCTTTTCTACCTCTGTATATAACAGATGATCCTAAATTCTTGGATCCAGTACTTTTTTACAAAAACATACCATTAATAAAGTGTTAGAGAATTTCCAAGACAGGATTTGTAAATGCTTCATGAAAAGATATAAATAATTTCTTTATAAAGAAATTCAATATATTTGGTTTTCCAAACAAAATGAATCAGGTCGCACAGAGTCAGACACGACTGAAACGATGGCAGCAGCAGCAGCAGTAGTATATTAAATTCTATTTCAAGTACCCTTATGAAGCTGACTCTCCATGAATCAGCTTGCTCATACAATGAAAATGATACCACATAGCAGCTCCATTATCTGACTCCTTTTCTACCTCTGTATATAACAGATGATCCTAAATTCTTGGATCCAGTACTTTTTTACAAAAACATACCATTAATAAAGTGTTAGAGAATTTCCAAGACAGGATTTGTAAATGCTTCATGAAAAGATATAAATAATTTCTTTATAAAGAAATTCAATATATTTGGTTTTCCAAACAAAATGAATCCTCACCCTAAATATATTTTAAGAAATATAATTTTCTACTCTGTCACAGTTTAAGTATATACTCATTTATAACCAAGTGAATAAATACTATGATATTTTAGATGACAATACAAAGTGAATAATTTAAATAATGTATGTAAAATTTAGTCACATTATCTCATTCGTCCTAAACTTGAAGTAGACAGAGGCATCACTAACTTCACTTTAAAGAAAGGAGACTGCAAAGTTTAGGTTGACTAATTGGCAAAAATCACATAGCCAAAAAAAGATGTTTCCAACAAGACACCCCAAAATTACTGCTAAAATCCTGATTATCTATCATGTGAGTGATGATGTGCCAAATTCACGTGTATACTTGTGACTGTGTATATGTTGAGGGGAGGAAAGTTTGGATTTTTTTGGTGGGGGGTGGCTCAAGATTTGTGGGGAAGTTGTACTGGAAAGACCAGGTACAGACAGGGTGAGCATTTGCTCACCCATTTCCACTTCCCTGGTGGCTCAGAAGGTAAAGCGTCTGTCTACAATGTGAGAGAGCTGGGTTCGATCCCTGGGTTGGGAAGATTCCCTGGAGAAGGAAAGGGCAACCCAGTCCAGTACTCTTGCCTTGAAAATCCCATGGACGGAGGAGCTTGGTGCAGGCTACTGTCCATGGGGTTGCAAAGAGTAGGGCAAGACTGAATGACTTCACTCTCCTTTCCAAAGTATTAATTTGTGACTCATATACTTCTCAATTTGTTACATGTAGGGAGTTACAATTTACTTGAATGGTATCAACAATGTATTCAATTTATTAAATAACTCTCCTATTTCAGGCATCTTAAATCTATAGACTGCTGCTGCTGCGTCACTTCAGTCGTGTCCGACTCCACGCGACCCCATAGACGGCAGCCCACCAGGCTCCCCCGTCCCTGGGATTCTCCAGGCAAGAACACTGGAGTGGGTTGCCGTTTCCTTCTCCAATGCATGAAAGTGGAAAGTGAAAGTGAAGTCACTCAGTGGTGTTTGACTCTTAGTGACCCCATGGACTGCAGCCCACTAGGCTCCTCCGTCCATAGGATTTTCCAGGCAAGAGTACTGGAGTGGGGTGCCTACTGCCACCTTTAAAGTGTGTAGATTGTGCCTTATTTACCCTTGTCTTTTTAGCCTAGAAAAGATACCTAGAATATATTGGATGTTTAATGGATGAATCTGTAAATTATTTTCTAATCTTTACAGCAAACCTACAGAACACTACAGTATCATTTTCATTTAGCTCTTTGGAAAGTGACTTAACAGGCTTGAGGTAAAACCTATGCTCTTCCCATTAAATTAAGCTGAGGCTATGGATTTGGAGATTCTTCTGGGATTTTTTCAAACTTATGGTTTCTCCCCAAATCAATGCTTTTTGTGAATGTATTAATTGCATTCTCTGTTTATATGCATATACAAGCCCCTGTTATTCAAAGTCATGGAGATATATTTTAGTACATGGTCATATCTCAAGGCTGAGTGTAGCTGAAAGGGGCATTTTATTATGTTTTCATTAAATGTTTTTTTCAGAGCAGAAGCGTTCTGTAAGCTTTCATTAAGGGCTTTATTTGAAATAACCCAGATTCAAGGAGATATTTTATACAACAAAGCACGCATTTGGGCCTGATGTGATTTAAGAGTTTTGTGAAAGTAGGACAGGACTGCACATTCTTTCCATCTTCTTACTTAAAGAAAGCCTTTCTTTCTGAGACAAAGCCAGAAAGAACATCATTTTAGAAAGAAAAACATAGATTCTTCTGATTGATCTCCAGTGTTTTGGCATTTTTTTGGTCCCTATGGTACATGCTCCTTAGCATCCATTTTACTGTGACTGAAAATAATCAGAGTTGTTTCAAAACAAAACAACTTTTGATTAAATTCTCCCATCCACTATCTTGTATAAGGCCAAAAAACAAACAAACCAAACTAAAACAACAAAAAATATTAGCTGTGAGACAATAGAAATGGAAAAACTAAAAGGACATTACATTTTAAATATTTGCAGTTTTGAAACACCTCTCAAATGCATCAGGAAAACAAATCCTAAAAGGAATGAAATAGGAGAGCTGATATGATCAGTGTTAGTCGCTCAGTCGTGTCCGACTCTTTGCAACCCCATGAACCATAGCCCACCAGGCTCCTCTGTCCAAGGGATTCTCCAGGCAAAAATACTGGAGTGGATTGCCATTTCCTTCTCCAGTGTTCTTGACTCACTAGAAAAGACCCTAATGCTGGGAAAGATTCAAGGCAGGAGGAGAAGGGGATGACAGAGGATAACATGGTTGGATGGCATCATTGACTAGGTGGACATGAGTTTGAGCAAGCTCCAGGAGTTGGTGATGGACAGGGAAGCAAGCCTGGTGTACTGCAGTCCATGGGGTTGCAAAGAGGTGGACACAAGTGAGGAACTGAACTGAACTGAATGTTCTTTTCTAGAGATGCATTAAGTTTAAGAAGACAGGCATTGTTTAGACCTCCCATCTAAGCTTCTCTTGACCTTTGATCTAAAACCAGGAAGATTACCCACTTAGGAGAAGTGGGTATATTTTCTATTTACAGAAAATCTTAACATCATCATGTAATGATTTTAGAATATATAATCAGATGATAGCATAATGTTATGGACGCTAGAAGCTCCTATGAGAAAAACAGTTTTGTTGTTAAGAGTGAAGCTGCCATCCCATTGTAGAATAATCTCCAGTTTCTCACAAGAGTGGATGGTGATCAGGCAGTCAGGTAACCTCTGCAAAAACCTGAGAAAACCACCTAAATGACAGTTGATTATGAGAGTCACATGCTTACACTGGCCCACTAGGTTATTTATATCATTTTGCTTTCTTTGTGCTTAGACTAATTCTGCCACTATTAACACACAGTCATTTTTATCCTCCTGTCAGTTTCAACTGATTCCCCACTTTATTTAACTAATGTTCCATTCTATAAAACCATTTCTCATTCAGTTTTTGCCATAAGCACTTTGTCTCCCTTGTCCTTAACTAGCATGCTAAGCAAAAGAATATACAATAATTCTACCTCAACTTTGTATTCTCAGCCTACTTGTACTGTATGTGTATATATTTGCTGCTCCAATTCCCCTTTTCATCAGTCTTACCTTGCTTTGCCCCAAGAACACTTGCTTGAACTTCACCTGATTCACAATATTGTGCAAAATTCACAATCAATATTGTGATTCAGTTACACATATATACATTTTTCAGATTATTTTCCATTGTAGGTTATTACATGATATTGGATATAGTTCCCTATGTTGTATAGTAAATCCCTTTTATCTATTTTATATAATAGTGTTTATATGTTAATCCCAGCCTCTTAATTTTTTTTATCTCCCACTTGCCTTTCCCCTTTGGTAACCATAAATTGTTTCCTATGTCTGATTTTATTTCTGTTCTATATATAGGTTTATTTGTATTACTTTTTAGATTACACATTGAAGTGATTTAAGTGATATCATATGATATTTGTCCTTGTCTGAATGCCATTTCCTTCTCCAGGGGATCTTCCCGACCCAGGGATCAAACCCAGGTCTCCCACATTGCAGGCAGATGCTTTACCGTCTGAGCCATCAGGGAAGCCCATAATAATTTCTAGATCCTCACTTAAGCAAAAGAGAGAAAGGGAGAGAAAAGCCCTTGTCAAAGGGCCNTTTAAAGATTGAAAAATGGCTAAAAGCAGTCTAATTTAGAAAAACCAAAAATAAAACAAGAATAACAATGAGACAGGCACTGACAGATACAAACAGAATGAAAGGTCAACAAAAGGTTCCATTAAGTCTATTACCAGACATAAACATTCTTGAAAACTCTGAATATGATTGATATGGTATTTCATACTAGTTAAGAAAGGAAAGGTTATTACCTTATCACCTTATCACATGGATAAAAAATTTTACTTAATTCAATATTACCTTTCATACCACAAAAGAGCTAGAAGAAAAAAGAAATAATTATGTACCTAGTATCCTCCATGCGGAAAAAGAATATTCAAGCAAATGATTAAAGAAGAAATAAATAAAATTATAAATTTGATCTCACATATTTTGGAATATAAGTTTAGGAATAAAAGTCAGGGATTTAAATTGCCATTTTAAAAGGCTTGGACACATCTTTTGTTCACATTTATGTTACTCATACCCATGGATTGAACAACCATGGATTGTGCTACAATCTAAGCTTCATCCCCAGGGCTTACCCTAGTGCCATTAACAACAATATTTGCTGAGGGACTCCTTGGATGTTCTAGTAACATCTGCTGCTCTGTTCTAGTTGGGGGTCTTTCAGAATGATTTTGTATTTTTGTCTCTGCAAGCTAATTTTTAAACAACCCAGTTGGACAAGGAAATGAAATTAAATGAAACATTTACATAGAGCACTTGTATATTCTAATCTACAAACCCCTAGAGGGATAACTATCATTTACTCCATTTTCTTTTTCCTACTGGAGAAAATATTTGGAGAAAATAATTAAACAAAACAAAACACTTTTTTTGTGTGTGTTTATGAAAACAAGACAAGACAGAGGACTCCAGTTCTGAGACCTATATTTTTTCATGGTCAGGAAGTCATTTCTGTTCTACACTTGCTTCATGGACTTTACAAAATGTGTTCATACACCTAATAAGGACTCATATTAATCACTGTTACAGTTACATGTAAAAGAGATANGTGTGTTTATGAAAACAAGACAAGACAGAGGACTCCAGTTCTGAGACCTATATTTTTTCATGGTCAGGAAGTCATTTCTGTTCTACACTTGCTTCATGGACTTTACAAAATGTGTTCATACACCTAAGAAGGACTCATATTAATCACTGTTACAGTTACATGTAAAAGAGATACCTATATAAAATAGACGAGATACCAGTTAAAATGAGACGTACATTATTTCTATATAAACCCTTGTGCTTAATAAAATTTCCAATATTAAATCAAGTCTTGATCTCCTTCCTAAACTGCTGCCCTCCCCCCACCACCACATCCTTAGGTTGACATCCTTAGGTGATGTGCTTTCACATACTCAATTATTTGAAAATACTTATGAGTAGAATTTAGCATATTACTAAAATAGTAGAGGTTTATTTGTGCTGGTCCACTGAAAATGAAAATTAAGTGATCAAATTCAGGCCTCCAAAGATACTTAAGAGAATAAGTAATTTATTAGGGTTATTTGTTCTTTAAATATATGCAGCCAGGCATATGAAGCCTCATACAGAGTTGAGATCCTAACGCCTCCTGCTAAAGCTTGTAACATGGTCAGGAAGTCATTTCTGTTCTACACTTGCTTCATGGACTTTACAAAATGTGTTCATACACCTAATAAGGACTCATATTAATCACTGTTACAGTTACATGTAAAAGAGATGCCTATATAAAATAGACGAGAAACCAGTTAAGATGAGACTTGTATTATTTCTATATAAACCCTTATGCTTAATAAAACTTCTAATATTAAATCAAGTCTTGATCTCTTTCCTAAACCACTGTCCTCCCCCCACCACCTCTTCCTTAGGTTGACATCCTTAGGTGATGTGCTTTCACATACTCAATTATTTGAAAATACTTGTGAGTAGAATTTAGCATATTACTAAAATAGTAGAGGTTTATTTGTGCTGGCCCACTGAAAATGAAAATTGAGTGATCAGATTCAGGCTTCCAAAGATACTTAACAGAACAGGTAATTTATTAGGGTTATTTGTTCTTTAAATACATGCAGCCAGGCAAATGAAGCCTCATACAGAGTTGAGATCCTAACGCCTCCTGCTAAAGCTTGTGAACATCTGGTTTAGGAGAATAAATGGGTCATGTCAGTCATTATATGTAATGTACATGGATACTCACCAGAGTTTATTTGTGCTGGTCCACTGAAAATGAAAATTAAGTGATCAAATTCAGGCCTCCAAAGATACTTAAGAGAATAAGTAATTTATTAGGGTTATTTGTTCTTTAAATATATGCAGCCAGGCATATGAAGCCTCATACAGAGTTGAGATCCTAACGCCTCCTGCTAAAGCTTGTAAACATCTGGTTTAGGAGAATAAATGGGTCATGTCAGTCATTATATGTAATGTACATGGATACTCACCAGCAAAGAATAACACAATTAGAAATTTAAGAAATGTGGCAAAGGGTCAAATTGTCTATTTTGAGTGTATTATAAGTTTTCAAGGTAAACTGGGGAAACACCAGTACAATTGGAAAGTCTAATTGATTTGATCTAAATCTTTAAAGTGGTCTTGTATAAGCTCTCCAAGAAGTGCATATTTTATCTGGAGGAATATCACTCTTTTCGATCAGATCTAAATGGCTTTGTCTTATATCTACTTCTAATTTAATAATAGCTACAATTTAAAGAATATTAATCATGTACCATACATGGTGCTTATTTGCTCTTTACATTGTGCACTTAAATTACGGGCATTCATTTATTCATTAGCAGAAATAGTTCACAAAAATTACTATTTTCCACTACAACTTAGAATTTCAGAACCTTTGATTGATCTTATATTCTGACACAGTNGGGCATTCATTTATTCATTAGCAGAAATAGTTCACAAAAATTACTATTTTCCACTACAACTTAGAATTTCAGAACCTTTGATTGATCTTATATTCTGACACAGTGAATTAATCTCACGCTAGGATTAAAATTTATGAGTCAGTGCTGTACAGAAGATGAAACATTATTAGAAAAAATGACTAAGAGGAAAACAGATTTTTAAAAAATCAGAACTCATAATAAGTTGACTTGTTCAATAAGTAGTACTCAGAAGTCAACATTAACATTAAAACAAAAGCATAGAAACAAGCAAATCTGAATAGCATACAGAGTCAACCAAAATCTAGGGTAGTAAATTCTAACTTACCTTCAGCGTCTGCTAGTCCTGTGCCTACTCCTGTCTGTTTTATAGGCTCTTGCCCATTCTGTCCCATCTTTCCTCTGTTTAGAAAGGAAATAAAAGTTTATATACTTCAGTTATGATCTTAAATGCAAATGTGAAGTCTAAGTTTGAAAAAATAGAATGTGATACTATATATTCAGACCTACAACAAATTATTTGAATGGCAACTATAAACATAATAAATTGATTCCCATCATGTTAATTTTAAAGTGGATATTTGTTCATTATTCCTATTTAGGCTAAACATTGTACCTCAAAATTCAGTGTTCTATTCATGGATTCATTTGTCAAAGATGAGACCATCATGAACTCTTCTAATTTTGTTTTGGAATGGGGATTTTTTTTTTTTCTTACCATTTTTAACTCAAGAAGGAGGGTTTTTTAGATCTACACTTTGTTGTGATGAGTTGTACAGATCTTTTGGTGAGAAGGGAAATTTTGAATTGAATAACTTAAAATAATATTGAAACAATATGGATGTTTATTTCTTTCAGATTCTTCCTGAGTGTAGCTTATGGGCTTTTGACGTCATCCTGCTTGGTCTCTACTTCTGGCTCTATTACTTTACGCTGTCATTTAAGGTAAACCTACTTATCTTGTGAAGACTATTTCATCTTTTGTAATTTAAGGATAGTAACACGAGTTACCCTTTGGTTGTGAGAAAATCACATGGAAAATGAATATAACTGCTTAGCACAGTGACTGAAACAGCACAATATTCAATATATATATAAAGTGCTTATAGGTAGTTGCATACATAATGGCTTTAGAATTCAGCCAATGGCTGCAAACCATTTTTAGTTTTGGCCTTCAACTTCATGGAAGGCCAAACAGATGAAGAACTCAGGAGACTTTGAGCCCTGTGAGTTCAGAATATGATAATATAACTGCCAATAGACTATAGGCACTTCTTATTTCTTCAGAGAAAAAGTTTCATGGCATACAAAAGATTCTGAAATTGCCCTTATATGTAGTCATATAAGATGTTCGAAAAAGATGGACTAAAAAGGTTTAAGTGTTTTTAAAAATTGTGCTTGATCAAAGAAATGTCTTGATATTATACTTTCCAGACAATAATTCTAACACGGCAGTATTTACTAACAATTCATTTTTATTCCCACAAAAATATTTAATTTGCCCAACCAGTGAAAATGTAACTATACTTATTTCTTAAGAATCCAATTTTATCTTACTTGAAAACTGCTCTAAAGATCCTCTTATCATTTTACTGAAATGGTTCTGTACATAATGAAAGAGGAACTGATGGAAATTCAACAATTATTTTACCTTGAAAGCCATTATATTGTTCCAGTATAACAATCCTAGGTCACATTTTTAGTAATTGATAGTGTGAAGGATAAAGTTGGAAATGTTAGAAATTATATTTTTATATATATATATGTCTGCATCTGAATATATACAAAAGTCTTGATTAAGCAATGTACAAAACTTCAGCTTGTGTAATTACTTCAGTGAGATCACAACAAAGAGTTGATAAGTTTAAAAAATTAACTTTGCTGTATCTGCTACTATTACACAGGGAGAAAGCCCAATAGTAGCAATCTTACCTTTAGCAGTACCCTATATTAGTAGAGCTAGCCAAAACACAAGCTGTTATTGAGCCATACTCAGTTGAAAGTGAGAAACATTTTAGCAGTGCTAATCTAGTAGATCAGAGTGCTAAAAAACTACTATTCTATTCTATGCCAGACTTTAATAAAATAAGTATAATTTTCAGTAACTGTAACAAGAATTTTTTGGGTAAATTTTTATTTGGTCTTGAGGTTTAGATTTAATATTTTAATGATGCTATTCAGCTGCAGTACTTGCTTCTATTGAAAACTGATTTTAACATTTGGTATTTAGCCAAAATATATATTAGGTGCATTTCTAAGATTATACAGAAAACTTGCAGCACTGCAAAAGCTAAATGAAGTACAAAGGAAATATAACTGTTGGTCATATAAAGGATGCAATTTTTTTGAATTCCCAATAAATAACCTTCAGCTCGGAACATTCTGACTGCACAAATGATAATGTTTATTTGTTAAACAATCACCAAGTAGTTATTGAACATTTATGCTAGCCCAAGCAATAATTGTGTTAGATACAAAAGGAGATGAAAGAACCACCAAATACTGATTCTTACATATCTCCTGTAATGCTTTAGAAAAGAGAACTTTCTTTGTGCTCATATGGCAAAACAATATTTTCCTAGCTCTTGATTTACAAAAGAAACAGGAAAATGGGAAAAAACTAAATTGAAATGTGGTCTGTAGGTAAAAAAAAAAAAAAATCCACTTTAGACATTCAGATATTGAGGAAATAATGTACTTTATGCTCTGGAAGTTATAAATTTTGTCATCAGTGTTAAAGTATATATCTTGAAAGGTACAGATAAATTGGAAGTCATGTGTGGTGCAAAACCTTTACTGACATACGATATTCACAGCTTGGAGACAGGAATGCAATGACTTTGCAGAAATTCTCTTCTGTTAAATTGGATCATCAATGTGTGGACCTACGAGATTGTACCCCTTTTAGAAATCATTGCCAATAAAAACGAACTGATTAAATACAAATAAGTTCATTGAATCCATGACCTACATCTTAAAAGAGTAGATGGATAGATAATCCAATACTGAGTCAAGTAGGAAAAACATATCCTGAAAATCACAAAATAAACATATTTTCCCACTGTACAAATCTATTTTACCCTATTATTTTGCTTTTATAAACTTGAGCCATTATCTAAATATTAGAGCTTTTCTGGGGATCAAAAGGAAAGATTTGAAAAAACCTTGACATTAAAACAAAGAGAAGTAAAAGTTCCACTCCCAGAGAAGATTTCACTCAACAAAGAAAATTTAACAAGGGCCCAGGCCAGTGGTTCACAAACTCACTCTGTAAAGGGCCAGATAATGAAGGATTTGAATGGTCTCTGCTGCAATCACACAATTCTGCCCCTAGAGCACAGACAATATTAGGTAACACATAAGCAAGCGAGGGGGGCCGTATTCCAATAAAACTTAACATATGGACACAAATTTCAAATTCACACAATTATCATGTATCACAAAATGGTATTCTTCTGGGCTTTGGGGAAACATTTAAAAATGCAAAAGCCATTTTTTGTTCTTCCCAGACCTTACAAAACCAGGCAATGGGCTAGATTCACCCTGGCCTAGATCCTGGAGCTGTGGCCCAATGGCATTTTGGAAGACTTAACAACTAGCTATTGGAGAAAGTCAGGGAGTTTAGATTTTGATATTGGAATAGAGAAAACATATTTATCTTGGATTTATCTTGGATGCTACTAAATTTTGCCACCAATATGACTAAAACCATTCTAACACATTCTAAACACAATCTGCTTTAGTTTTGCATTTTATTTGCAATATGATTTTCTCGAGGCTTAACATTTTATAAATGAACGTTATTCTCAGAGTATCTATTTGGGGGCCTATATACGGCTTATTACTTGTTCTAGAAAATACGGTTCCACTTCAAAATATTCCATTTTAATGGTAGAAGAATTTATAGTTGAAAAGTTATTAGTAGTCCAAAGTGTTTCTATTTCAAATATAATATATGAGCTCTTTATATATATTTAAATGTCTCCTGATTCAAAATAAATTAATCTATACATTATATGATTAAAGCTTCCACATACTACTGCTGCTGAACTTCCTTCAGCATCAGTTCAGTCCAGTTCAGTAGATCAGTCATGTCTGACTCTCTGCGACCCCATGGACATCTAAGTTATCATTTTAGCAGTGTTTTCTATTAAATATTGAATGTACTGATTAAGTAGTCCTGGTAGTGACCAGCATTCATTCATCCTTAGAATTCACTAAATTAATCCAATCTTTCCTAAATAGTCTGTTTTTCTGTTGGTGCAAAGAGCGGAAGTGCTTCAGAGACACTGACTCAGGCTTGGATACTTATCTCGTTATTTCCTTTTCATTGGCAAGAGAAGCTTACTCATGATGCTGTTAACTTTGTAGTGGAAAAAAAAGAGAGCCACTTACATCCTTGGAATAGGAAATAGATTAGTCTCCCCTGCAGTGCTGCTGCTTCCTTCACTGTCCACGCTATACCCACTGCCAAAGCTGCTGCCCGAGGAGCCAGTGGACACGGAGCTTTCTGCAGGCCGGTGATTGGAGGGCTTGGCTGCATGGTGTGGGAAGAGTCAACGCCACAGTCAATCAATGAAACTCCAACTGATCTCCAAACGCAACTTAAACGTTTTTCTTCATTTACATTATAAAGAATGAGCTCTGGCAAAAACTCTGCATTTCTTAACCTTTCTTTCATTCTCTTTTCCTTAACCAATAACTTTCAGTGGCAACATTAAAGCCCTTGATTGTTTTTGTTGGACAAAAAAGAAAAACCAAATCAGTTCTAAGGATAAACCATCAGATTTTTAGACTGAGTTAAATATTTTTATTATTTGTTGTGATTTATTTGTACTGTATTACAATAATAATATGGCAAGCAAATAAGAATTGTGGCTATTTCATAGAGAAAAGACTTTAGGAAGACTTGGGTAGATAGTAGTGACAGAATACATGAAAATTGCGTCAATATTTTCCATATTAATAACCAATAATTTAAGAAGTCAAGGTGCAAAATAGAATAGATCATTTCAGGAAATGCTTAAAAATTCTGGACTTGTTTGTATGTAGCTCTACCAACTGCCTCCAGCAGGTTTTTAAATTTGAAGATATTTATTTTCCCCTTAGTCATGTCCTAGTTTATGAGTGGGAATTGTTTTAAATAACCCATGAGTTTGATTTTTGAACATAAGAATGCATATTCCCATAGAAGAATTATGAATCTGTATTATAAATTATGCAATAAGTGAATGGTAATGTTAGCAGAGTTCTAGATTAGAGATTTGGGAGGAAATTTTGATGCCAAAGAAATGAAGAGAAACAGAGTTTCCTCTTTTTTGTGGTGGCTGGGGAGATGCTCTAGGCAGATTTTTGAAACTATTGTTTTCCTTCTGCTGTGTGGTCAGTTTTAAGAGTGTGAGCTTTGATCTCACAGAATATGGTTTTGAATTCCCAATCCTGCTGAAGTAACTCTAGGAAGTCTGTTTCCTCATTTGAAAATAATGGAGTCAGTAAAGCCTCCCTCATAAAATGATGATAATCAGGAGGGAGATAAAGCTGGAATACAGTAACCCACACTTCTTTGTACTGTGATTTTCTTTGCTATATACCCGTCAGACCTCTTCTTCAGGGCTTTATCTTCAATGGCTGTTTCCCAGTCTTTGAGAGTATCTGGTCCCTGACAATGAATTCACCTTGATTCTCTTCTAATTTTAGATGTACTTTAAGCTGCAAAACTGTTTAGATTCTTGCTCCTTCATAAATATTCTTCTACTGTTTAGTCAGGAGTTTCTTAAGCAGTTGGATGGATCCAAACCACTTGATAAAGAGTTGATAATCTTTTAATGATCTTATATTATCAACATTTTTCTTAAAGAAATGTACAAAAGCACAATGGCAATCTGGCGGTGCTTTAAGCAAAAAGTAGAAAACATAGATACTGTGAAGGAAACCATTTGAGGGCAGGAAACTATCACATTAGCTAGGATCAAGTCTTTCAAAGGTTTTAAGTTTTTTTCTCACTTCTTCCTTTCCATTTCTGAACAACCATTTTCTCTAAAGCCACCAGAAATGTTCATACCATCTATTTTAGTGATAGTAGGATTCTTTTTCCAGAAGAGAAAAGGAAGAAATATTTGATAATTAGTCAGTTGTATGTCAGGTGTGTATTAAATCGGGAATAGCTAGTTAGAAAAGTGCCTGAATCCTGTTAAGTAACCAGTCACCAGTGAATTAAGAGTAACACATAGGACTAGATTTCCAGGAAAAGCATAATAATCATAATGCTTGTTTAATATTATCTTTGACTTATGTAGAAGAAATCTGGCTAATGTGTTAAAGACTTTTTAAAAAGATAAAGTTATAAAATGCAAGGGTAATATGACATATAAAATTATGAACACAATAAAGTAGATTAAACTGTATAATAAACTGCATAGTGAGTCAGACAAGTCAACGGATTGTAAACGAGGAAAAGCTATCACACTTTTTGACTCTCAATAGATGATTCAACTAACTAGATTAATATTTTTAGTATGATACTGAATGTAAGAAATTGATTTCATCAACTGGAAAATCTCAATATATTATTTTCAAAGACAAACCTCAATTAATAGAAATTATTTTAAAAATCAATTTACTAATTTAAAACTTTTTTTTTAATCCCTGAGCAATCTCACAAATCTCACAATACATCAAAATATCCAATGATGTCTTATTATTTACATTTCAAAATATCTAATCTTTTCTCTGGCAAACTTTGATTTTTACCTGATGCAGTTTCTAGCTCTAGTCCTCTTCTGGGATATTTGAGAGATGTGAACAGAATGTAAAACAATATAATGATAGGAAAGGAAAAAGGCTAGAAATAAATTTAAGGAAACAGTTTTTTCATATTGCCTAGGCAAATGGAAATTTCATGTGGAAAACCTATTAAAGTATTGCCAATATTTTAAATGCAAATCAGTAATATTTAAACAAAGAAAATTAAATATAGGGAACATATACAAATTTCAGAATAAGTCTAAGTCCACCTTTGTAAAATGAAATTACATGTAAAGTTAAATCTAAAGAAATTTTGGGTGTTTAGGTGAATAACTCGAATCTATATGTTTGGCATTATTTTAATAAAATGTCTGTGCATGACTGTACTTTTTTTTTAACCTGATATGTAGAGATAGCTTGACATAGTTAGTTTCTGAAAATGAATTCAATTATAATGCAGAATATATCTTCCCTGTAAAGGGCTATATCTATATTGCATAAAATGAGGTTAAAAATATAGAAATGCAGTTTTGATGATCTGGTGCGAAGAGTCCAAATATTTTAATAGTTCCTTTTCAGTTACTCGAAACAACACATCTATTTACTAATTTTCTTTAATTCAATCAGCTCCCACATAAGAAACCATCAGTTATATTAAACTGAACGAAATCTGTATTTCTGCAAACCTCCAACAGTAAATCCTAAAAGCAATGAATAAAGTGCTTAAGGACTTTCTATTAGAGGTCAGATTACAATTTCAAGACATCTCATGATTTCAGTCAAATTCTTTAGCTTGCTTTATCAAATCTGTTTCATTTACTTTATTGTCTGTTGGTTTCCACACGTACCTCCCATGAATTTCCTTTGTATACTCTTCACTGAAGCCCATTCAGACCACTCACTTTGAATCTCTATGACTTGGTTTCTCTTCTCCTGAGCTCTAGCCAAGTCTCTTTCCAATTTTGTTATACCTTCCTCTGACCCTGTCATTTTCTCTATCTAAACGATGCTCATCTGGAATATCTAAATGATACTCATCTGGAAAGGCTCAGTTAGATAGAACCTGTTTCATACATTTCCTTCATCTTTATAATCAGAAGTGAACTCTCCTATATCTATACTTTCACAGCACATAATTTATATACGTTTTACAGCAATAATCACTTCCTATATTTAATTTTAGTTGTTAGATTCATGTGGTTATTGGANAAGAGACAGGTTTCATACATTTCCTTCATCTTTATAATCAGAAGTGAACTCTCCTATATCTATACTTTCACAGCACATAATTTATATACGTTTTACAGCAATAATCACTTCCTATATTTAATTTTAGTTGTTAGATTCATGTGGTTATTGGAAGCAGAATCTACCTATGTTTGTTCCATGGTAGCCTTCTTAAAAGCTTAATCCTGGAACTATGCTAAAGCAATATTTAATAAATTGATAGTAAAAATTATAATAATTATATTAATAATTCTTTCCTTTAACCAAACAACTTAAAATATCTGAGTGATACAGAAGATTTTTCACTTAAAAAAAATCCAGTTCTGTGTTGATACAAATCAAAAATATCGGAAACACCACAGTGTATATAATATATATATATATATATATTTTTTTTTTTACCCCATGTTCTTTGTCAATGAAGCTTTGGGTAATCTATTTTTTTTTTTGGTTAACTTTTAAAATCATAGATTCAACTTTAATCTGTCATACTGCATAGAAAAATGTGATCACTTGATCAGATGTTTTGTCATCCCAAATACCCCCAAACTGGTTTGACTAAAGGAAATATTTAATGATAACACATGAAACATGGGAGAGCATAGCCTTGTGAATTCATAACAGACCATGAATATTTTATATATACACAGACATATATATACATACATATATATATTTCTAAATTGGATTGACAGAATAATACATTCCTTGGGAGGTACTAAAGGGTGCACTTAAGCTGACTGCAACTCTTGGTGTACAGACAGGAGGTAAGCTCTGGTTTGTATTTCAGTATAATGTCTCTCTACATTTCTTGTAGAAAATAATACTTGAAAACAGTAAAACTAAATATGACTTTTCATAATTTTATGATTTCAAAATTAACAATTAAAAAAATCTCTTCTTCATTCTTCCAACTCTTTAACAGAATTTCAGAAATCATGTATTATACATCTGTGTATTACATATGAAAATATTTATTTTACATTCAATTTGAGACTTTTTTAATAATGAAAAACATTTTTGGAGCCATTTTCTTAATGAATTTCATTTTGGGAGGCCTATTTTCTTTTAGAATTTTTACTTGTATTTTCAAAAACCAACTAGAAAAAAGAGTGTATCAAATAAATATGTGATAGTATAAGTCTACTTCTAGAGAGAGGGTTTCTATATACACTGCTGCTGATGCTAAGTCTAGAAGAATAAATATTAGCATGTAGAATCATTTTGGGACTCATTTATTGAGGGGGCATTTCAGGTAAATTAATTTTATCTTCTGTGAGGCAATTCAATCTGTTTTGAATTATTCTCTGACCTCTTCATTTTCTGTGGTTGCTAGGTGGTTAGACATCATTTTGTTAGATTGCTCCTCTGTGGCTAACCTTTATTAAACAGGGTAATGTCTCTTTGACTGCCCATCTGTCTTCAATTAGCTTGCTCTGTTGATTTTCCCCTCTACTATATATACATCTTTTAAAAAATGCAGAACTATCACTGTACCTACCACATGATGGCAGCACCGTGTTCAAAGTGTCAGATCAAAATTGTGGATGACTTTATAATTGCACAATCATGGACTCTAAAGTTAACTAGTTCCAGACCCATCATCTTGTTTATAGAAAAACTAAGACCCTTCCCCCCCAAAAAAAAAAAAAAAAAAAAAAAAAGCAGAACTATCACTGTACCTACCACATGATGGCAGCACCGTGTTCAAAGTGTCAGATCAAAATTGTGGATGACTTTATAATTGCACAATCATGGACTCTAAAGTTAACTAGTTCCAGACCCATCATCTTGTTTATAGAAAAACTAAGACCCTTCCCCCCCTTTTTTTTTTTAAGTTTAAGTGACTTTTTCCAGGTCACACATTCATTAATGAAAGAGAATCAAGACTAATCAAAATTAATGAAAGTGATCATCCAGTTTTCTATAATAATTTCTCAAATTAAGGGTTGTCTATTATAGAATCCAGTGCTTGGAATGTATGAAGCCTGTGCCATTCTTTCACTGTTTTATATCCCTGGTCCAGCTCAAAGGTGTTTCCAAATACTTCAGGAGTAATTTATTATGTAGGGAAGCCTATAATTTCCTATTATATATATTATTATTATATTCCTATTTGTAGTATATTATCTTCATAGATACAGTGTATAGGGCTTTAGGATCAACTGTTTGGAATTAAGATAATCAATAATTCATTTATTTCAACAGTATAATGATGGAACTGAAATAACTGCCTATTGCTGAAATTATATACTTATAGCATGCATTTTCTTTGTTGTTCTTTAGCTAGTATTATATTTACATTAGTGACCTTTTCTATTTTATCTCCTTTACCTTTCACTCTATTTATCTATCTATTATTATTATTGCTTTTGTGTTATTTTTACCAAAGAGATCTTGCAGCTTTATCACATTTGCTGATTGGATTTGGATGGAGGCCAAATGTCAGATTTTAATTTCCACTGTTACCAGCATTATTGGTAGGTTTTCCCTTGAATTATGTCCGGTAACATTTTTAGGTTTCTACTACCATCCAGGAGTATTAATTTAAGAAGAGATATTGTATCTTATAAGGACTTAGAAATTTAATATAATTTTTTTTCTGATTTACTTCAATATATTCATTATCCAATTAGGGAAAATTTAAAAGACGACACTAGAAAAATGGCGTAGGTGGCTTCAATACAATTATCTGTATTTGTAAACTCCAAACTGTAATTATTTACATTTGTTACCTCCAAATTAAAAGTTTTCACAAATAAAAGTATTTAAAATAGACACCTCTAATTTCTATATTGGTCATTTGTAAACTCTTGGATAAGGGCAGTGGAAGGATGTCACTGCAATATTTTCTAAATGAAAAATTATTGGTGATTTTATTACTTCTCTCTCAGGGTTGCTGAAGATAAAATTAACACTAACACTGGGTTTGGTCCTTCAGAAATATATATGTATGCATATATCAGAAAGTTATAACAAGCTTATAAAAATCAAAGTACGTCCCTTAAAACATTCCGTATTATTCACGTAGTAGCTTCTTTCAGACAGGGAGATGATGTGATTCCTCTATGTTCTTTCTTTAGAAAGATACTAAAGCTTTTAATCCTGCTTGCACTCTTTCCTCTCCATATGGTTCAGTGTACTATTGTTCCTGTATTTATGCTATAATGCTGCCTTTATTGTGTCTTACTTTCTAAAGGTGTTTTTGGTTAAGAACATGTCTTAGAAGAAACTACTTAAAGTTTAAATGTGGATCAAAATTTCAGATTAAATAATGGATAAATGTTTGATTAAAACAACATTAAAGTTAATTTATCTTATCTTAAATAAATTTAGTTTATAATTCCAGCTATGTCCAAACAAAATTAACAAAGAATTTATCAAGAACCAAGTTTTTGTGCTAAGAAATGCTAACACAATTAAGATTTTTACCCTTAAATAACACAATAAAAATCTTTAAAATATTCATAGTAAGGAGAATCATATTTGAAAGAAAAACTATTCAAGGGCATCAGTTTTTCAAGGGCAACTCTATTTTGCAATATTCTCTTTTGAAACTTAAATATCCTCTCTCTTGCAGTTTGCTTGCCAAAGTAATTACATAGTCACTTTTGAAAAATGTTCTTCATAATCCTGAAACTGATCACTAAGATCATGAATACTTGGATAACAAGGATGTTATTCTAAAATAGAATCCAAATATTTTGATTTATATAAAAATCCTGCCCAAAGGAGATATTTCCAGTACAAATGAATAGAAATTAATACTAGCATACTGATTTATATGGCTAATGCTACAACAAACCCTAAGCATTATTTTTCATGATCATTCAAATATAGTCAGTGGCCATAAAGAGGAATCTGGACAATTCTCTGATAAATACATGTCCAGTCCCATGGAATCTAAAGTCATTTCATTAATATTTCTACCTTCTCCAAATAGATTGTTTTCTCTCCTCCTATAGTTGGTTGTGTGTTAAGTTGCTTCAGTCATGCCTGACTTTTTGTGACCCTATGGACCATAGCCTGTCAGGCTCCTCTGTCCATGGGCTTCTCCAGGCAGGAATACTGGAGTGGGTTGCCATTTCCTCCTCCAGGGGATCTTCCTGACCCAGGGACTGAACCTGTGTCTCTTACTTCTCCTGCATCGGCAGGTGGGTTCTTACCACCAGTGCTACCTGGGAAGCTAGTAAATTGTAAAGTTCTTGAGAGAGAACCAGACCAGAACAAAACAATATTCTATTTTCAGATATTTATTTCTACAAATACTATTGTCTGGTTACATATAAACTTATATCGACTAACAGCATTGTTCTTCAATTTCAGTTTAAGATAGAGGAAATTCATGCTTTTGTCATTCTTAAAATTCTCCCACATACCTTTAACTGGTTATTCAATAAATATTACTCCAAAGGGAGATTCATGGGACAGTGATTTTTGTCTATCGTGTTCACTAAAAATCACTAACACTTTGAAGAGTTTCTGAAACATGCTATTCATTAAAAAAAATGTGTATATGAATGAGAATAAATGATGAGCAACTAATCTGAGTAACCCAGATAATATTTTCTATAAATGATAAGTATATTTTTTCAGAATTCCCTTTTTAGATTTAATTATTTTTAAAAATACTTAATTATATCCTTAAGGGTTAAGGATCAGGTAAGGGTTAAGAAACTCAAGTTTTACTTAAATCTGAATCAAAGTGATGATCTTCAATGTTTCTATTGTTACTTAATGCCCCAAATTAATTTTCAATGTGTAGAACTACTAATATAGATGATACAAGAGAAGATAAAAGAAACAACTTACAAATGATTTTTTCCCAATAGGTTTATCAAAATAAGGACACAAAATAAAATGTATTTACCTTTATAATACTCTGACTCTACCATAGGCTAGAAACAACTTGATTAAAGTTGATAGACAATTTATCAGTCAAACTTCAAAATTATATGGGCATATAATCATAATTTAATCAAAATCATGCCCAGTAAATTAAGATAAAATAAAAAACAGTCAATCTTAAATTATAAATTAACACTAATAAGCAAGGAAAGTAAGGGTCCTGAAATGCACTATAAGAAATATAAGGTATAAAAAACTTAGAGACAAATATGATAATTGTATCTTGTGAGAAACTTCTAATTATCCTACTTTCTTGACCATTGGAAAAATTATGATTACGCCTGTGTACAGAGCAATGGCTCTTAAACACTTTGGTCTCAAGATCACTTTTACATTCTTAAACATTACTGAATTCCTCAAAGAACTCTGTTTTATGTGAGTTATATCTATCAATATTTATCATATTCAAAATTAAGAATAGTTTAACATAAACAGTTGAGAAATACATTTTCCATTAGCCATCAATGCAATGATACTGTGCCTTGTCATGGAAATGTAGGAAAAGTTCATGCATATTACAAAAAGAATGAGAGTGAAAAAGGCAAATAACATCTTAATAGTCTTAAGAATTTTTTGATCTTGTAGAGTTCTGAAAAGATCTCTGGAATACCTAGTGATCAATGGACACACTTTGAGAATTACTCATCTAGATCTATAGTGACGTAAATGAAGTATGAACTGTGAAAATGAAAGAAACAAAGCAGTTAGCACAAGCTTTCTTCAACAATCATCTTAAACCAGTATACTCATGCCAATCATTCTATGGTGACATTCTATGGTGACTTAAAATTTTACTTTCTATACTAAAAAGCATCAAATTGTATCACCTTATTTGAAAAGATTTATTATTGATATTATCTTCTTTTAATTTCTCTAAACTTTTGTACAATTTGTTCACCCAGAACTTTACAACTTTAGAGGAATAAGGTCTGAGTTAAATACTATGTGTGTCATAAAAATTTGCTTGTCTCTTCTAGTTTTTTTTTTTTTTAAAAACATCTACTTTATGTTACACAGAAACCCAGAGTAAAAAATGAAATTTGGCAGGCATAAAATAATGCAAATTCTTCCTCAGATGGATTTTCTCTACATAAAGCCTCTTCAGTTTTCTTATACATTAATATTTGGATGGAGCCAAAGTAGCTATTTAAGAAATGTCAGTAGCAATGACAATGCTTCACAATAAATTAAAAGTATAGAAAGAATATATATATTGCTATACAGAAAGAAATTTGACTTGTTCAGTATTAAAAAATACACTTTCTCTCTCTCTTTAGATTCCAAGCTCATTTCACATAGTCAGATATGACTGTGTGTGTGTAACTGAATAACTTTGCTGTACACCAGAAACTAACATAACATTGTAAATTAATTATACTTAAAATTTTTTTTAATAAAAATAAAAGCTATAAGAACTCTGAAAAAAGAATTACCTGCAAGAACTTTTAAAAAATGGTTTTTAGTTTGAAATGTCTCAATGAGAAGAAGTTGATTTTGTTTCTGTGTTGAGAATAAAGCAACATTTATTCCATTGTCCTTCTCATGTTTAAAAATAGACACCTACCTCCTAACTTTCATCAAGCATTTTCTTCTTAAAAGTTTATCTGTTCTTGATGGATTTGTAATATTATTTTGATTTGTTTCTGTTCAAATTATCAATTAGCTTATTTTTCAGTATTTTAAAACACATTGAGGTATAAAGCTATGGTTATATCTACATTATTCCTAATTATGCATGTAAAAACCTCAATACCCCAATCAAATATTGCTGATATGTTTTCATTTAATATCTAAAAGTGTTTATTTGGTACCGCAATAACTGAAATATATATTTATACATTCAACAAAGTAATAAAATAAAAAAGGCTACTTTTCACAGTCTGACTCATTATATGTAAAGATTCCTTCACCCTATCCCATCCTCATATCCCCCTCCTCCCCAAAGATTATCTTGCACAACAAGAATGGGTGGAATATCGCATTTTATATAATATAACATACTCAGATGAAAAGTGGAAAAAAAATCAAGTAATTCATGGATAGATATCTGGAATTAGGCAACACTGGTAAGTAGCTACCTAGTGCCTTTGGCATTCCTCTGCCTCTCCCCTTGTTCCACCACCCCTCCTACCTACCCGGGTAATAACGTTCCCAGCCCCAAGCTCAGATTGTACCCTCTGTTCAGGATCTCGTACTGTGTTCCCATCAGCCTTCTCATGCTCCATGCTTCTCATTTCTTTCCTCCATCAGCATTTACTTGCCTGTCTCATTTCCTCAGGGTCCTGTTCTCTGCTGGTAATTTGATAAATTACCTTTTTGAAAATAAATTTGCTCAAACCTAAAGTAAAAGGATTTGCATTTTAAAAACTTAGGTTAAGTTTGTTAAAAGACATGTCATAAATAGCATTTAAGGGGACTTTGGCATGTTAAAAATTAGGCCTTTCTCTTCTTATCATGTTAATAGTCCTGCTCAAACAGGCCCATGTTTAGATCATGTGACAAAGGCACCACAATGCTGAAGCCAAGTTTGATACTTCGGCCAGTTGGTCTTACTACTCATGTCAGATGAAATGAACATGTAAATCCTCGGTGTGAACCAGTAATTCTTTACATGGATGGCTTGATGAACTCATGGCTGCTACCAGAAAAAAGCAAAAGTATCCAATGATGACAGGTCAGTGAATTCACCTTTGGTAAGGAAGGTCCATCCACAAGAGGCAGCGTCATATGATCAGAGCTATATATTTACTGTCTGTGACTCTGCATGTACAGCAGAGATACTTCTGGTAATAAATGTTAAATGATTACAGAGCTTTGAAAATGCATAATCAATCATTCTAAGAAAATATGGAAAACTCTTAAAAAACACAAAGCTTTAGAGAAGAATATTTTGATTTTCACAAACAACAACAAAACAAAAACCCTTGCCCCAAGAGAAACAGGCCGAAAAATTTGAAAGCTGAAATCCAATTTGATTCTCTTAGATTTCTATTGGCTACTTACTTGCTGTGTTCATATCAGTACAGTTTGTTTTCATTTTAAACTATCCCAAGTGTTATTTTTAAAGCTCTTCTCTTCTGCCTTTCTTTCTTATTTTTGTACAAACACAGTAAACTGAAGAATATAAAGTGTTTTTATTAACCTCTTGCATACATTCTAGGTGATTTCACCTCCAAATGATCGCATTCTGATTTCTTTTCTGATCTTCACTTTCCTTTTGGACCCCTTCCTTTCCAGAAACAGAGAATGCCAAATTCCTTCTGACCAAAGTGACTATCTACTTCATGGACCACCGATTGGCTGCTGCCCTTGTAACCAACACGTCCCTCCATTCCCAGTGCCCACCCTGTTTTCCAACCCAGCCACCCACTACCACTCGCCCAAGACAGCAGGTCTCAAAAAGAGATGGCTTAGTCAGAGTTCACCATGGCAACAAGCAAAGGAAACTCTTCTTTTGACAGGTACTGCAAAGGAGCCTTATGGAAAGTGGAGTTTCCAGCAGCAGTCTGTGGAAGTAGCTTCAGGCTTTTCTCCTGAATTCAGCCACAGCAAGGGACCCTCAATCATAGTTCCTTCACACAACTCAATGATTTCTCAGCTAGTGTCTCCAAGCTGTTCCAACAGCTCTACTGCCCAGGGTGGAGGGATATTTCTACCCATCTTTTATCAGTGTTTCTAAACTTCAAGCTCACTTAAAAATCTCAGCATCAAACAAAAATAGCTCAGGAATTAAAAAATGTCCCTAAAATGTAATATATTCAATAGCAACTAAAGTTAATTTTCAAGGTTTAAGAATTTTTGTTTTAGTTTTGGTATGGTTTTAAAAAACAACCTATTTTTAAAACTCTCTTCCCAGGTTGGTGTTACCTTCTAAAATGGCCAGGCCTGTATTCAAGCAAACCAACTGGCTTGGAAAAAAAACATCTCCAGGGATTTCTAAATACAAACAGAGAGTTGTTTAGGTATCAGGATGAGCTGGCACAATCTGTCTAGTCCTTCCTTTCAGGTTTCCTAGCATGCAACTAAACCCCGGAGGGAGAGAAAAAGTTCCTTCTGGCTCACTCTGTAGTTCATAGTTGACCCATATTTTATGCTACTTCAAGCGGAAATCTGCTGAGAAGCTCACAAAAAATATATGAAAAGCTCTTTAGGGACAATTTTGCCACCCTTGATAGAAATGACTACAGATGTGCACAGTCTCCTCTGCAGAGACTGCTTACTGCTGCACTGCTTGTGCAGTGAGAAGGTTTTATTTTCCTGGTTGGTGGCAGCTTAATTATCAGCCTTCAGAAAAGAGGATCAAGTAGGTAAGCAAGTCTAAACTGTATTCCGCCATCATTTCTAGCAACCTCTAATCATTGGTAAGGACTTGAGTGTAAATAGCAAATAAGCAAATGACCATGGTTTTTAGTGAGATCAGGAGAGCTGGATTTCAAAGGAGCCAATGTATTTAAAAAGCAAAAGCTTAGGCACAGTTACAAGACCAGGGTTAGAGTGCCGATTCTGACAATTTCCAGCCAAGTGTTCTTTATCAGTTATGTCGCCCCCGGCTCTCCAACGGCTCACTCAGAAAACAGAAATAAGTTTAACATAAACAGTTGAGAAATATATTTTCCATTAGCCATCAATGCAATGATACTGTGCCTTGTCATGGAAATGTAGGAAAAGTTCATGCATATTACAAAAAGAATGAGAGTGAAAAAGGCAAATAACATCTTAATAGTCTTAAGAATTTTTTGATCTTGTAGAGTTCTGAAAAGATCTCTGGAATACCTAGTGATCAATGGACACACTTTGAGAATTACTCATCTAGATCTATAGTGACGTAAATGAAGTATGAACTGTGAAAATGAAAGAAACAAAGCAGTTAGCACAAGCTTTCTTCAACAATCATCTTAAACCAGTATACTCATGCCAATCATTCTATGGTGACATTCTATGGTGATTTTTTAAAATTTTACTTTCTATACTAAAAAGCATCAAATTGCATCACCTTATTTGAAAAGATTTACTATTGATATTATCTTCTTTTAATTTCTCTAAACTTTTGTAGAATTTGTTCACCCAGAACTTTACAACTTTAGAGGAATAAGGTCTGAGTTAAATACTATGTGTGTCATAAAAATTTGCTTGTCTCTTCTAGTTTTTTTTTTTTTTAAAAACATCTACTTTATGTTACACAGAAACCCAGAGTAAAAAATGAAATTTGGCAGGCATAAAATAATGCAAATTCTTCCTCAGATGGATTTTCTCTACATAAAGCCTCTTCAGTTTTCTTATACATTAATATTTGGATGGAGCCAAAGTAGCTATTTAAGAAATGTCAGTAGCAATGACAATGCTTCACAATAAATTAAAAGTATAGAAAGAATATATATATTGCTATACAGAAAGAAATTTGACTTGTTCAGTATTAAAAAATACACTTTCTCTCTCTCTTTAGATTCCAAGCTCATTTCACATAGTCAGATATGACTGTGTGTGTGTAACTGAATAACTTTGCTGTACACCAGAAACTAACATAACATTGTAAATTAATTATACTTAAAATTTTTTTTAATAAAAATAAAAGCTATAAGAACACTGAAAAAAGAATTACCTGCAAGAACTTTTAAAAAATGGTTTTTAGTTTGAAATGTCTCAATGAGAAGAAGTTGATTTTGTTTCTGTGTTGAGAATAAAGCAACATTTATTCCATTGTCCTTCTCATGTTTAAAAATAGACACCTACCTCCTAACTTTCATCAAGCATTTTCTTCTTAAAAGTTTATCTGTTCTTGATGGATTTGTAATATTATTTTGATTTGTTTCTGTTCAAATTATCAATTAACTTATTTTTCAGTATTTTAAAACACATTGAGGTATAAAGCTATGGTTATATCTACATTATTCCTAATTATGCATGTAAAAACCTCAATACCCCAATCAAATATTGCTGATATGTTTTCATTTAATATCTAAAAGTGTTTATTTGGTACCGCAATAACTGAAATATATATTTATACATTCAACAAAGTAATAAAATAAAAAAGGCTACTTTTCACAGTCTGACTCATTATATGTAAAGATTCCTTCACCCTATCCCATCCTCATATCCCCCTCCTCCCCAAAGATTATCTTGCACAACAAGAATGGGTGGAATATCGCATTTTATATAATATAACATACTCAGATGAAAAGTGGAAAAAAATCAAGTAATTCATGGATAGATATCTGGAATTAGGCAACACTGGTAAGTAGCTACCTAGTGCCTTTGGCATTCCTCTGCCTCTCCCCTTGTTCCACCACCCCTCCTACCTACCCGGGTAATAACGTTCCCAGCCCCAAGCTCAGATTGTACCCTCTGTTCAGGATCTCGTACTGTGTTCCCATCAGCCTTCTCATGCTCCATGCTTCTCATTTCTTTCCTCCATCAGCATTTACTTGCCTGTCTCATTTCCTCAGGGTCCTGTTCTCTGCTGGTAATTTGATAAATTACCTTTTTGAAAATAAATTTGCTCAAACCTAAAGTAAAAGGATTTGCATTTTAAAAACTTAGGTTAAGTTTGTTAAAAGACATGTCATAAATAGCATTTAAGGGAGGAAAAAAATCAAGTAATTCATGGATAGATATCTGGAATTAGGCAACACTGGTAAGTAGCTACCTAGTGCCTTTGGCATTCCTCTGCCTCTCCCCTTGTTCCACCACCCCTCCTACCTACCCGGGTAATAACGTTCCCAGCCCCAAGCTCAGATTGTACCCTCTGTTCAGGATCTCGTACTGTGTTCCCATCAGCCTTCTCATGCTCCATGCTTCTCATTTCTTTCCTCCATCAGCATTTACTTGCCTGTCTCATTTCCTCAGGGTCCTGTTCTCTGCTGGTAATTTGATAAATTACCTTTTTGAAAATAAATTTGCTCAAACCTAAAGTAAAAGGATTTGCATTTTAAAAACTTAGGTTAAGTTTGTTAAAAGACATGTCATAAATAGCATTTAAGGGGACTTTGGCATGTTAAAAATTAGGCCTTTCTCTTCTTATCATGTTAATAGTCCTGCTCAAACAGGCCCATGTTTAGATCATGTGACAAAGGCACCACAATGCTGAAGCCAAGTTTGATACTTCGGCCAGTTGGTCTTACTACTCATGTCAGATGAAATGAACATGTAAATCCTCGGTGTGAACCAGTAATTCTTTACATGGATGGCTTGATGAACTCATGGCTGCTACCAGAAAAAAGCAAAAGTATCCAATGATGACAGGTCAGTGAATTCACCTTTGGTAAGGAAGGTCCATCCACAAGAGGCAGCGTCATATGATCAGAGCTATATATTTACTGTCTGTGACTCTGCATGTACAGCAGAGATACTTCTGGTAATAAATGTTAAATGATTACAGAGCTTTGAAAATGCATAATCAATCATTCTAAGAAAATATGGAAAACTCTTAAAAAACACAAAGCTTTAGAGAAGAATATTTTGATTTTCACAAACAACAACAAAACAAAAACCCTTGCCCCAAGAGAAACAGGCCGAAAAATTTGAAAGCTGAAATCCAATTTGATTCTCTTAGATTTCTATTGGCTACTTACTTGCTGTGTTCATATCAGTACAGTTTGTTTTCATTTTAAACTATCCCAAGTGTTATTTTTAAAGCTCTTCTCTTCTGCCTTTCTTTCTTATTTTTGTACAAACACAGTAAACTGAAGAATATAAAGTGTTTTTATTAACCTCTTGCATACATTCTAGGTGATTTCACCTCCAAATGATCGCATTCTGATTTCTTTTCTGATCTTCACTTTCCTTTTGGACCCCTTCCTTTCCAGAAACAGAGAATGCCAAATTCCTTCTGACCAAAGTGACTATCTACTTCATGGACCACCGATTGGCTGCTGCCCTTGTAACCAACACGTCCCTCCATTCCCAGTGCCCACCCTGTTTTCCAACCCAGCCACCCACTACCACTCGCCCAAGACAGCAGGTCTCAAAAAGAGATGGCTTAGTCAGAGTTCACCATGGCAACAAGCAAAGGAAACTCTTCTTTTGACAGGTACTGCAAAGGAGCCTTATGGAAAGTGGAGTTTCCAGCAGCAGTCTGTGGAAGTAGCTTCAGGCTTTTCTCCTGAATTCAGCCACAGCAAGGGACCCTCAATCATAGTTCCTTCACACAACTCAATGATTTCTCAGCTAGTGTCTCCAAGCTGTTCCAACAGCTCTACTGCCCAGGGTGGAGGGATATTTCTACCCATCTTTTATCAGTGTTTCTAAACTTCAAGCTCACTTAAAAATCTCAGCATCAAACAAAAATAGCTCAGGAATTAAAAAATGTCCCTAAAATGTAATATATTCAATAGCAACTAAAGTTAATTTTCAAGGTTTAAGAATTTTTGTTTTAGTTTTGGTATGGTTTTAAAAAACAACCTATTTTTAAAACTCTCTTCCCAGGTTGGTGTTACCTTCTAAAATGGCCAGGCCTGTATTCAAGCAAACCAACTGGCTTGGAAAAAAAACATCTCCAGGGATTTCTAAATACAAACAGAGAGTTGTTTAGGTATCAGGATGAGCTGGCACAATCTGTCTAGTCCTTCCTTTCAGGTTTCCTAGCATGCAACTAAACCCCGGAGGGAGAGAAAAAGTTCCTTCTGGCTCACTCTGTAGTTCATAGTTGACCCATATTTTATGCTACTTCAAGCGGAAATCTGCTGAGAAGCTCACAAAAAATATATGAAAAGCTCTTTAGGGACAATTTTGCCACCCTTGATAGAAATGACTACAGATGTGCACAGTCTCCTCTGCAGAGACTGCTTACTGCTGCACTGCTTGTGCAGTGAGAAGGTTTTATTTTCCTGGTTGGTGGCAGCTTAATTATCAGCCTTCAGAAAAGAGGATCAAGTAGGTAAGCAAGTCTAAACTGTATTCCGCCATCATTTCTAGCAACCTCTAATCATTGGTAAGGACTTGAGTGTAAATAGCAAATAAGCAAATGACCATGGTTTTTAGTGAGATCAGGAGAGCTGGATTTCAAAGGAGCCAATGTATTTAAAAAGCAAAAGCTTAGGCACAGTTACAAGACCAGGGTTAGAGTGCCGATTCTGACAATTTCCAGCCAAGTGTTCTTTATCAGTTATGTCGCCCCCGGCTCTCCAACGGCTCACTCAGAAAACAGAAATAAGAATATCTGCAACGAATCCCTCATCTACTAGGCATGATAAAATGAGAAAATGGGTGATGAAGCACTTTTTACGTGAAGAACTACTACAAATATATGAGAATATTCATTCGAGCATTATTCAAAGAAAGAGAAACACGTTTTGCTAAAAATTTTAAAACCCTTATCTAAAAAAAAAAACTCAGAAAAATATAATATAGAAATACAACAAGATAATTAAAAACAGAGTGAAATAAGGGAAGCATTTGACTACTGTGACATTTGTAATTATAAAATATTTGCAGTAAGAAAATGAAGTAAGAAATCAATTGACATTTATTTGATGAAGAAAAGGCGAGGGGTGGAATTATAAGTACTCTTGGAAGGTACTAGTAAGGCTAACTAGAAAAGGGAAATTGTCCTTTGGTGATAATCTATAAAATGGGCTGAATAAATATATATTCAGAAATGTCTTTTAATATTTAAGCTGTTTCCTTAATTCCCTGTTAATTCAAGAAATATCACAGTTCATGTCCTTTGTACTGCCACACAAATCTTCCACTGCTCCTGAATATCTGGTTAGTTGGGACAAAGGCATATACAATTTATAAGTTTTCTGAGAATAAAAAGAAATGCAAAAAGAAAAGTACAAGGCCTAATTTTAGTTTTGTGGAAAATACAGAATAATAAAATCAAGTGTTTTAAGGCTGGAAGGGACTTAAGGACAGCTAACTTATTATTTTTTTTAACCCTTTCTTTGATATATGTTTTTGAATTACAATTAAATTTACATTTGAATTACAATGAAGATCATTTAATAATCATCCTGGTTTGATCCCTGTCACTGTCAGTGAGTGGCATTCTTTCTTGGGGAAAATCTTACAAATGTTGAGGTCAAGTTAGGAACTGATATTAACTTGCTTTCCTTCCTAACAGAGCCATGGAATCGAGGCCAGGTGCCTGCCCAAGCAAGGCTTATCAGATTTGTCTTTCTCTATCCAGAAAGCTGAGCAGATTGTGAAGTTAATCAGACGTGGGAGAAAGAAAGAGTGGAAACACTGACTAGAATAGCCTGACCCCATCATAGAATAGCCCAACCCCATCATTTATTTACATGTTCATGTAAGCTCTGGTATGTTTATTTGGTAACAATTCCCCATCTATCTTATAATGTTTTTGACGTGAAACTTTGTCCTGCAACCCAATATACTATCATTATAGCTCTCACTAGCAACGAAGCAGAAACTCTGAATTCCCTATTGCAAGGAATTAAATGAGAAAGCAAAAACTGACACACTCATTTTAAACTGTATCATATAACAATTGCTCAGAACCCAGCAGGTTATGAATGAAATAAATATACTTTATTTATTACACAGGCACTTGTATATTCACATGCCCAACACAACTGATACACTTGACAACTACGGAAACATGAATGGAAAATGTGTTTGTAGGATCAAGAGAGAACTTTTACCACGTAAAGGTGAATGACTGCATTAACATTTTTCCTTTACTTTCCTCTAGGTATTTCCAAAATTCACTGAATTTTTAAAAAAAGTTACACTTAAAATAATATTCAACAAAAGCTTATCTACATTCCAACTGGTATGCTAATCCAAATTGTGAGTGGTTTAAATTTTTATCACAGTGCAACATATTTATAGTCATGCTTGAACAGATTACGTTAGTAGCATGCATTCCATTCTGCAATATGAATACTGTTAATCTATTTCCCAACAAAAGTCAAAAGATGCTCAGTGCATAGAAAAATACAAATCACTATAATCAATATATTATGAAACTGATCTTGGGACTTACACGGTGATGATGAAGTCCTGAAATGCCATGCCCACAAAAGCACATTAAAAAGTGGATAAACATACTTTATCAGACAATTTCTAAAAATTAAAAGATGAGGGCCTTAAATTTGGGGGATGTTCTCGCTGTGTACTTTGAATAGCGCCTTTCTGCTCACCTCCTTCTGGCTTGACTGGTCCATCAGACATCACCTTCCTGAGGGCTAGCTGGCTTTGGTCTTGGTTGCCATTGGCTGGTGGAGGCAGATTATCAGACTGAGTTCTTTGAATGGGGAAGACTCCTGCTATGCTGTGTCTGTGCTGCTTCCTGGCATGATTAGACTGACCGCTTTTATGTGCTGCTGTGGCAGTGTGGGTGAAATGGAAACCCAGAGTATGTATCCTCAGATGGAACCAGCTTGAATGTCATTCATGCAAACATAAGTGATGTTTTGCTCTACTGAAATTAAGTTGTGTTTTCAAATGCCAAAATGACATCACATGCACAGCACTAAAGGGGGTTAAAACTGGCTGTTTCTTTGGAAATGATGATTTGGGGAGATGGGGAGAACATTCATTTATCTCCGTTGTTTGGCTGATGCCTCTTGGAAGTAACTGTGCCCCGGCATGTTCAGTCTCTGTACTTACTAAGTTCTTGTATCATTGTTATCAACTGAAATTACGGCCATTAAGATGGGTGATTTGTTATGCTTTAGTTGATATCTTGACTTCAAAGGATTTCCAATGGTTAAAAAAAGAATAATCCTATAAATTTTCTGGAATCATAAACAAAGTGTGATCCAACTGAATGGGCCCAACTGTGCTCCTTAATGAGGCGACGACATAGTCTCATCACATATGCTTGTACATATATTAATACTATGTACTTTTTTGAGAATATAAGAAACATGATTTTCTTCATAGATTTTTTTTCAAAAGTCTAAAAAGTTTCTCACACAGAAATCTTCATCATTTCACATGCACAATTTATTAAACTTTTTAAGATTGATATGTCTTTTCCATTTCTCCTAGGTTCTAGAAGTTGACTGTTGGTCACGTTACTCTTCTGTCTAAAATTGTTTAGTGTTTTTCAAAGGCGAGAATCTCATTGCTAGTCTGCTTCAAACAGTTGTGTGTGTGTGTGCTTTTTTTTTTGATGTAATGCCTGGAAAATTGGCAGTCACTTGTGCTTATAATTTCTGTATTCTAGAGGCTATTTACAGGCACACAAAAAGGACACACAACATGGCTTTGCCTGCAAACATCACAGACACAGCTCCCAAATACAGTGAGCCAGGTTGGACGGATGGTAGAGACAAAGGAGAAACAGCCAGTTTTATTTTTGGTCTACATAAACTAAAAAAAAAAAAAAAAAAAACTAAATTAAAAAGAGCATATTTATGTATTGATACTGTCCTACACAGACAAAGGGACAGAGAACAGAGGGAGTAGGGAAAGCCAAAAACAAAGCAAAGGGGGGAAGACAGCAGGAAAGAAAGGCCACAGATGAACACTAAGCTGCCATGCTGAGGAATTTATTTGCGTCTTTTACTTGGTTGAAGGCGGAGTTGTTGCACAGCGGCTTCGGCAGCGGCTATAGCGGCCCCTGCATCTTCCAGGTGGGTCTGAGTGACGCTGGTTTTGCTTTGACTGCGAGATGGTCCATGAGAGCGGAGATGGCCTTCGGATGAGGATTTCGAGCTACCGGGACTACTATGGGATTTCTCAATGGTGGGAACCTGCATGTCTGGTTACAAAAAGGTAAAACACGAGTTAAAGGTGCTCCAGCGTTCCTCTTGTCAAGCTTGGTTCACACAATTTGAAACCGTCTAAGATGGATGTTAATTCTCTTTGCTTTTTGGCTCATCTGTGCAACTGCTCACCATACAGCAATGTGATTCAACATTTGGGAGACAGTTTTTGGGAAGAAAAACAAGAGGACGATAATCTTGGGAAGAGAGGTTTGAGGAGAGGAATACATTCGAAGTAGTCTCATGTAAATGAATACACTGACTTATAATTTTACCAAGGAACTCTGCTAATTCTAGTGGAGACCGGGGAAGAAGCAATAGGCTGACACTGACGCAAGAGGAGTTTTAAGTAAAAAAGATAGTTAATTCCTCGAGGAAGGGATGTGAGTCTCTGGGACACTTGGAAGTGGAGATGGTATTATCATCATCTCAGGTGATTTTAATGAATGTACATATAAGATCACACATTTACTATGGCAGCTATACAGAGAGAGAGGTCTTTATACTGATTATCTTTCAGAATGGCAATCAGGGCAGAGTTAATCTGGCTGCATGGAATTCAGAAATGATATATAAAATTCATAAGTAATCTGTAGCACATATTGTAATCAGTGGTTTATCATATTAACTCAGTGGCCTTTGGACATAATCTCAGTTTTCCATCTTGTAGAACATTTGTATTTTCGACCCAAATTGCAAAAAACCACTTTTCAATTATGCTGTACTTCCTGAGAAGAGGCAAAAAATGAAGGAATACTCAGATCCAATATAAAAAATTTTATTAAATATTTATAAATAGTTCAGCATATCCTGGAAAGATACTCCATGGTTATCTCATACAGGCAGTAAATCAGTTTATGATGAAGATTAATGCTGTATTGTAGGATAACTGGTTACTGAACCTCCCAATGGAAAAGTTCATTCAAATGAGAAAACTGTGCATACTGCCAAACCGAGTGTATGATGCTGCAATTTAAAAAATAATAGTTAAAAAATCATATAATGCATTTGAATCCACTATTTAGGAAAGATTTAAGTAATTTTCAGCATACCAATTGTTTTGATGACCTAAGGAAAACATTTTTGATATAATTAAAAAGCAAAATGGAAAGTTGTATGTATTGTAATGTATTCATTACATTTATAATGAATAAGAATGTATATATGAAAAATAGGGATATAAGCAATTAGAAGAAATATGCAAACATGATAATGATGATTACGTCTAGTCAATGTACTGTTGAGGATTTTTATGTTTTGTTTATGAAATATCCCAATATATTTTATAAAATCATATTATCCTGGATCTTGAGAGCTGGAAAAGACCCAATAGCTCATATAAAGCAACCTTCTCCATTTTACAGATTCAAAAACAGAGAACCAGAGTGGTGAAGATCACAAAGGCATCAACTTAATTATGGGCTGATTTGAGACTAAAGTCCATTTCTCCAGATCCCATATCCATCACTCTTTGCATGATATTGCATTAAATATTTCCCAGTAGAACCCAACCTTTCAAAAATATTAAATATACAGGCACTTATATTCAGAAAGATACTGAGTGAACAAATAGACAAGAGTTTTGCTACTTGAAATATTTCCTACCCTTAGATGGGTCAGGGAAGATACCATGGCTTCTGCTTTTGATGACAGATGGCTTTGGGGACTGCTGGCTGCTCTGACTGGAATGGGACTTGCCATGATCAATGCTTTCAGTCTGTTCTTTGAGTGGATACCACCTAGGCATGTTATCAAGGTGAGATGTGCTAGATAAATCAATCAGTACCTGAAAAAAAATGCAATAAGTGAATAAAATTTATGGATTAATCTACAATTCATTTGTTAATTTTTTCTGTGATCTGAAATTTATTCAAGGTCATACGTCAAGGATATAGTATATCTTTTAGGATGATGAGGCTATCTTCCTCATTTTTCTTCATCCATGGTATTGGGAACAATGTCTTGTGCATATTAAATGCTTTACAAATGTTTGGTTAAATTGAACTGTATTACATCTCTGACTATTAATTAAATTATTTGGAGATGATGCAAAAAGAGAGATTACAAGTCAATTTCTTCATGAAATAAAGTTTTCTTTTGTTAAATGGACCATTTTAGTCCTAAACTTGGCTAGCTGTTTTCTGGAGATTGTTTAATTTTAGTTACCAGAGGGACAAAATGAAAAGAATGGCTAATTTTCGATTAGTAACTTATTCCATCTATTTAAAAATATATCAGTTCACATTTGGAACAGGGATATGACCAACAATTTATGAAAAGAAAGCACTGTGTCATGGCTTAACTGGCAACGTTTTCTTTTTCTTAGTAATACATAAACAATGGTGTATTTTATAATAGTTGACATCTTAAATTTGATCACTATAAAAAAATGAAAACCAGCACAATGGATATATGCCTTAGGTTTATGTGAACAATAAATTATCAGGACTTCAGTAAATCAGCTTTTTGAAATAGGCTCATAAATCAGATCTAACAGTACATTCTAGAGTAGTCCTATCTAAAACTAAGATTAGTCCAACTGGCTATTCCACGTGGAGCCTGTAGGTGAAGTTCAAATGGGAAAGAGGTACAGATGTAGGAACCAAACAAGACCTCGTGTCACTTCAGACTATGCAACTGTTTTCTACTGTTTCTATCAAAAGGATATCATATTTTCTAGGCATTACATATTTTTGGAGAGGATTTTTTTTTAACAATAATTCATAACTTCTGCTTTAAGCAAAGATCACTAAACAAAAATATGTATTTTTATTTTAAAATCATTATTTGAAAAAAAGTCACAAGATCTGACCATCCTGCCAGATTTCATAATTAGGTTACATTCCTTGTCATTTACAAAAAATTTGTTTTTATTGTTTTCTTCGACTTCTAGCTTTGCTTCTTAAAATATTTGGAGATTTTTCTGTGAGACACTTAAATAAGAATATAATGTCACATCAAGTCATTCATACATGCAATGAGGAACAGCAATTAAATAACCTCAAAATGCATTTGAAAAAATTCAGCTCATTTTATAATAAATTTATCCCATATCTTTAACATAGTCATTTGGATTCACAACATGATTATATAACTTTTTATCACCAATTAATATTTCACCTTGAAAACTAATTATAAAGTATATTAAGTGGTAAAGTAAAAATCAATTCTCCAAATATTCATCTATTCAAAGAGTCAGTTTGAAAATAAACTATATTCACCAAAGAATTTTATCTAGAAATGGTTACTTTATACATTTAAGAAATTTCCTTTCCATCAAGATTTAAATAAAGGCTTATAATCAAGCAAATGAAAAATAAAAGAAACCATAGGCTCACCTCACCAAGAAAGTCATTGGAAGAAAATCTATCATAATCCCAGACTGTCACCTCCAGTGTTTTCTTCTTGAGCTACAGTTCAAATCAAAATGTTATTAACCTCATTCTCATCATAAATTTTCAATATGCTCATATAACAGAGCCTTTTATTTTTATTCCTCGTACTCTGTCTATTTAAGTAAAAACAGTTTTAATTTTATCTAAAACTGTATACTTACATTAAATATTATGTAAACTGTCAATCATTTTGCAGTCCAACCGAGTGTTTGATCATAAGGTACCTCACTGTTTTGCAAACAAAAGGGTGATTTTTACTTATTTCCTGTTATCTACTCCCTCCCATTATTAAAAGTACAAAGCAGAATCTATATATACTCTTTAACACATGAAATTCATAGGTCATAAAAATGTCTAGGTTATTTAGATAAGGTATTTGGATTTTAGTTTTTCTCTCAGTAAATTGCCAAAACACATTAGTAGCATTATCTTATTTTTGCAGGTGAATTTAACTTATTTTTGACTCAATAATTCAGATTATAATCGATATCTGGCTTCACTTTCACAGTGAAATTAGAAATCTTCCAGAGGACAAATTAGAAATCTCACTTTGAAAGATAACTCGGTCTTTCAAAGTGTAAATTGTTTCCATGGATGTCTTCTTTCTATTTTATTTGTATTCTCTTCTCTCTTAATTCATCCTTATAAGCCATCAGTTATTTTCTGTAAATCATGCATAGTTATGAAGATTTTCACAAACATACTGATGCAGTTTTGCCTAGAGTCATTCTGTTTCTGGTGATAACCCTTTACATTAGTTTTCTTCATGCTTTCTTTTGTACAATTCAGTTCCACAATGCCAGATCTTTATTTGGTTTCAATTTAGAGAAAAGACGATCTCCCAAATGTTGCCTGATGGGATAATTCATTTCAGTGTATCCAATTCTTTTGTATCTCTATACTGTTTATAAATGTCATGATGTGCCTAGCTGGAAATATTTTCCCTCAAAATATAATAGAGCCCATTCTACTTAAATATTTCATTTTGAAATAATCAAGGGAAAATGTTCTACCAATCTTATTTATTATGTTTATTTTTTAGCTGTTTTGCCAAAATGTGCACATTTTCTTTCACCGTATCTTTGAACTTCACCCAGTTCCTTTTATGGCTACAATTCTTATATGTACTTTACCTATTTTTTTTGTTTATATAGCAAAATTGACCTAAATCACAATATTTCAATAATTTTATCATCACTGTTTTTATATTAGCTTAAATCTGTCATATAGAAAATAATAGCTGCATACCTGTTCCATGGAGATACTTTTATAAATCACTGTTTGATTCCACTCAGGATTAAGACTTTTCTGAACGTATTTAGTCCTTCTCTTGTACTCAGCACTGAATTAGAGGAAAAGAAAAAGTTATCTTGATTATTCACCTTGACTGATGACTTCATAGTCAACCTGAAGGGCATGCAGACTTTTAAAGGTACTTTGTTTTGAATCACTATGTAATCATCTCATCATACTGATGTCTTAAACCATATCTTAAGTTGAATGCACAATACAATTTAAAAATATCTTGGAATACTTTAGTTTTATTTTCCCTAAGGTCAATTTTTTTTAAAGAAAAGCTTTTTGGTGTTCTAACTGTAATACAATTTTAGAAATCTTAATCTCTCCTGAATGTGTGAGATAATTACATGAACTATACAGTAATGTCAATATATTCTTATCTCATAAATAATAATTTGCTATTTAACTTTCCAATAGTTTTACAAGTGATCATGTCAGCAAAGCCAAATTTTTTTCCATAAAAAACTATAATAACTGTATTGACTGAGGAAAGGATGAAAAATGGCAGTTGCTATAGCTGAGATCTCATGAACATTTGTTATATTTATAGTATATTCTGACACTATTAGTAAAACAATAATATAGTTATGAAACAATCTAATTAAATATAAATTCTTGGTTTCTGTCAATACCTTGTTATAAATGATAAACTAATCAAAAGTTTTCTTTATTCATTATAACTTGGGCCATTTGAGTTTGTCCTTGACACTTCCATGCCCTCTGATCAACAGTTAGAAGCTTATATTTTACATGTGTAAGCATGAGTATTTTTAAAACTTATTTTAATTAACTTTGACAAAACATCTATACTGAGCATCAATCAATGGAGTTGGAATCACTGCTATTTGCTATGAGCCAATGGCACCCACACAGACCAAACCTTCTCTAATATTCACTGGCTTTTCCCTAATTTTTTTGCCTGGAAAACAAACTTATTATGTTGGTACAAACGTAATTATTGGTTTGGGCTATGAATTCTAAATAATTATCAGTGGGCTCAAATACATCTTTATTAATCACATTAGGAACCATTACAATCAACACACTTTTGCCACCGAGAAGTTTGTTTATTCCTGTAGCATAAAAATCCATGCTTGGGGATTTGACGAACTCTTGGAAAACATTTTCTGCCTCCTGCTGGTTGTGGAAGCATTTCCCCTGCAAAAACTTGTCAAGATGCTTGAGGAGTGGTAGTCAGTTGGTGAGCGGTCAGGTGAATATGGAGTATAAGGCAAAACTCTGTAGCTCAATATATTCAATTTTTGAAATGCTGGTTGTGCAACATGCTGGTGGGCATTACTACAGAGAATTGGGCCCTTTCTGTTGACCAATGTCGGCTGCAGGCATTTCAGCTTTTGGTGCATCTCATCGACTTGCTGAGCGTATTTCTCATATGTAATGGTTTCACTGGGGTTCAGAAAGGGGCAGTTGATCAGCAGCAGAACACCAAACAGTGACCATGACCTTTGTTTGGTGCAAATTTGGCTAGGCCTGGCGTGCTGCAATTCATGGGGTCGCAAAGAGTCGGACACGACTGAGCGACTGAACTGAACTAAGCGTTCACTGGTAGATGGATGGATAACAAAGATGTGGTACACACAAACATACACATACACAAGTGGAAGCCATGAAATAGAATGAAATCTGGCCATTTACAAAAACATGAATGAACCTAGAGGGTATTATGCTATGTGAAATAAATCAGAAAAAGAAAAACACTGTATGATTTCACTTATAATGTGGAATCTGAAACCAAAACAAATATAATAAAACAGAAACAAACCAACAGATACAGAGGATAAACTGATGATTGCCAAAGGGAAGATAGGTGAGGGGTTGAGTGAAATAAGTGAGGGAGATTAAGAGGTATAAACTTGCAGTTATAAAATAAATAATTTATGGGGATAGAAAAAAAGACAAACCAAGTTTACATACTTTGAAAGGCAATATTATTAAGATGAACTTCTTCCCAAACTGATCAACAGAACAGACCGTTCTAAAGTGAGGAGTACTTAAAGTAGACAAATCTCTTACTTTTTCAAAGGGAAAAAATCAAATCACCAGAGAAAAATGAATGCCTATATTTCAATCAGTTCAGTTCAATTCAGTCACTCAGTCGTGTCTGACTCTTTGCGATCCTATGAATTGCAGCACAGCAGGCCTCCCTGTCCATCACCAACACCCGGAGTTCACTCAAACTCATGTCCATCGAATTGGTGATGCCATCCAACCATCTCATGCTCTGTCGTCCCCTTCTCCTGCTCTCAATTTTTCCCAGTATCGGGGTCTTTTCCAATGAGTCAAATCTTTGCATGAGATGGCCAAAGTATTGGAGTTTCAGCTTTAGCATCAGTCCTTCCAAAGAACACCCAAGACTGATCTCCTTTAGGATGGAATGATTGGAAATCCCTGCAGTCCAAGGGACTCTCAAGAGTCTTCTCCAACACCACAGTTCAAAAGCATCAATTCTTTGGTGCTCAGCTTTCTTCACAGTCCAACTCTCACATCCATACATGACCACTGGAAAAACCATAGCCTTGACTAGATGGACCTTTGTTGGCAAAGTAACGTCTCTGCTTCTGAATATGTTATCTAGGTTGGTCATAACTTTCCTTCCAAGGAGTAAGCATCTTTTAATTTCATGGCTGCAATCACCATCTGCAGTGATTTTGGAGCCCATAAAAATAAAGTCTGACACTATTTCCACTGTTTCCCCATCTATTTCCCATGAATTGATGGGACCAGATGCCATGATATGGCAAAGTAATGTCTCTGCTTTTCAATATGCTATCTAGGTTGGTCATAACTTTCCTTCCAAGGAGTAAGCGTCTTTTAATTTCATGGCTGCAGTCACCATCTGCAGTGATTTTGGAGGCCCAAAAAATAAAGTCTGACACTATTTCCCCATCTATTTCCCATGAAGTGATGGGACCAGATGCCATGATCTTCGTTTTCTGAATGTTGAGCTTTAAGCCAACTTTTTCACTCTCCACTTTCACTTTATTTATTTATAATTTTATTTTACTTTATAATACTGTATTGGTTTTGCCGTACATTGACACGAATCTGCCACGAATAGCCTCAGATATGCAGATGACACCACCATTATGGCAGAAAGTGAAGAGGAACTAAAAAGCCTCTTGATGAAAGTGAAAGTGGACATGAGTTCCCATGAGTTTCTCATGATGTACTTTGCGTATAAGTTAAACAAGCAGGGTGACAATATACAGCTTTTACGTTCTCCTTTTCCTATTTGGAACCAGTCTGTTCCCGGTTAGGAAGTGTTTTGGAGCTTCTCTTAGTCCAGTCACTAAGCTGGTCATTGACAATCTACTTTTTGTTGCACATCACAATCCAATTAAGAAATGATTCGTTGTGTGGAATAAGAGAAGATGACATTTCTATTTATAATATATGTGCTCCTGAAAGGAGTACAAGAGAAGATAACACTTCAAAATGGTGATTTTTTTAAAATTTCTGGCCAGCTCATGAGGGACCCACTTATTAAACTTTTTCATCTTTCCAATTTGCTTCAAATACTGAATGACCACAGAATGGATGACCCTGAGTTCTTTGGCAACTTCCTGTGTAGTAGTAAGATCAGCTTTGATGATGCTCTCAATTGGTTGATGTCAACTTCTGATGGCTGGCCACTATGCTCATCTTCAAGGCTCTCGTCTCCTTGCAAAACTTCTTGAACCACCACTGTACCGTATGTTCACTAGCAGTTCCTGGGCCAAATGCATTGTTGATTTCGTGAGTTGTCTTTGCTACTTTATGACCCATTTTGAACTCAAATAATAAAATTGCTTGAATTTGCTTTTTGCTTAACTTTCCATGGTCTAAAATGAATATAGACAGCAAGTAATAAGTCATTAGCAAAAAACATTAAGCGAGAAATGTGCATTAAAATGATGTATAACAACCGCATTTATTTAGAATGTATTCCAATATCAGATGGCAAATTTCAACAATGCAAAAACTGCAATTACTTTTGGACCAACCTAATATTTGTCTGGGGTCCTTTCCTGTGCCTGGAATTCATAAATTGCCTTTCCCTGAAAGCAGTGGATCTTCACCTTAGATCTGCAGTTCTATTCCCAACAATGAGCAACATACTAACTCTTGTTATATTAATGGCCTCAAGCCTTGCTAAATTCTGGAATATCTACTATTGTCCCCCAGACACTAGTTTATTCATTCTAGATAAAAATATTGAGAAGCAAGCTCCATTTCACCCCTCACTTTTATAGATACATCTACAGCCAAAGCTCAACATTCAGAAAACCAAGATCATGGCATCCAGTCCAATCACTTCATGGCAAATAGATGGGGAAACAGTGGAAACAGTGGCTGACTTTATTTTTCTGGGCTCCAAAATCATTGCAGATGGTGAGTGCAGCAATGAAATTAAAAGACGCTTACTCCTTGGAAGGAAAGTTATGACCAACCTAGACAGCATATTAAAAAGCAAAGACATTACTTTGCCAACAAAGGTCTGTCTAGTCAAGGCTATGGTTTTTCCAGGGGTCATACTGGGATTTCTTTGGAAGGAATGATGCTAAAGCTGAGACTCCAGTACTTCGGCCATCTCATAAGAGTTGACTCATTGAAAAAGACTTTGATGCTGGGAGGGATTGGGGGCAGGAGGAAAAGGAGACGACAGAGGATGAGGTGGTTCGATGGCATCACTGACTCAGTGGACATGGGTTTGGGTGAACTCCAGGAGTTGGTGATGGACAGGGATGCCCAGCGTGCTGTGGTTCATGGGGTCGCAAAGAGTCGGACATGACTGAGCAACTAAACTGAACGACAGCCAAATATCTTTTTTCTCCCTCTGGCTTTACTCTCTTTCTTATCGCATATACAAGGGCAATAATCTCCAACATTGCTTGCCTGTTAGAATCACTCTGGGATCTGTGTTCCAGCTGTGGGGGGTGGTGCAAACAGTATGTGTCCACATCTCCCTTCCCTTTACCCCTTTTGAGAGTCTTATTTAATAGTCATGGAGTGAGGCTTGAGCATCAGAATTTTTAAAATGACATGAGTAAATCTAATGTGTTGTCAAGATTGAGAACTGACTAGTTTATGTCTCCAAAGACTTCAGATTTCAGCCACTGTGAACTGAATTCAATTTAAGAAATGAAGCAGCACTGTTCTCATTTTTAACCACCCTATTTGAATGTACAAAAATATGAACACGATGTGACAATTTTGTCATTCAGCATAAAGTGCAAAGAATTCTGGGGAAATGAATAGGCAATGATTCAAAGACACAAAGTTTCATAGACTGTGGACAGAAAGTATATATTTTTATGTATATGTTTTAGATAAATCTGTCTAGTGAAGTTTATATACCCAAGTTCCACTTTAACTTATTCCAATTTTACTCTAGAGAATTCTCCCACATGTACCTAAAGAATTGTTCAAGAACGTTCATTGCAATATTGTTTTTAATAGTATGTGAATAAGATAGGAAATACAGGCATTATAATACATTCATTCGATGAAATTTAAGAAGTAGTTAAATTGAATGAAAACACCTTATATATCAAGATGGATAAATATTAAAAAAAATCTTTAGCAAATAATGTTCAGAAGAAAAACTAGAGTAGGTTATCAAGATATAAATTGAAATCACAAGAAATAATACTATAAATTATTTACATCTACTTGTATATATTTATGACAAACATGTTAATATCATAAGACAGCATGGGATTTATAGATGTTATACTCTATTTAGTGGTTATCTCAGATAAACAGGGGAATGGTTTCAGAGGGCTTCAGGGGTAGCTATAATATAACTTTTATTAAAAAAAAAAAAACTGAAGCCAATATAGCAAAATATCAAGATTTGATAAAATTGGATATCAAGAACATAAGTACTTGTGACAGCATTTTCTATAATATTCAGTAAGTTTAAAATATTTTATAACAAAAATCAAAAATTATTTTAGCAAATTACTTCCTTTTATATTTTATGACTTTGCTTTTTAAATTAAGGGTGATATAAGAAGAATTAGTTGGGAAAAATTTAGATGTTTAATTTACTAGATAATATAAGTTCGACTCTCCAGTTTGTATCCTTTGACTTTAGGGTTAATGAAGGTAAACACATCTTACTCCTGATCTTACCTCTACCAGCCCAGGTTGACTTGTGTAAATGCAAATGAAATCCTTTGCAATCTTTACACACTTGAATTTCCTGATGTGCAGAGAAGACCACAAAGGCCACACAAAGCTTTGCCTTAATTTACCCTTGTCTTATAGCTACCATATACTGACTATATTGGGCAAAATGCCAATGGACTATGTTCTGTCTTTAAACAATTGGAAACTCCACATTTCTCAGCACCATATCAAAGTCTGTGGATTTATAAGTTGAAGATGGTCAGGTAAGCAGAATTCTTGAATGTGAGCAGAAATCCAGGTGGAGAAAAAAGCGGAGCTCATTTTTCTTTCCCACCTTGTCTAATAAACACACTACAGTCTCTAATGGGAAGGCTGAAATAATATTATTTTAGGATAAGTAAGTCATATTTAATAATCAGAGACTTTTTTAAATAAGTGGAAATAAAAAGCCAATTAATCAAGATGGGACGTGGTGCTTATCAAAAAGGCTAAACCTTTGTTTCCTTGAAGTTTTGACTAATTTCTTTTTTCTTTGATTTTTATTGTTATGGTCACTTTTTCATAAGTAGGTATGATTTCAAGGCTGACAGGAAAGATATTTAAAGTTCAGTTATTTTCTCCTATATGAGCAGAATAAAACAGTTCTCTGAGTTTCTCTTTAATTAAAAAATATTGAGAAAGAAGAATGGAATATAATGGCTTACTTATATTTAACCCTCGTAGAATTATATAAAATATTGAAGGTCTTCATTTATTTGCTTCCTCTTGATTGGAAAAATACATACATATTTCTTTATTGAAAAATGATAATGAGTCATATATATATACATACATAAATACACACACACACACACACATAGTGAAGTGAAAGTCGCTCAGTCATGTCTGACTCTTTACCCCATGGACTATACAGTCCATAAAATTCTCCAGGCCAGAATACTGGAGTGGGTAGCCTTTCCCTTCTCCAGGGGATCTTCTCAACCCAGGGACTAAACCCAGGTCTCCCTCATTGCAGGCAGATTCTTTACCAGCTGAGCCACAGGGAAGCCCAAGAATACTGGAGTAGATAGCCTATCCCTTCTCCAGCAGATCTTTTTGACCTAGGAATTAAACTGGGTTCTCCTGCATTGCAGGTGGATTCTTTACCAGCCAAGTTTTCTTCAAAATTATTCCTCTGAGGATATTGCCTCTAATTTAGAAAGAAGCACAGAGCATATCCCATTTTATAAGCTCTGTTTCTCTGTGTGAAAGAATGCATATATGACTTGTCACTTGACTGTGCTCCCTGAGGTCTGAGACTATGGCTGCGTTCTCAATTCCAACCCCAGCAAAGAGTTTGGAGTCGTTTCTGCTAAATAAATGTTTATTGAATGGATCCTTAAAACATGTTTGTACTTCTTTTTTTCTTAAAAATCTACTGAAATAAAATAAGTTTTGGCCTTCAAATTGTAAATATATACAACATGTATACCTGTTTCACATTCATTCCAGAGGAAATAGTTTGAGATGCTAAGGGTGTTTAGAGAAAGTCCAGCCAGGAACTGGACTTCCAGGTACCAGAATAGTGAAAATAAGCTTCAATTATAGCAAAATCTCATTAGTGGGAAAACAAATTCTGCACTTTGTCTAGCAGTGTAATGCAAGAAAAGCCGAATGAAATCCTTCAGATATGCTCATTTTCATTTCTTAATTATCTAGGGACAAGTATTGAGTTAATGGACTCTTTAGGCTATTGTCTTTCTTTCACCTCATCTTGGCTGATATCTGAGCTATCAGAGCTTATGAACATCCTGATCAAAGGATACGAAGAATTTTGACCTAGGAATTAAACTGGGTTCTCCTGCATTGCAGGTGGATTCTTTACCAGCCAAGTTTTCTTCAAAATTATTCCTCTGAGGATATTGCCTCTAATTTAGAAAGAAGCACAGAGCATATCCCATTTTATAAGCTCTGTTTCTCTGTGTGAAAGAATGCATATATGACTTGTCACTTGACTGTGCTCCCTGAGGTCTGAGACTATGGCTGCGTTCTCAATTCCAACCCCAGCAAAGAGTTTGGAGTCGTTTCTGCTAAATAAATGTTTATTGAATGGATCCTTAAAACATGTTTGTACTTCTTTTTTTCTTAAAAATCTACTGAAATAAAATAAGTTTTGGCCTTCAAATTGTAAATATATACAACATGTATACCTGTTTCACATTCATTCCAGAGGAAATAGTTTGAGATGCTAAGGGTGTTTAGAGAAAGTCCAGCCAGGAACTGGACTTCCAGGTACCAGAATAGTGAAAATAAGCTTCAATTATAGCAAAATCTCATTAGTGGGAAAACAAATTCTGCACTTTGTCTAGCAGTGTAATGCAAGAAAAGCCGAATGAAATCCTTCAGATATGCTCATTTTCATTTCTTAATTATCTAGGGACAAGTATTGAGTTAATGGACTCTTTAGGCTATTGTCTTTCTTTCACCTCATCTTGGCTGATATCTGAGCTATCAGAGCTTATGAACATCCTGATCAAAGGATACGAAGAGGAAATGAAAGGAGATAAGAAAACCAGACCAGTGATATTCTTTTAGTTAACGGGACATTAAATTTTTTTAACCATTAGGGATGTATTGTACTTATTACTGAAGAAAAGTTGCTTGATTTTCTATATAGTATTGTTAAATAATTTTGTATAATTCAGTAGCCAAAGCATTCTATATCTCTTTTCAGTCACAGAGTTAAGTGACCACTGGCAACACGGAATTTATTATACATCTCTATAAATAATAGCAACTGCCATTTATTGAGAGCTTATTATATGCCTGACATTATGCTTATCATTTTTGGTACATTCTTCATGTGTTTTACAAAAATCCTGGGAGGGGGCTATTAAGATTCCTAGGCAGAAGAGGACATAGTTTGAGAGAAACCTCACAACGTCTAAGTGGTAGGGCTAAAATTCAAACTCAAGCTCTTAAGGACTTTACTCATCGGCCTCTTCAGTCTAACTTACAATGTCAATACTTTATCTGTATAATTCCTTTTCACACTGACAGTTCTAGAAGTCATGATGAAAATAACTTCAATATGAAAGCTATGACTAAGTGACTTCTAGATCTCCTATACTGTAATCCAGCACATCTCAGATTATTTTGACTATTATTTACATTTACAAAAAACAGGTTCTCTTCTACATTAAATATAGACAAGCACTGTCATTCTGATAATTTGCCCCTGGTTTCTCCTGATAAAAGAGAGAAAGCTTCTGAATAAAGGGACTGATAATGTCTGTTCTGAAGTGACAAAACTCACTTTGCCAATCAGTCTGAGAGGTCTGGATGATGCCTGAGAAGAGAAAGCCAGTCATAACAAGTGACCTTTCTCAGTTTCTAATTTTCTGGTAGCCATAATTATGTGGCTGCAAGGTAACAGCTTCCGGGCACCAGAAAGGTTGTATTGGCTAATACTATTCTGAAATATTTAAATATTTAAGCTCTTACAAATCAGAAACTGCCTGTTTTGCTCAACAGTTTGTCAGGTTTAGTAAAGATGTTGAATTTTATTATCAAAGACAAAAATCCTGTACCATTAATATTCTGGGTGGGATTAAAATTCCCATGACTGTGTTCCTACAGATGGTACAGGAGTCACCTCCCCAACTAAATAACACATTCGATTTATATGCAATGAGATGTGCAAAAAGTGCTTTTGGCTATATATTAAGAAAAACCCTTAACTGACAATATACTGATTTAACACCCTCTAGCAGAAAGTAGACAAAGGAGGTTCTTCTCACGCTGGAACATGCAGATTATGGCATCCTAAATTGCACAGCAATAATTTTGTGGTACAAAAGTTCTAAAGACACGCAAGTGTTTCAACGTTAGGTCTAAGTGAGGGTAAAAGATGAGACAACTCTCATGTTTAAGATGGGATATATACGTAGTACTGGTCATCCAGAAGGCCAATTAATTTCTTCTGAAAATGACTCTATATTTTTTTAATTTGTCATAGAAGACTCAGAAGGACCTAAGCCATCATCATTGCATGAGAAGCTAAATGAATTTTAGCAGACAAATTATAAACAAAACTTTAGTTATATCTAATTACAGAGTGATATTTCTTTATCATACTTTTCCATGTTTTTACTATTTTCGAGTTTTCTATCCTCTTCTGCATGTATCTGCTAAACATATTTAGTAATGTTGTGATCAAAACAGTCTGCTATTAGCCTAATTCAATTGATACCAACATGCAGAAAAATAAAATTATAGCCCATGTTGAAATGCAGGTAAACGTACACGAAAGGCCGAAAAAAAAAAAAAAAAAAAAAGAACTCTAGACATTTCAGCAAAGTGTGACACTGAAAGAGAACCAACTCTACCTTGCATTCTGGACAACCATGACTTGACTGCATTGATTCCAAGATCGAGAATGAAGGATACAGCAGGAAAGTAGGAAAGACAGGAAGAAAAAAGTTAGGAACAGAAGTAAGGAAGAAAATGTGAGAATAAAAACTAAAGGAGCTGCACCATAATATACAAACAACATGAGGTAGAAAATAATCTTTGAACTAAGGTGAACATAATGCTACCCAGTGTCATACATTTCAAGGTCTTGGTTACTATAGTAATTAGGAGTAATTTAAAGAAAGGGCTAGGAATTGAATAGGAATGGCATACTAGCATGATTTTTGGTCAAATCCCATCTAGAAGGCATATTTTGTTTGACAAATTGCATGGGGATAGCTTTAGTTGGGAACATCACTCTTCATTTCATTATAGTTCCCACCCTTCTTTCTGTTACCCACTCCGGAATGGACGGCCATATTCATGCCATCTGTCTGATCTTTCTGGTTATTCAAGTTTGCAACAGGATTGCAGTAGGATTAAAACATATCCTGTAACAAATAAAAGATAACCACTCTCTTGTATAAATAATAAGTGACACTCTAGAGTATTAAAGAAGATAGAAAATTAAAAGAGAGTGTATTTTCACCCATTAGCAAATGCTGATTAGAGATATATCCTTGGCAGTGATTTCCTCTTATACTGTCATTGCTGCTGCTGCTGCTGCTGAGTCGCTTCAGTCGTGTCCGATTCTGTGCAACCCCATAGACGGCAGCCCACCAGGCTCCATCCCTGGGATTCTCCAGGCAAGAACACTGAAGTGGGTTGCAATTTCCTTCTCCAAAGCATGAAAGTGAAAAGTGAAAGTGAAGTCGTTCAATCGTGTCTGATTCCTAGCGACCCCATGGACTGCAGCCCACCAGGCTCCTCTGTACATGGGATTTTCCAGGCAAGAGTACTGGAGTGGGGCGCCACTGCCTTCTCTGGATACTGTCATTAAATAACACTAATGGTCAAATGACCCAAGTAAAAGGCAGAATGCAGTTATCAGTTTGTTGTTATATTCATGCTAAAAAATAAAGTACTTGAGGAGGGGGGATAAATTAGGAGTTTGAGATTAGCAGTTACAGACTACTACATATAAAACAGATAAACAGCAAATTCTACTGTATAGCACAGAAACTATATTCAGTATCTTGAATCAGCTTGCTGCATACCAGAAACGAATGCAACACTGTAAATCAACTATATTTCAAAAGAGTAGAAACACTGCAGTTATACTACTACATAAAGATATAAACTAACATAGGAACTCCCCTTTCTTGTTCTATAGGGCAGGTTGGATGGCTATGAATGAAAACTAGAGTACCAATACCAGCAATTCTAAGCTTCTAAATAAAATCGTTGGGTAGGATGAAATTAAAGGCTGTATACTGAATTAGATATATCAGCTGGCAATTTTCAAATTCTTTTCTGAATATTTTCTAATTTGATTTTCCTGAGCAACTGAAGATTATGGCTCTCTCTACCATGGCTCTTTCAATAGCAACAAGGAAAGCGAATCTCTGACAATTGATTTGACAGTTGTGACAACTGGTAAGCAGCATTCAAATGCAGTGTATAACTCTGATTTATATCCTGTTCAAACAAACCAACTACAGTTATAGAACATGCTTTGTATGATTTTAGTGTTTATAAATTTGTTGAGCTTCGTTTTATGGCCCACAACTTAGTTTATGTTGGTTAATGTTCCATGTGCACCTGAAAAGTACATATATATATATATAAATATATATACACACACATATTCTGCTGTTGATGGGAAGAATATTTTATATATATCAACTAGGTCATCAAACTGACTAGGAAAATATTAGGAGGCAATTGGGAGAAATAAGAGATTTAAAAATTAAACATTATTATGGCTTTGTGTGGTATTATAATTACTTTTAAAGTTTTTTATTTAGAAGTATATACTATTTGCATAAAAAAGTTACAGTACTTGAGATCTATTTTAAAATAATCTGCATGGAGGGAGTGTACATGGGTAAAAATGAAACATGATTGGCTAGAAAGTGGTAATTGTTGAAGCTGAGTAATGGGTGCATGGGTGCATGATGGTTCATTATACTATTCTTTCTACTTATACTTGCAATGACTGAAAATTTCCCAGTAAAAAGTTATATTAAAATGTTGCTCTTCAAAGTAAATGAAAACACAGCAAAAATGAAACCAGAATCTTCAATAACCATTCTCTAATTTTTTTAACTAAACCTCCAATTGTTGATTACTTATGGTTCCATCATACTAATTTGGCTAGTATAAATTCTTCATAAAAGGTAATGATCTGTTGGGTCCAAATTGCGGGTTTGAAGCCATCCCTGAATTATGATTTATATATAAGACTACAGCAATTTGCATTTATTATACGGAAATTAAACATCTTTAAAGAGTACTTGCTTTATAAACAGTTTATATTTTACACAAGAGATTTAAAGAGATCTTTTTCATTTATCTATATAAGTTGACATTTCAAATATTTTTATTTTGTAATTTTAGAACAGTGATTTGAAAATATGCATGTAAATAATGATGTATCAAGTCATTTAATGAGCATTTAATGTATTGAATAATACACATGTCCTATAAAATAAAAGAGTAACTGATGAGTCCTTGAACATTGGTTTCCCAAATACATTTTGAAAGGTAAACTAATTCTTTAAATCTGCCACAAACAATTCCTGAAATGATTTCATAGTCTACCTGATTGGTTATAGCACAAGAAGTTTCTAGAACTGAAATACTAATACGTTCTTATCCAAGCAGCTTTTGTTATGATCATGAATCTCCAAAACCCATTAAGGCTTAATTATAAATTTTTAATTTCATTTTGCTTACTAATTGGAAATGAATAAGTATGACATGTATTATAGATACAACTAAGAAAAAGATATTAAGCTCTTTAGAGATCAGAAGACATTATCACTATTTAAAAAAAAAATCATACGGCAATACTTATGACACTTCAAAGAAATCACTTCTTTACTTACCCTCGCCCTGGAAGAAGGTACACTTTAACAAAGGGGTCTGAATAACCATTGTTGTCTCGAGGGACTAGGTTTCTTGCTTGGAGAATATGTATTATGAGATTTCCAAGATCATAGTTGATTTGAAGCTTAAAGGAACAGCAAATATTCCATGAACATTATTTTGTTTTTTAAAAAGCATATAATGCATTATCGTTCAATATTTTGCCAGTATTTAAAAAAAAATTCTCATAAGAAGCATTAACTGTCACTTTCATTTTATTTGAAACTGAACAGACCAGTTAATGTCTAATTTAATCAGGAGCTCCCGGGCACACATTAATTACTAGTAAATGTGCTGTTCATTCTTTCCACTGTGAAAGTTCTGGCCTGTCTAAAATTCATTTAGAAGGAAAATAACACAGTGAATGCTAGTTACATTTTTAAACAAAATTTCCACTGTTAGCAAAATCAGAAATGTTAATATTCATAAATACAATTGCCAGAATTTTGAAAATAAATTAATTGATAAATTTATTCGAAAATATCTTTTGCATTTCATCAAATAGTTAACAGTGGGTAGGATCATTATTTAAACACAGATACGTTAGTACTGAATTGTCAGGATATTTAAAAATGTGCAATTTGATCTCTTTCTATAGTACACTAGCTGAAAAACCTGTAGCTTTTCTTTTTGTGCCTGCTTTCTTAACAGAGTGAGGTTAAGATAATAAAATACAATTGTTCTTTAATCTCAGAAGCTGAAGAGAAAAGAAAAGGCATTGTCTCATAGATGTCTAACGGCTGTTGTAAAGTTGTCATTGAATAGTAAAAGACTTACCATTCAAACTAAATTTTAAGAAGCCAGCATGATTCAAAATAATTGAATTAACCAATTTTTCTCCTTCAAAAATGAAAAATTCCTTTGGCATCGTTTAGAATAGGACAATTCTGTTTGATGCTGTTTCAAATTATCAAATAACAGAAAGGAAAGTGAAAGCGTTAGTTGCTCAGTCGTTTCTGACTCTTGGTGAGGTCATGGATTGTGCAGACCCTATGGACTGCAGTTGACCAGGCTCCTCTGTCCATGGGATTTCCCAAAAAGAATACTGGAGAGGATAGCCATTCCCTTCGCCAAGGGATCTAGCCAACCCAGGGCTCAAACCCAGGCCTCCTGCACTGCAGGTTTCTTCTTTACTGCCTGAGCCGCCAAGGGAGCTCTAACAGAAAGGAAGAAATCTAAACTTTGAAAAGGAAAAACCATAAATAAAAACCGAACGTACTCTATAATCATGCCAAACAGATATGCTATATTTATGTTCAAAATGGAATAACTTAGATGAGTCAGCCTTCATTTAAAATTTAATATTAAAATGATTTACTGATTTCAGCATAATTTTGATCTATGTTTTATGGCAGAAAAGGAACCTTTGTTCACTTTTCTCAGTACAGAAAGCTCCAGAGTCTCACTGACCACCATGAAAGCAATATGAAACATGAAACAAAGGGCTATGAAGGAAGAAGAGAAATAAGAAGTCTAGGACTGCAGTAATTGTGTTTTAATGGAGTGCTAAAATACAGGAATTATTCTGCAATTAATTTCACTGAGGTTTAGAACAGCTTCCAGATTTTTAAGGAGAAATTTTCCCCCTTTTTTTCCTTTCTCTGCTAGCCTAAAAGTCCACTTTTAACTGGTGAGGCAGCAAAATAATTTCTTATTGAAAGAGAAATTCGCAGGATACCCTAAGAGAGTGCTTTCCAAAGTGTACTCTGTAAATTTGGTGCCTTAGAGAACACTTAGAGTTGCTCAGATGTTACATGTGAGAGAAAATGAGATGCCTTAACCAGACCTATTCCTTTCTGGCAATTCACTGTTTGGGTGTTTACACAAGGTTTCATCTGGAATAAGGCTTTGCTAAAAAGACAGAAGATAAAATAAAAAAAAAAAAAATGAAATCACTGTCATAAGAAAGTATCTCCCCTTGCCACTCCCCCAACCCCCCCCCCCCCCCCCCCCCCCCCCCCCCCCCCCCCCCCCCCCCCCCCCCCCCCCCCCCCCCCCCCCCCCCCCCCCCCCNGATTGAATCTGTATATACACTTGGGTAGTGGTGAAATTTTAGAAATAGGTCCTTCAAGCTATGAGTATGGGATATTTTCCCCCCTTCAGAAGCAGGATGAAAAAAAAAAAAAAAGGGAAAGGAAAGCAAAGCAAATATACTGGGAGTTGAAAATATTAGAGCAAATTTATACTATAAAATTAAAAATTACCACGGAAGTGTAAAAAAAATAAGAACAAAACAAACGAATTTACTTACAAACAGAAATAGACTCACAGACAATGAACTTATAGTTGTTGGTGGGGGACGGGTGGGGAAGGATGAAGGAGAGGAGAAGGGATAGTTAGGGAATTCGTGATGGACATGTACACACTGCTATATTTAAAATGGATACACTGTGCAGCACATGGAACTCTGCTCAATGTCAAGTGGCAGCCTGGATGGGAGGGGAGTTAGTGGGAGAATGGATATATATGTATGTATGTATACATATATATATGGCTGAGTGTCTGTGCTGTTCACCTGAAACTATCACAGTACTGTTTGTTAATCAGCTATACCCCAATTCAAAATAAAAAGGTTTTAGAAAATAAACCTTTCAGTAAAAAACAAACTATAACAAGCCAAAAAGAAACACAGCACATGTTGGCCCTTGAGCAAAAAGTTAAAAAAATGAGACAAGATAATTATGGATCAGAATATCTAGCATTTTCCTTGCTGCATGTGAAATGAGGAGAGACCACCTTTGGCTTTCTGGAAGTGAGGAAAAATAAAAAGGTTTTAGAAAATAAACCTTTCAGTAAAAAACAAACTATAACAAGCCAAAAAGAAACACAGCACATGTTGGCCCTTGAGCAAAAAGTTAAAAAAATGAGACAAGATAATTATGGATCAGAATATCTAGCATTTTCCTTGCTGCATGTGAAATGAGGAGAGACCACCTTTGGCTTTCTGGAAGTGAGGAATAGCAGTGAGCCAGCAAGATCTAGAACACACTGGCGACTTCAGTTCATCCTGCTGGGTCCTTCTTATCAAGGTGCCCATGCTCCGTGCTTTCTTCTTCATTTCCACTCTCACTCTCCACTCTGCTTCAATCAGGGTATGCCCAGATGACAACTGATTTCTTTGTCTTTGTGTCCTCCTCTTTATAATACTTCCTAGAGGCTGTGGCTCTATGGATTTCTATGACATATTTGTTTCATTTAGCCTCTCCCTCACTCTAAAATATTTCCTGAACACTCTATTATGTTGTGGCTAATATCCTTCGGCTTCTGTTCAAGGTTCTATTAATTTAGTCTTAACTTATCTCTACAGGAACATTTTCCTGNATTTCTATGACATATTTGTTTCATTTAGCCTCTCCCTCACTCTAAAATATTTCCTGAACACTCTATTATGTTGTGGCTAATATCCTTCGGCTTCTGTTCAAGGTTCTATTAATTTAGTCTTAACTTATCTCTACAGGAACATTTTCCTGCAGCAGAGCAGATCTGCTCCTTTCATTACCCTCTGGCAGCAGAATCGTTCCTTGTACCATTTCTTCTTCCAGGAAAACACTTTTCCTTTTTCTATGCTTATCCTCAAATTACTTCGAATCTGTTACCCTTTGTGAAAATGTACTGTAGATGCAACTAAGACTCACTGTTCTTTTCCCTTATTGAAAATGTACTATCTCAAATAGCTATTAGTTTCTATTTTGTTAACTCTTTTCACATGACATTTCTTACCTACCCTAAACTACTTTTTGGTATCATCTAAAGTATCATTTTTCTAACTTTTCTGAATCTGCCCATTTATGATGCAATATATAAACACAGAAACATGCACACAGAACCAAAAAAAAAATAATGATCTAAACTATTTTCTTCTATCTTCCTGGGCAAAATCCTCTCAATTAATTTGATAAATTACAGATTGGTTATGACCTCCAGTATGAAAAACACTGCTCTAGAAGAACTGTTCGGCAATTATTTAGCAATTGTTAACTAGAGGAAGAAAAGAGGACAGCATTAGACTCATGAAACTCTCAAAGCTGCTGCCGCTAAGTCGCTTCAGTCGTGTTCAACTCTGTGCGACCCCATGGACGGCAGCCCACCAGGCTCCCCCGTCCCAGGGATTCTCCAGGCAAGAACATTGGAGTGGGTTGCCATTTCCTTCTCCAATGCATGAGAGTGAAAAGTGAAAGTGAAGTGGCTCAGTCATGTCAGACCTGACCCCATGGACTGCAGCCCACCAGGCTCCTCCGTCCATGGGATTTTACAGGCAAGAATTGTCTCAATGAGAAACCTTCAAATTTCCAGAAGAATCTGTCATGTTGGAAACACATTCAACAACTATAAAGTAAATGAGACTTAATACATTGATACTGTTAAGGTATTAGGTAGATTTCAAAGTACAGAATTCCAGAGGTATAATTAGATTTAATAAAATATATATTGTATTAAAATACTTATACCTATGTATGTCATAAAACAGGAAAAGTTAAGGTTCTAATAGTGCTTACAATCTCAGTAGACCAATGGGGAAAAGAGCCACAAAGATGGTATAATAATAATCTTTTAAAAGCATTCATACCTGAATTTCCCCCGTAATTGGATGAGAGACGACCTTTGCTGCATCAGTAGGCTGCAATGTTAAGACATATATTAGATTAATGAACAAACCCTTCACAGGATTTACCACTTAAACTTCCCTCTGAGTTAAGTTCTGTTTGGTCAGAGCACACTGCCTGAAAAGCACATTTTGTCCATTTGGTTGCTTCAGATTTTGGTGTCTACTTACACTTCTCAATACATGTTTAATTTTATAGATACATAAACCTCTTTTTCATTATGTGAAGCCTGTTGTGAAGCTACGATTTTATACCTGAAGTAATGTATGTTCAATTACTTAAGAAATGGAACAATTTTGGTTGAAAGTATTCAGTTTAAGTATTAATGGATTTTAAATGTCTATAAGAAAATGAAAAAGATATTGTTTTTATTTGACTGCCTAGGAGGCCAAAAGTTATAAAAGTCCACTTTACGCTCCTTTGCTGGGTTTTCAGTCCAGTCCTACTCTCTTCTAGAATGGGACACCCAGGTAAACACTTTTTAGCATTTCATACCCCTTTAATTAAAAGTCCATAACATTCGATCTAAGTTCACATTTCCTTAATAATTTTCTTATGTCAGTAAAGCCTTAAAAACCATTCAGAATGTGATCTGATAAAGTGATTCATTCTGCTGATTACTGAGCTGTTACATTTCAGTAGAATGTACAAATTCGTACAAAAAAAAGGAATGATGTCCCTGACTCTAGATCTATGACAGAATTTCAGGCAATGTGGCATCACTGTAGGGAGACATTTACTAAAATGGAGGCAAGCTTACTACCCGACAGAAAAGGCCCTGTATCCTTATGTACACATCATATTGGCCTTATAATAATAATTAACTGGAAAAGGAAAATTCATAATATTTAGGTATATTTCTGCTACTTTTTAAAATTAGTTTATGCTAGAAATGAGAGCAAACAAAGAAGACAGCTATCTTCCAGGTCTTGTCTTGTGCAATATTAAAAATAATATGTAATCATTGGTAAAGTTTTGGAGAAGGGTTTAAATTTTCTAAGCCATATATTCTTTATTAGTAAAGCTCACTTACGTGAATGGCCATTTAGTAACACTGAAACTATGCTCTGGCTACAAAGGATAAACTGCTAGTTATTGAACAATTATGTTTACTTAATTATTTTGCTGTTTAACTTTTAAGGAAAGCAAAGGAGTCAAGAAAAAGAAGGACTACACAAGTTCCTGAAACTCTATCTCAATTAAAGATGGGAAGTTTCCTAAAACTAGATATCCATGAATCTCAGTGAGCAAGGCTGAGGGATAACTAGAGATAAGAAGTCAAAAATAACCCAAGTAATGATCGATAATGTATTTTGTTTTGATTTCATTTTGATTGTTGTAACTTATTTGAAATATGATCATGCAAACATAACGATTCAGTGCAGAGAATATACTTATGGACAAATTTTAAATGTTCTGGGGGTGTGGCAATGCACTCATAAAGGCACCCAAGGATACAATAATATCTGTGTACAGTGGGCATGTCAGCTCCAGGTAGTTATGGTTTAAGATTAGAGACAAGTTATCTCTTTTCAGTGATGTCATACCTTTGTGAAGCTGGTTTTTGATGACTATGGTGATTAAAAAAATGTACTGCAAGAAAATTAGTGTGATCACTGTGGAAGAGGAAATGAGAGTGTCAGTGTCCAAACCAATTTCACCATCTGAATAGCTGTGCAGTCCCTATAATTTTAGTATAAACTATGTAATAGATACATTATTTTATTTCATTTCATGTATTATTTTTCCAAACGTTACTAAGATGTTAGGATATAAATACTAGTTAAATTGTTGGGCCCTAAATACATAATAAATGTTAATTATTTTAGGTATTTCTTTTGGTATAAGGACAGTATGAAAAAAATTACTGAGCTGTTGTGTGCTGTGATAGAAAAGTCTGGGAGAGCAAGGACCTATTTCATTAGAACACTTAAAACACGTAAGCATTTTAGTTGACATTTATTTATACTATGACTTGAGAGAAATTATTCAGATTTTAAAGATAATATGAAGAAAATCTGATTAGTTTTCAGAAATAAAACAGTTTGACGCAGTAAAATAAAAATTTTGGAGGCAAAAATTCATATTGAATTAGTAAATAAAATAATTTAAAATGGTCATGCTGCTAAGTCGCTTCAGTCATGTCTGACTCTATGCGACCCCACAGACGGCAGCCCACCAGGCTCCCCCGTCCCTGGGATTCTCCAGGCAAGAACACTGGAGTGGGTTGCCATTTCCTTCTCCAATGCATCAAAGTGAAAAGTGAAAGTGAAGTCGTGTCCGACTCTTAGCGACCTCAATCGTGTCCGACTCTTAGCTCAATCGTGTCCGACTCTTAGCGACCTCATGGACTGCAGCCTACCTGGCTCCTCCCTCCATGGGATTTTCTAGTGAAGTGGGTTGCTATTGCCTTCTCCGTAAAATGGTCATATGTATGTATATAACATAATTTAAACGTTTGCGTAAATAATTTAGATTCACATTTTACTTATATTTATTCAGAAGCAATCACTTAAATTGGAACATTATTAATAGATTAATAATTACTTATGAATAATCATTCAGAACACTTAGTAGATGGTATTCTAAACATATACAATGTATAATTATGCTATGGTTTAAATATTTTTGTTTTAATTTACTCCATAATATTAATGTTCTATAATTTAATATATAGCTAGCCTCATAACTAATTAAAAACAAAAGGATGTTAAAATTATAATTTTTTAAATTAACTGAAGAACATATGCTATATTTGAACATATTACCTGACTCAGAAACATGTAAGCTTCAGATCATTGCTCAGTATTTCTCTAATCTCTCAATGTCAATATTTTAACATTGTAGGATTTGTAGAACAAATAAAAATAAGTATTGCCTTTTATGCATACTATAAATATCATTAAGTTTATTTATTTTAAGAAACTCAGTACCAGCTAAATATTGATGATAAACCCTCCAAAAGATGAATAGGTAATAGTCCCTTTCTTCAAGAGTGTTAACATCTATTCACTATATATTTCTGTGAGTATATACAGAATCTCACTAATAACCAGATTTGATTATTGTTATTACTACTAATAAGAATTAAAAAGCAATCTATATACCATCACTGTCAAGTAGACTATAATGTGAGCCACAAAGTTTATTTCAAATACTCTAGGAGTCACTTTTAAAATGTAAAAATAAATGGTAAAATTAATTAAAAAAAAATCTTTTATTTGGCTGCACCAGGTCTTAGCTGCACTGCGTCAGTAGCATGTGGATGTTTTAGCTGGGTATGTTGGATCTTTGGCTGTGGCATGTGCAATCTAGTTCCCTGACCAGGGGTCAAACCTGGGCCCCCTGCACTGGGAGCATGAAGTTTTAGCCACTNAAAAAAATCTTTTATTTGGCTGCACCAGGTCTTAGCTGCACTGCGTCAGTAGCATGTGGATGTTTTAGCTGGGTATGTTGGATCTTTGGCTGTGGCATGTGCAATCTAGTTCCCTGACCAGGGGTCAAACCTGGGCCCCCTGCACTGGGAGCATGAAGTTTTAGCCACTGGACCATCAGGAAAGTCTTGTGCAATTAATTTCCACTGACATATTTTATTTGATGCAATTTATTAAAAATATTATCATTTCATCATGAAATTAATATAAAAAATGTAATGAGCGATTTTACCAGTTTTTTCATACTAAGTCTTTAAAATCTGTGTATAATTCACATATACAGCATATCTCAATTAGGACTAGCACATTTGAAGTGTTCAGTTGCCACAGGTGGCTAGCAGCCACTGTCATGGACAGTGAAGCTCTATAGTCATTTCAGCAAAACCTCTGTAAAACAGCAAAGGTCACGTTCTTGGCATAGAAAAGAATTACCACATATCATAAAATGTGTCAATATCATTTCCTTGGTTTTTGTCCTATAAAATCTGTGTTCATTTTGCAATCAGTACCAAAAAAGTTCACGTAACAAAAAAACTATATTTTTTACTCCCATAATATTATAAAGACTCACAGGTACCATCGATGTTTTAAGTTAATTTTAATTTATTTTGTTATGGTCTATGCAAGCTACTCTACTACGTGCTTAGGGAGCTATAAAGAAATAAGAAATGGGTTTTGGTTTTTAATGAGTGTGCAGCCCATTTAGGAGGATAAAATAAGCAAACAAATAACCATAATCAAGATACAAATTGTTTCAATAGATGCATAAAGCATGGAAGGGAGATTAAGAGGAAGGAAGAGAGACTGGTGAGTGGAGTGACTAGTAGTAAGTGCAATACCACAGGTAACAAAGAATAATGCTTTACTAAATGAAATTGGCAAGTTCAGAAAAGACGGAAAATTATTAGAGACTTATCAAAAAACTAGGATTCACAGCACTAGGATTCAAGGAGTCAAAAGAAAAGATGAGATGGTGCTTTTATATTTCGACTTAATTTTCTGGGAGGATGGTGATGTCAAGTGCTGAAATTAAAAAAAAAATAATATCTGGATGAGAGACTTACAGAATTTATTGTGTTTGGTGTGAAAACTTTGTTAGCAGAGTTTGTCATGTCTTTAGGTCATCTGTGTGGAGATACTGAGAAATCTGAAATGGTATCAGCCTCTAACTTTGGAGACAGGGCACCTCCATGAGGCAATTCTTCAAAATTAATACATAGTTGCATGTGGTAAAATATAGCTGTGTTAAAATTTGTTTTGAAATTGAGTCTATCTTTGAACTTATTCCTCATGAAACCGTAAAAACCTTTATTTTCTGAAGTCCAGTCAACTTATCCAACCATAGCTTGTCCTTCCTAGATATATTTCGCCACATAAAGAAAAACCTTTACGTTTAAACAAACAAGCAAACAAAACAATCCTTTTAAGTGTATTTATCAGTCATGAAGACAGTTTCTCTATTAATAATCCAATCCATGGAGGAGGGGGGGATTTACAAATTGTCTATATTATCACCTGATCCTATTAAGTTAAAATTAATTTATGTTTTCTTTTAATTCCCCAGTAACTCTAAAATAATACTGTTAGAAACATTTATTCTAACTGAAGAACTGCATGAAGAGAAAATTTATTAGTATGGAATTAGGGGTACATTTCAAAATAGCAATACTGTGTTACTGGCTTTCTTTGTTTCTTGTTGGCCTAAACTATCCTCATTTCATGGTCTTTTTTACTGTTTATTTAAATTACAAAATATAAAGTAATGTATATATTGTGTTTTCAAAAAGATACAATGACTATATTTGATACACAAAGAGGTTCAGATTTATGTAACAACCACAAAGAAAAAGAACAGGAAGCATCAGATACATTTTTTTTTCAAGTCCCTCATAATAACTGCCACAATATTTTAAGAGAGAAACACATCATTTTGATATATCTTGATCAATTTTATACTGAGATATGGAAACCTTTTTTGTTTGTTCCAGCAGATCAATAGGAAAGGAGAAATTACATGAGAAACACCTGTAGGACATGATACTATATTTCCTAGCTCTTAATTTGAATAAGGAGCTAGAAAATAAGCAGTTTAGAGGGTGCACTGGGCATTTCTTACCTTGCTGCTGCTGTGTTTCTTTTTGCTCACTGAGGGTGACCCTGGCTGCCCAGGACTGGGAACGGAACTGGATCCTGCTGATGTAGGACCTGAATGAACGTGAGATCCCTTTTCAACAACAGATGACAGAACCAGTGGTGACTGCTGGAGTGAGACCTTCTGGAGCTCCGCTGCCAACTGCTTGGGATCAACCCCTGGGGATTTCGCTTTATCCACTGCAACAAAACCAGATGCCTTCACATATTCTGTTTCATAGGTACTTAATACCATGGAACTTATCTGAGTTCTAGATGACAAAGTCAAAATGTTATGTAAAACAATTTAAATTAAAAAGAAAATACATGCAAGTGTACCTTTATAAATCTTTCTAAGGAAGTCTAGAAGGTTCCGAGAAAAATTAGAGTACTGAATTACAGAGGAAATTTGAGGTTCCTATTATATCATTAGAAAAATGCTTGTGAATGTTTTATACAGAGAACTGAATGTATGATGACAAAATGCTGTATTTTATTCACTGGAATTTAATTTCTATGATCGGTTGTTTTTATTTCTTGAAATCTTATATATCTATTTTTCTAAGGGGAAATTTCAAAGAATATATTTACATTTACAGACATATGAAAATTTCTACAGGCTTTGGTCTGCTCTGTTTAGCGCCATAACCCAGACTGTTAGAGATACTGGCTATACCATAGGAAGTGCTTGTTAAGTGTTTATTGAACATGGAACAACAATAAATTTAATCTTATAAATGAGCTAAATTTATAGACTATATCTGCTATCTAAGAAAGAGCTAAATCTACTTTACTGTGTACTTATATATTTTATTGATTTTTATTTATTGTAAAGGCAATCAAATGTTTCAGTAGTGTTCCAAAACTCAGCTATGCTAAAAAGAATTTAGTATTATCCAAAAATTATATAGGACCCAAAATAAATGACTCCATGAATTACTTTCATATGATGAATTGAATTTTAAAGAATTCAAAATGTGAATTCACACAGCAAGCATTTCCTGTGAATTTCTTTAATGGCTCTAACATGTATATATGTGTTTCCCTAGAATACTAAAATGAAACTCCAATGCTCCCAATTTTCTTACTGTTACATAAATATCTAAACATTCAGATGTCTATACATTTATTTTTGCCTATATCTGTGATTGTGTCTATATCTTCATCTACAGCTCCATCTGCCTCTACAACTGCTTCTCCATCACCACCTTCACCACACTTGGAAGCAGATTGCTTTCACCTACCAGCTTTTGGTGGTTCATGGAGTTCTAGGTGCTGGGGATTTTCAGAATCTGACAGCATATTGAGGTCCCTAAAAATTAAAACAAAAAAAATTAAGAAAGCAATTAAGGACGTCTGAGACAAAAGGCCCCTTTTCCCAACTACGCTGAGTATTTTTTTCAGTAGGTAAATGAGAAGTGGTTAATGATATAAAGCAATTTCAAAGCATGCTCACCCTTCTAACCAAATATATATTGGCAATGCTGTTAAAAGTCAGCTGATAAAAATGATTATTTAAGGTGAAATCTTTATGGATTAAATATAAGTTCATTTTGAAATACTGTACAAATCCATGAAATCTAAATGGGTTTAGGCTTTCATTTAAATGATGCATGTTTCAAGAAAACCATGAAAGGGGACATAATCAGAAACAAAATTAGCTGAATTCTTTCTGTGCTTTAGACTTTGATTCTGAACACAAGACATCTATAAACTTGCATTCACTTTATTTTCTAATTACAAGAAATCTTGCTGACTGGCAAAGGTTCCACCTTAACAATTTTAAATTAAAAGAGCCATGAATAGCCAAAAAAATGGAAACAAAAAGATGGGGAAAAACTCACAGTCTTACACATATTTCTGCTTCCCCATTTTGCTGACTAATGATACTCTGCACTTCTTCATATGTTTTAGAAGTTAAAGGAATTCCATTCCACTCCAATACTTGCATGCCTAAAAAGAAAAATTCAAGTATAAAATAAAAAAAAAGGCGTGCTATGTCTCATCTGGGTCCACAGGGCACAGAAGACATTGCTTTGCATTTAAAAACCACTTCAGCAGCCATTCAACTGAGCACACCATTTCAGAGAACATCAGTTCAGAGTTCTCTGGAACATAAATACCAAAACCATATGTAGTTTGATTTCATCAACTTACCTGAACATATAAAATGTATCTAATAAAAAAAAAAAAATGTATCTAATACAACATGCAAAATGTTGCTCTTGAAAAACTATTAAATATTATCAAACCCATGCATTTTGTTCACACTGTTATGAAGAAAACATTCTTGACTAAAATTAAACCAATTTTTTATGGGGAAGAAATAATTGTAAACACCAATATATTATTTTTTATGTGCAGCAAGCAACTAGAAAAGTGTAAACTCCCATTATATTATGGAATAGAAGTAGTAGAAAAAATTGTTAGGATTTTGTTGTGAAGCTTCTTTTAAGAAATTGTTATAGCCTCAACTCTGCTCAGATAAAAAAGAGTTCCATTAAGTGTCTTCACTACATGTAAGACAGTCCTAAGTAGAAGAAACAGATGTAATATAGAGGGCAGTATCATGGGTGTGTGTATGCCCTATGTTCAGAAGGGCCCCACACTCGGTTTAATCTTTGCTGCTGCCATCTTGAAATTCTTAACACGGTCAAAAAGAGTCCAACATATTCATTTTGCTCTGGGTCCTATAAATTATGTTGCTGGACTGGTTACAGAGCATTTTGTGTTTCCTCTTTTTCTAGAAAGATAATTTTCACAGAAAAAAGTAGCAACATTATTAGTATTTCAATATTTTACATTTAGGTTTTTTGGTCCCTTTTATATGAGCCATCAAATAATTTAGGGTGCGTATTTGGCACAAATAGGGTCATATTATGTAGCTATGTGAGCTAGATATAAATTCAGTGAAACCACCCAAGTTACAGTGCCAGATATTTGTGAATGCTACCAGCTTTACCTGAGGAAAAATACCTGCCATGGCTAGAATATCATTTAAAAAGAAATACTTGTTGAACAATTGGGTTTTCAATGAGCTTCATAGATGCCAATGTGAAATTCCCTATTGTTCACTATCGGCTTCCACGGGAAATTCTAAACATGGCATGACTGAGTCTTAAAAGTTTTAATGATTTTGATACACATTGGTAACAAGTAAGGGAAGTTCTTTTACCATTGAGAAATAGCAAAAGAAGTCCATAAAAATGCCTATAATAACACAAACAAGAATGATGACTTTTCTATAACTTACTCCAAGGAAACTTTATCTTCAGATGAGCCTTAGGTTTATTTCAACAATCCCAGGCTGTTGTACACATAAAATGAAAAAAAATTACATAAAAGAGTATGATAATACCTCTAAAGAAAAATTTAGCACCGAAAGAGGTAAAGCACACTGAAAAACACTTCTTTTAGTCACAAGAAAGAGTACATTTATAACCAGATGATTTTGAATCGAAACAAATTAATAGTGTCATAATCCAGAAATTGCATTGCCACTTTTCTGCAGGAACAAAGTCTATTAAAGGAAATAGCTGCATTACACTCTTGCTTCCCGTTTTGAATGTACCTGTTAGATTTTCACATTTTAAAGGGGCAAATTTATACGATGTAATTATTCAGTGAAATGAAAAATGCTTCTAGTTGTAAAAAAGAAAATCTGTTCAGACTCATTAATAAAGCTGATGAAAAATTACAGAGATAACTAGCATATTACCTAGATATATACCCAAGATCATGAACTACATGATTTTCTCAGTCTCAAGATATACCAATTGAACCTTCTTTCCCCCAATAGTTTCCCACTAGCACTGGTACAGTACTGCAGTTCAAAAGATTTGGCCAACTCTTTCATTTTTGGTTTCATGGTGAGTATGAAATCCATAGGGAATGTGACGACTTGAACTTAGTTACTTAATGACAACTTCCCTTTCCTCTGTCTCTCCAACTTCCTGCAAATTCTACAAGAATCACAGGAAAATAAATGAGTATACAAATCACTCCTTTTAAATTTATAAGATGATTTTAGTAGTTATAAGAATTAATCATAAATAAGTATGCGTCTTCAACTATATAATAGTTTTGAAAATTATTTTCTTTGGCTGTGCAACCTGGCATGTGGGATCCCAGTTCTCTGACCAGGGATCGAACCTGCATCCCCTATAATGGAAGTGTGAAGTCTTAACCACTGGACACCTGTGAAGTCTCTTGAAAATACTTTAATTGTAAGGTCCTAGAAACTATTTTAAAATGCATGCAAAAATGATTTGATCATACTACACAGAAGTTCACTAAAATAGTATTTTATCACTTAATTGATTTGAACATATTCAACGTTAAGGAAAATTTTTAATCTGACTTTGGTTTAGAAATAATTCCTAGAAGATAGTGAACACATGAATGGTTTTATCTACTGTTTAGCATTGTGAGCAAACACATTTTTTAAAAATTATATCAACATGGATGCAAACCTGTTATTCAAATTTGAGATTGTACAGATGGTACTTCAATTATATTCAAGCTGCTGCTGCTGCTAAGCCAGTTCAGTCGTGTCCGACTCTGTGCATAATTCCTAGAGGATAGTGAACACATGAATGGTTTTATCTACTGTTTAGCATTGTGAGCAAACACATTTTTTAAAAATTATATCAACATGGATGCAAACCTGTTATTCAAATTTGAGATTGTACAGATGGTACTTCAATTATATTCAAGCTGCTGCTGCTGCTAAGCCAGTTCAGTCGTGTCCGACTCTGTGCGACCCTATAGTTGGCAGCCCATCAGGCTCCTCCGTCCCTGGGATTCTCCAGGCAAGAACACTGGAGTGGGTTGCCATTTCCTTCTCCAATGCATGAAAGTGAAAAGTGAAAGTGCGGTAACTCAATCGTGTCTGACTCCTAGCGACCCCATGGACTGCAGCCTACCAGGCTCCTCCACCAATGGGATTTTCCAGGCAAGAGTACTGAATGGGTTGCCACTGCCTTCTCCAAATTATATCCATAGAAAGCGCCTATTCTAATAACTTCTAATAGGAATGCTAGGATAATCTGATTTTTGGTTTGTATGAGTAATAAGAAAATTAACTTCTTAAAATCTTACACTTTGGTAATTAAAACCCCCAAAATATAATAATAAGAATTTTAAAAATCAGTCACCATAAAACACTCTATATTATCACTAGTTTTAGTGATATTTATCACTATTTATACCAATAATTTATCACTACTTCAAAAACATATTCTGGATTAAAATCATTACATTACCTATCAAAATTGTATAGATTAAGGTATATCAAAATATATATCACACAAAAGTTCAAGATTTTTATTTATCTATTCCACAAATATTTAAGTGGCAGGCACTACACAATTAATCACCTTTGTATCTACTGTTTGTTTTACACTGTTATAAAAATTAATAAAAATGATAATCTAATGGAAAAAGACAAATATCTTGGCAATTAGCAAGATGAAGATGAATCACAGAGAAGGAAATTCTAAAGTGTTTTAAGTATATAAATAAAAATCTAGACTCATGAGAGATCAGAAAGTATAAAGGAAAGCCATGGTAATGCATTACTTAACTCTCACTGTACAGAAAAATGTTTGAAAGCCAGAGACTACAGGGTGCTGACCAGAATATGGGATTAGGGGATCATGACATAGTACGTGGCTGTTTAGCTTTATCACCACGGTATGATGTGAGAATACCATGACTATTTCTGGATGAAAAATACCACTGCTTGTTTACAATTTATATGCATGTAATTATTTTATTGGGAATGCAGATAAATGCAACCACTCTAGAGTGCAATGTGGCAGATATGTTAAATAAAGCACATGTACACCCCAGGACCCAAAAATCTTCTTGAGTTTCTATTTATGGGGAGGTGGTAACATCAGGAAAAATGGACATTGAGAATGCACTAAATATTTACGATGGAAAAACTTAACAGTCTTAAGAAAGAAATCACACCAGTTGTTAATACCAAAAGTTGGATCCATCTTAAAAGCATCTGACAAGTAAAAACATATGAGAAACAGGATCTGATCTAAGGGCAATGACATTTACATTCATTAAGATGATATCCCACACAAACTGACATTATACATTATACAAACAAAAAACAGACATTACATAAATTATAATGGTTGCTCGTGGAGGTAAGAACAGATAGGTAAAGAAAGTGATATTAAACGAATTAATAAATGAATAAACAAACACCCCCCTACACACACAGAAGGTAGGTGGGGACCTAGTGAGAACCAGTGGGGTCGGGGTTGATGTGCTATGAGATAAGAATATGATACAGCTGAGTAAAACAAACAAACAAACAAACAAAAAAATAGGAAAAAAACCCCAAACTTAATTAATTCAAAATTTATATAGGTTATTCCCCTTTTCCACTGATATATTAACTATGACTCTAGATTAGTTTCCTAAATTTGGACATCTGTGCTCATGAATTCTCGATAAACTAGCGGCAGCAGGAGAAACTCAGCTGAACTGCTTATTTGTCTTGGCTGTCTAGTGAAGTCGCTCAGTCGTGTCCGACTCTTTGTGACCCCATGGACTGTAGCCCTATCAGGCTCCTCCGTCCATGGGATGTTCCAGGCAAGACTGCTGGAGTGGATTGCCATTTCCTTCTCCAGGGGATCTTCCCGACCCAGGAATTAAACCCGGTTCTCACGCATTGCAGGCCGAGGCTTTTCCGTCTGAGCCACTAGGGAAGCCCCTTGGCTGTCTAAATAGCAAAGAAACCACACAAGTGAGTTTCAGGAGTCCAGTAAGGTATCCCCATCAGCTACACTAGTTACTTATGCATTTTCAAGTTAGGCCATGTTAATATAAGTGAAATGCATAGATAGATGGATTTTTTTACTTTCAAAACTACATTTAATGTTTGCAATGGCACCCCACTCCAGTACTCTTCTTGCCTGTAAAAACCCCATGGACGGAGGAGCCTGGTGGGCTGCAGTCCATGGGGTCGCTAACAGTCAGACATGACTGAGCGACTTCACTTTCGCGCATTGGAGAAGGAAATGGCAACCCACTCCAGTATTCTCGCCTGGAGAATCCCAGGGACAGGGGAGCCTGGTGGGCTGCCGTCTATGGGATCGCACAGAATCGGACATGACTGAAGCGACTTAGCAGCAGCAGCAGCAGCCTATTTATATATTAACACTGGCTAAAGTCCATTGGGCTGCAAATGAGTTGGACATGACTCACAACAAAACATATGTTAACATAAAGAATGAAGAAAAGGTGGACAAAAGGAAAAAAAGAGGAAAGGGAAAAAAGAATGAAGGGAGGTAAAGGTAAAAAAAAATTGAATATAGTTTCCTGAATATACAGGTCAAAGGAGATGCCCTAATCTATGACAAGATGTTCAGTACTGTACACCTGAACACTTGAAAAATCAGCAAAGTATGGCTTTCATACAAAAGTTCTCAAATGAAATTAACTTCTACATTATAAAACTGTCACATTTTGAAAGTGAAAAGTTAGCTAAGAAATTTCAAAGACTACCATTTGAAAGGACCCTGATGCTGGGAAAGATTGAGGGCAGGAGGAGAAGGGGATGATAGAGGATGAGATGGTTGGATGGCATCACCGACTCCATGGACATGGGTTTGGGTGGACTCCGGGAGTTGGTGATGGACAGGGAGGCTTGGCGTGCTGCGATTCACGGGGTCATAAAGAGTTGGATGTGACTGAGTGACTGAACTGAACTGAACTGTTAAACTGAGTTTACCCACATTTTTTTTTTTTCCTATTTCTGAGTCTACTGAAAGCATTGTGAATTCTACACTTGTAGGTGTAAAACAGATTTAGCTCCATTCATACAAAATTTTTAAAGAAAACAGATTACCACCTTCTTTGCAGTACTACTGGTCAATTTATTATTGACCAGGGTCACTGAAAGAGGATTTCATGAATAAAATGTCTGGTAAAAACATGTCACAACTATTTCATAGACTCATTATAAAGCAAGCAGATCCTGTTAAATATAGTAGTTTTAGATTTTTTACAACTGAGAAGTAAAACATGAAGTGACATGACTTTTCTAACGCCACATATTTACTTAATGGTAATGGAGAAGGCAATGGCACCCCACTCCAGTACTCTTGCCTGGAAAATCACATGGACGGAGTAGCCTGGTAGGCTGCAGTCCATGGGGTCGCTAGGAGTCGGACACGACTGAGTGACTTCACTTTCACTTTTCACTTTCTTGCATTGGAGAAGGAAATGGCAACCCACTCCAGTGTTCTTGCCTGTAGAATCCCATGGACGGGGGAGCCTGGTGGGCTGCTGTCTATGGGGTCGCACCAAGTCAGACATGACTGAAGCGACTTAGCAGCAGCAGCAGCAATGCAAATAGGAACTCTGTTTAACTGTCTCTCAGGCCAATGCTAGTATCAGTAAATAAGAAAACTCATTCAAATTATGCTAACTATGTCATAGCCCACCTGAATATAAACAATTTTCAAATATGTAAAACTGGGCACAAAGAACACATATATTATATATAATGTTATTTTTAATTACAATAAAGACAGATAATGTATCGACAGAAATTGTTTATCTATATGACAGTATTATTTGAAGGTATGGACATGCAAAAATTGAAGATCTTATTGAACAAACAAATTGTAGGATACATCATTTTATGGTGGGTAAACGATGACCATTAGGAGGGGAAAAAAAGCTGACCGGCTTTATCATCCTTTTTCTCCACTCCACTCCCAGAAAAGGAGCCAATATTACATTTCTACAGGCACAATCATAGGAAACTATGCCAAGTCCTGCTGAAAGGGAAAATAATGTAGGAAGGTTTGGTCAATATCACTGATTATCAGGGAAATGCAAATCAAAACCACAATGAGATATCATCTTACATTGCTAGGATGGCTATTATAAAACAAAACAAAACAAAAAACCCCACAAAAGACGCTAAATGTTGGTAAGGAAGTGAAAGAATTGGAACTAGTATATTCTTATGGTTACATTGCAAAATGGGTTAGCCACTATGGAAAACAGTATGAAGTTTCCTAAAAGTTGAAAACAGCATTACAACATGATTTAGCAATCCTACTGCCGAGGATTATTCAAAAGAATTGAAATGATTATCTTAAGAGATATTAGCATTCTCACATTCTCTGCAGTGCTATACACAATAGCTCAAATGTGGAAATAACCTAAATATCCATTAACAGATTAAAAAAAAACCAAACATGGTTTATAAATACTAAAGAATATTATTCAGCCTTTATTGCTCTTGAATTCAGGAAATTGGCAATATGAGGCATGGATAAATCTTGACAATATCATGCTAAATGAATTAAACCCAGTCACAGGAGGACAAATACTGCATGATTCCATCTGGATGATGTATCTAAAACAGTCAAACTCATAGGAGCAAAGAACAGAATGGAAATGGGGAATTTCTAATTAATTTGTATGAAAGCTCAGATTTGCAAGACAAATAAGCTTTAGATATCTGAGAAATAACACTGTGTCTTTAGATATCAATACTATATTGTTATCTAAATATTATGTTAAAAACCTTGAAGAGGTTAGGCCTCATGTTAAAAGTAGTAAGTGCAATTTTAAAAAGGGGAGAAAAAGAATGTAGAATGAATAAAAAGAATGGGAGGTAAAGAGTTGTAGGGAGAAGATCTCCCATAACAATGGTGGAAAACCACTAGGCCATTCAGGTATGACCTAAATCAAATCCCTTATGATTATACAGTGGAAGTGAGAAATAGATTTAAGGGCCTAGATCTGATAGATAGAGTGCCTGATGAACTATGGAATGAGGTTCATGACATTGTACAGGAGACAGGGATCAAGACCATCCCCATGGAAAAGAAATGCAAAAAAGCAAAATGGCTGTCTGGGGAGGCCTTACAAATAGCTGTGAAAAGA